>CM076571.1:697565858-697828203 GCA_034641835.2 Pinus albicaulis | reverse complement strand
TTCATCACGGTGTCTAACAATGTTTTGTTTCCCTAACATTCTGAAATCGTTTTTAGTCTGTTCAAGTACATCAATTCTAGTTTTGGAAACTGTATTACGCGCTTTTGAGTTCATTTTAGTTCCGTGAAGTGTTTTACAAGATTTTGAGTTCACGTTTATCAATGATTTATAATTTGTGTTCATTGATTACTAATTGCAAATAATCTATATTTTAATATAATTATTATTTTTAATATTAATATTAAAAAATTATAATAATTAAATCTTAAAAATGATTTATTATAATAAATAAAAGATGAAAAAGTTATTATGAATTTGAAAATAATTACTAATAAATAAGCTATTGACAACACAACATGTGAAACATCAACCAAAATTAACAACATGCAAGAAATTTATTGACACATGACATGCAAGAAATTTATTGGGAGATGAATTACATGGTTCAACAACACCTACAAACTTCATCACTAGCAAGTGTTAATAAATATTGTACTTGTTACACATTTTTAGCAAAGCCTAACATTGAGTGTCCCCACCCGAGGGGATCTCATACCACTGACTTAATTAGCAATGCCTAACCCTGAGGGTGTCCACCAAAAGGGATGACATCCCACTCGCTTAATTAGTAAATACTAACCCTAAGGATCTCGAGGAGAATTGACCCTATGGCCTCTCATTAGCGAGATGCTTTATCGATGGGAACTTGACCAATTGAGGAAGTCGTTAGGCTTAGAATATTCAAATAATAATCAACAAGACCAAAAATTTTGATGCATTTGAATAAAATAAATAATTAGAACAAGCCTACTATGGAGTTGATTTTTTTTGTAACAAGATTACATAATATTACAACAATTGCCTAAGAAATTTTTTTTCTTATGATGTATAAGAGAATAATGTACGTAAATTGAGAGAGAATAAAAGAATATTCAATGCCACTGATGTATCATCTGGGCTGGTTTTTCCTCTATAGCATAATGGACCAATTAGACCTCCCTTGCTTACACTACCTCTTCTAGTAGCAAAACTTTACCCATTGGCCCTATCTTTGATGGGGCTCTACTATGAGGGAAATGTTATTACATAATGTTGTAATTAAAAACAATAAAATAATAGTTACGTTTAAAAATTTTAAAAATACTAAAAACAAAGAAATCATTGTAGGCCCTAAAAATATAGTTCAATTTTCACCTTAATTTTGCATTAATTTTTTATAGATTGATAAAGACATATAATGTAAATTGAAATAAATTACCTTTTAGTATGAGGGAGATATATAAATCCTTCACTACCTAATATGGAGTTGAAAATAGCGTGAAAAAATAATACTATTGATATTATATGTTGTGGTTCATTTTATATTAAGCTAATATGTAATTTTTAAAACACAAATATATTAAAAATAAATAGTTTCACAAATAAATAAAATATTTCTATAAAATAACATAATCGTATATCAAACCATTTTCATCGGCAACTTTGTCAAAGTATTTGTGTTTATATGAATATACCACAACCTCTTCGAGCCTCCCTAGGTATTTACTTGAAGAAGTCTCTAGATTATGAAAAAGTCTCCTTTAGATACAAACATCTTATTAGCGATTGTCTAATGAATACTAGGTAAATGTTTGAAGAAATCCCTTCTCACAAAGATGAAGCAGAAATTTGAGACCGTGTGGTATCTCAAATCCTGACCACAGATATGACTCCCTCTCCTCTCTAGATGAGTCCCTAAATAAAGTCAACATTCAATCAAGTATGTAATTAGGAGAATGTAAATTCCCATTAGAATAAATATCAACCTAAAAGGGCCCATGATATTTTCGTGTGCATAATATGTAAACCAATCAAAATATTTTAAATTTAAAAAAAGATACAAGTGAATATTTTGGAGATAAAAGAAGAAACCCATTTTTTTAATTGTATTTTTGGTTTATATCCTTATAGGTTTACTCAAATTTCAATTATAGACATTCATTGGATGCAGAATTAAATTCCACATGAAACAAATACGCATTATACATTCTTGTGAGAGGACCCACATTGATAAAAATTGAAGATATATTAAGAATTTATATATCAAATTTATATAGAGAAAAATAAAGTAATTCAAATTAATAATTTATTTATATTTCACTTCTTCTTTTTTTTATCCGAGGAAATATCTGGGAAGATCAACTTGAAGGGATCATATCCATTTGACTTATTAGAAAAGCCTAACCTCGAGGGTTTCCGGGAGAATTTACCTCATAACCTCCCATTAGTGAGGTGCTTTAGGATGAAAAAGTGAATTTGGGTAACACTTTTCCTTATTTTTTGACATTTTATTTTTTAGGTATCCATCAATATTTTCATAGTTAGTAATCATTTTTCTCTAATTTTTTTTTAGATAGACACTTGTGTAGTATTACATGTAATCCGTACTAATTTTTCACAAATTTTTCTATTGGTATTAGTTCTCCCAATAATTGTTAACCATCAAACCTAAATTTCAAAAAATTGTTTCCCATTTTCACATTTTGACCCTTTAGTGATGGGAACTCGACCAATTGAACTAACCATTGGAGCTATATTTTCAGTTTTCATTATAAAAAATATGATATTACATTTTTTATATGGAGTTGATATATAATATTTAAAAAATATTACTGACCGAAAAATTTTAATGTGAGTAAAAAATAAAATATTTCAATATTCTTATTAGGTAAAATTTTATCTATATACATATGGGCATAGAGAGAGAGTTTCTATTCCATTAATAGTTTTTTTATAATTCAAGGTATGACAGAGATTTGTACTTCTTGCAATGTTTAATACGAAGATGACTTGTATATTTTTAAAAATATTAATCATAATATTTGTGTGTATGTGTATATATAACATGTAACATTTTAAATAATATTAATAACAAAAAAAATTATATATATTGTTGGAATCATGAATGTCATTAGACTAAAACCCGCAGGTTTTAGTAAGTGGACGTGTCACCATAGTTAATGGATCCACTAGAGGCAGTTAAGAACATGTGGTGAAACCTGTGATGAGCATTGGTTTATCCAGCTTCCAACAATATGCCCTCTAGCGCGATCCGGGTGTGATTTGAACTTGTGACCCTTGGCTCTAATAATAGTTGTTGGAAATTAGATCACTACTGAGCAAGGGGGTTGAATCAGTAGTCTTAGAGTTTGGTTTCCATTTATTTCAAACTTGTCGTATGTGTTTGATTGGTTGTAGATGTTTGATTATGCATATGTTTGATTGGTTGCAAGTATTTTGCTATGCGTTGTTTAATTTTGAGAGAAAAAAGGAAAAACCATGGGAAATTAACAAGAGTTTTTCCCATGGAATTTTCTCTTAGAACTTAAATAGTCAAATAATTTATTCTAGTTGATATAGTAATCATGGGGTATGGAATGTAATTAATAATTTTGATCACAAAAAATAATATAAATGTATTATGAAATTATTGGAAGAGGAGTATGAGTTAGAGAGATCTAAGATGCATAATGATGCTTCTTGTATATCTATATAATTGATCAATAGAGTTTCAGAGATTAATTTGCATAATTTAGATATTCTTGTTCTTTTGCATGCTGAGCACATCATCTTGGGCCCAGTATGAAAAATTTTAAACGAGGCCCTTATAGAGGTTGAGGAGGTTGGGGTCTCTTAAAATTGGTGCCTTACTAATATAGGAGTATGAATCCTTGTTGGTAGTGGCCAACAAGCAATTGATAGAAGGTTGAGGCTTTCTAACTGGTAGTTTCCAACAAACTGTAGTTGTGGTCATATATCCTAGTTGGTAGTGGCCAACTAATCTATTTAAATATTTTCTTGATAAATAATAGAAAATAGCACCAATGCAACAATAACAGTAGCATCTTTCTACCCGAATAGATCAACATCTTATTAATGACACAATTCAAAAATTATAGGATGCTTCTACAACCTGAATTCAAAGTAGGAAAACATGTTGGAATGATCATAATCCATAAACCTTGTACCTTTGCATTTTGGCCACCAATAGTCATGGATAGAGACTTTTCTATTTAACTTTCAAGTGGATATTACAAACATATGGAATCAAGTTCTAGCTAGAAGGAAGAGAAACATTGACTATGTAACCACATCCTCCTACATTTACCCACATTCACCAATTTTCTCGATGTAAGATGAAAGTCACTATGATAAGACTCAACCTCCTATATTACCTTAAGGAAATGGATTCGACAACTTAATACCTTACTAACTTCCCTCAAGTGGGAGAGGACCTCCAGGACCTACCCAACCCCTTCAAGTGTCCAACCCCTGAGTCAATTGTCTTTTTTACTAAACTAGAGCTTCGATTTCTCCCTTGAAAAGGCATAAAAGTGAATGTAACCCTCTAGTAGCTCCCATAGGCATGATTCTGAGCAATTGTGGACTTTTCCTGTGAATTTTGTGCTAGTGACCCTGAATTCTGAGCCATGTTTTTAGGGCTAGGACTGAGACCTCTTCCCAAAAATCAATGAATCTTAGAAAAATGCTAAATACCATAGAAAGAAATCTTATAAACCAAAAACTTGAACAAGGACTTGACTTGACCTCTCCCATAGAGGACAAGAATTTCGTTAAACACATAGTGAACATATAATCTACATGTTATGAATTCATATCTCAACATAGGGATTTGAATCTTATCTGAAGATTACAAAAAACAAGCAGTTCCTTCTTAGAATAGATGGCATAATTTCATTCATACCATGCATTTATTAACCATACATTAATTAATTAAAATTTGATAAGATCAATACTTAAATCTATCATAAAACCGTGCATATAACCACATATATAACAATTATAGAACAACCATTAAAGCCACATAATATCTAATCTAATTACTGATAAAAAATAAGAGGAACTTAGATCTTATTAACCATATGTAAAACTCAACAAATTCAGGGACTTCCACGAACCACCTGTCCATAGATTGGATAAACCATACCTTCTTTCAGCCAATCACCCCTGTGCCATATTCAAAGAATGAATGTCGGATATCATATGATGAAACCAACCATAAAAAACCAAGGGAATCCAGAGGTTAAACCACCTCCACCCTCACAATGTCATGATTTCACCTAGACTACTCCTAGATGACAAAAAAAAATCAAGCTTGGATGCCTAAGAATTCCTTCACCATCACTTGAGGAATTTTCCTATCTCCACCCACCTTTTGAGGTTTTCCCAAAGAAAATCATCTCCACCACCAACCCTTGATATTTTCCTAAGAAAACCTCACCCGGATCCACAACCTTCTGGGAAACCAATTCTCAACCGATAAAAAATCCCATCACACCATGGATATCCAGAAATGGCAAGGTAATGCTAAAAACCATTGTCGAAACCCAGCAAAACCCAATCCAATTAGATTAAATGAACCAAATAAACACATGCAAATACCATGCATGAAAAAAATATCTAAGAAATAATACATGTGCAACATGTTACCTATAAGTACTCCCACCGAACCGCTTGATCATCACTTTCCTTCGCTTTTTGTGTCCTTCCCTTACTTTCTTGCTTTCCTTCTCCTCTTAGTGCTCTTCTCCTCTATGAGACTAATTCCAAAATAAAACTAAAAAAGGCTCCAAATTGATGCCATGATGTCTTTTTGTTATTTATTCCTCTAAAATCTTCATTTTCCTTAATTTTACTTCAATTTCGTCCTCATATGCAACTTGTTCCCTTTCACCTCCCTTTTCTCCTGTTTTCCTTTATTTTCATAAATAAAACACCATAATGATTTTTTTTTCTTTTCAAATTCTTTTCCATTTCCATTGATATTTCCCCTTAGCCATAATACACAACAAGTGATTCCCACTAGAATTCTTTGCCAAACATTCAACTTGGAATAAGTGTCCCATGAGCTTGGTCACTTTTTTTCCTTTATTAACTCTATTACATGAAGTTTTAACTCAGGGTTGTTACAGACCCTTCCCCCTTTATGGGAACATCATCCTCAGTGTTTTATGACACCTAAAACTATTAAAACCTCTAAAAACCAAAACATACTTCCCATGCAGCTTTATAACCCAACTCGTTGTAGTATTTAGAAAGAACAACATTCTCATGAGAAAAACCATCATGAAAAACATGAAAAAATAACAACCATACAACTTATTGGAGCTTTATAACATATCTCATTGTGTTATTTACAATATAAATAATACATAAATATGTACAAATACCAAAAATCCATTTTCCTCCACCAACAAACAATGAAGGATACATAGCCCACATCTGATCAACCATCTTTGACGTAGCTTTATCGGGACCAAAGTGCTTCCAATTCACTTTAACCTACTGGATTTCTTTATTCTGAAGCATGAGTTGTTTCTGCTGCAATATGCAATATTGTTCTAGTTGGAATTCTCCTTATGGCTCCACATGTAATACAGACCAATCAATGATATGATCAACATCATTTACATATATCTTAAGCAATGAAACATGCATAATATCATATAATTCCCTTTTGGAGGGAGTGCAGGTTTTTAGGCCACTGGTCCAATCCTCTCAAGCATCTCAAAATGCCCGTAATATTATGGCACCAACTTGGCACATGATCCAATCATTCAGGAGCTCTTCTTGGGATTGAGGAGCAAATGCACATGCTCCCCAACCCCAATCTCGTTAAATTCCCCCTCGTGGTATACATAACTCTTTCTTATGTTCTGTGGTGCCTTTAGATTCTTCTTTATAACCTTCATTTCATGTTCCATTTCTACCAACATGTCTAGTCCTATCAACACCCTGTTCACTCGATCACTCCAACCGATGGGGGTATTATAAATTTTCCTATAAAGTTCCTACAATAGACTCATCCTCAGTGACTCTTGATAACCATCATTGTAGGAAAAATCAACCAATGGAAGGTACTCCTCTCATCTCCTCTACTGTTGCATGGCATACATACTTGGCTTATCCTGCATAATCCTGTTGACCCTCTCTATCTATCCATCTATTTTTGGATGATAACTTGTACTAAAGGCTAACTCTCTCTAAAACCTGCAAACAACTCACAAAACTTGGAAGTGAACTTAAAATCCCTGTCTGACACAATATTCTCCAAAACACTATGCAATCTCATAATCTCCTCGATGAAGACCTATGCCACCTCTCTAGCTGAATAAGTAGTATTCAATGGAATGAAGTGAGCTTATTTTCTAAACCTATCGACCACAACCATGATAAAATCATGCTCCCTCAATATCCTTAGAAGACCTGTATTGAAATACATAGAAAGGACCTCCCATTTCCATTATGGAATCAGAATAGGATGAAGTAACCCACTTGGATTATTACACTCTACTTTAACCTGCTAACAGTCCAAAAATCTAGCCACAAAATTTGTCGCTTCCTTCTTCATATTTGGCCAGTAGTAGAACCTATTCACTATTGTCAACGTCTTCAGATATATTGGGTTACCTGAGTATGGCTTGACATTAAACTAGCTTGAGATAAGCTTCTTGGGCCCATTGTCATCTGGTCATAGATCTTGTCTTTGAATCTCATCAAACCATCTGTTGTGAGATGATATCCCACTTCCCGATCACATGTACCCTATTGTAAAATGTGCCTAAGCTCCTTGTACCTATCATCCTATTGTCCTTCCTGTTATATATAAGCCTGTAAATCTCTCCCATATGATCTCATAGCTACAATGTGGTTCATCTTCACTCTCATAATGAGAGCGTATGCAACCCTATTCTCTTTACCCTTAATTTATTTGATCTCAAATTAAAAATCGTTGATCGTAGCCAACTACCTAGCCTACCTTGCATTTAGATTCAATTGGTCAAATATTATATGAACCCACTATGATTTCGCATCAATAGAAACCTCCCTCCAAGAATATAATTCCTCCACATCTTCAAGGCACGAATAATAGCTACCAAATAATGATCATGTGTAACATAATTCTGGTCATGCTCATTCAATTTCCTCGACTCATAACACACCACATGTCCCTGCTGCATGAGGACTCCACAAAGTACTCTCTTGTAGGAGTATGTACACACCACTAACTCTTTATCTGGATTTTCAATATTAATAACTGTAGCATTTTTCAATGACTACTTCAACTTCTCAAAACTAGTTGTACATTCCTCTATCCATTCAAATTTATTTCCTTTTCTTTGTAGTTATGTAATAGGATATTAAATGTGTGAGAAGTTCCTGATGAACCTCTTGTAGTAAAATAATAATCCCCTAAATATTCTAACATCATACACATTCTTATGAACTTTCCACTCCATGATAGCCCTTATCTTTTTTGAACCCATTGCTATGCCTTCCTTGGAAACAACATGTTCCATGTAATCTAACTATGTCTAAAATAAACTGCATGTGTTAAGCTAGGAATACAGTTGATGTTATCTTAATAATATCAATACTCCTGCTAAATGTTCAACATGTTTTTCCTCATTATTTGAATATATTAATATATTAATATATCATCAATGAATACAATAAAAAACTTGTCTGGATAAGGATGCAATACAATATTCATCAAGCACATAAAATTAGTTGTGGAATTACTCAAACAGAATGTAATGACAACAAAATCATAGTGCTCATACCTGGTCCTAAAATCAGTCATGTAAATTTCCTCTTCTTAATGTTTATATATGTTATATGTTAATATTGTTATCCTGGGGCTTTGAATAATAAATTTTATAATGAAATGGGATTGCAGCCCCTATTCTTCACAAATGAGGATCTTCGTTTGATTCCATGATATCCTCTTCTATCCACTAGGACATATGAGAAAGAATTAATTCATAATAAATTTTGAAATTTCAATACATACAGAAAATGATAAAACACTATTCATACCAAGATCGAAGCACTGCTTCTCTAAAATACTTACACGCCACATCATAAGGAATCACTATCCCGTGAGCGTAAGTGTTTGTTTTGTTAGTGGGTTGTATAATATGGATCTTCTGAGTTCGTTTCCTCTTGTCAATTAATGTAAATAAGAATATGTAAATATATTTTTCTAATCCAATCAATATCCCTATTATCCCATGTATTTTAGAGAAAAATAAACACTTACAAGAAAATATGATCTTCTCTTTAAGGTCTTGCACAGGAAGGACCATGATAATATACCAAGCCCTTTTCTTTCCCATTTTGTATAAATTTTTACAAAAAATGTGGAAACACGTTACAAAAGCATTAATTCATTCACACTCTCAATGGAAATAACAAATCCAGAAAAAACCGAACACAACTCCATCATCGATTACATTGTTGGATAGCACCCTCTATTTCTCATGATCAAATGAACATGTAAATAGATGTTTGTTGCCCTCATAATCCAAATAACATCTCAAGAGAGATGGAACGATGCCTCAAACCATCCTAGAAGGCATGATAGGGTCACAATTCAGTCTACATCACTTGGTGAGGGTCATGTTTGTGACAGAGCTTTAAGGTCCATCAGCAATGTCACATATGGTGATGGTCCTTAAAAAAGCATCACTGTAAGTGTATATAGTGATGGTCCTTTAAGGTTCGTCACCAAAGCCATTTTCAATGACACTCTTGGTGAGGGTCGTTAAAGGCCCATCACTAATTCTCTCTTTGGTGACACTTCTAGTGATGAACTTTTAATGACCCTCACCAATCCTCTTTTTGTTACTTTTGGTGATGGAAAAAAAATTTTCATCACCATTGATCATTCCAATGAATTTTTGATGACGCTATATGCTTGTTAATATTTTTTTTTTTCAAAATATAACGATTTAAGGCCATTGTTCTGGAGTATTTTTTATGATATTTCCAAGGCCATAGTGGTTATAATCAATCAATTTTTTAGGAAGTAATTAGTATGTATCATTTCCCTCAAGTAATCACTATTCAAATAGAGTTTTCCTATGAGTCAACACATGATTCATATCTATTAAGTTTATTATCTGTCAAATTCCCTTTAGATAAAATTCCATTAGTGTGTATAGGAAATATATTATTTAATACAAAATCAAGCTCTGACAATTATATTAATGAAAAAGACCTAACACTCCTCAACAATTCAGGCACACCTTAAATTAATGATTTGTCACACACTAACATTTCTTAGCACCTCACATGTCTTGGAACATATTTGTACCTAGAAAATCTTGTCATTACACTGATTCCCACGCACATGGTGGCATGCACTAGTACAACATGGAACTCTCCTAGTATGTGTTAGCATGCATGTAGTCCCTAACATCCCTTCGAACACCTTGGTTGAATGCATTGACATACATAGCACTTGGCACACAATGCTAGTTGGCATGTATTGGGACCTATCATTAGTGTGACTAGCATGCCCCTTTTGAAAAAGATAAAGTCCTGACTTATTAACCCTCTTATGTGTTAATTTCCTTACATTTTAGCTTGGTTCTTCCTTTTGTTGCCTTGACATTTCTTGATACATATTGACATACCCTGGCACCCTGAACATCCTTAGCACCTGACATGTATTGGCATATCTTGGCACTATTTGGAACACATAATTAGCACACCCTGGATCTCCCTAGCACACTTTGGCACTTCTTTACATGCCTTGATATTCCCTAGCATGCCTTATCAATGCTTAGCATACCTTGTCACTCCTTCCTTGGCATGATAGCTAGCACTCATTAAAACTAGTCCCTGGCACACGTTCCTCATATTCATTAACTTCCATGAATTTTGACCTATTTCTCCCTTAATGTTTTGTCCTATTACTCCTTAACACTCCTAAACATGAATTAGCACTCTCTAGCAGACCTTAGCAATCTTCAACATGAAATTCCACTTCATAGCATGCATAACAGTCCCTGACACATATTGGGCTTGACATGTGTTGGTTCTTGGAAAGTCTTAGCATGTATGGAACACGTTGAGATTCCTTGATATGATTTGGCATGGTTTAATTTATTTTAGATCAATTTTTGGAAAGTATATGAGAAGAAACAAAGGAAGACTTGGTACTTATAATGCACTAAGACTTTTCACTTGGCACCTATTGGCACCTAGTGTTGGTGTGCCTAGCATGCCCCTCTTAGAAAAGGTAAATTGATGACTAATTAACCCTCTTATGTGTTCATTTCCTTGTAGTTTAACTTGTTTCTTGCTTTTGTTGCCTTGACAGTCCCTGGCACGCATCGATGCACCCTTGCACATCTTGGCATGCCTTATCAATTGGCACATATTATTATGTTTGACATGGCTTCGCACTATCTGGCACATCTTAGCATTCCCTAGAAAGCCTTGGCACTCATGTCCTCACAACTAGACTTTTCATTTTTTAGCGACTTGGGAACCCAATCAAGTCCTTGGATACTATAGTTCATGTGAAAACATTGGCCTGCTTCAACCCCAACAACTTGACCAGTTGCACCTACTACAAGTATATTGTGCCTTGTTCACCTAAGAACTACCTATAAATCATCTTATGCCACTCATATCCAATCTCAACTTGTCCCGCTTAACTATTTACCAATACAACGATCACATGATCTAGCCATGGCCATAAAATAACTAAGAAACATAGCTTACACAGGCAATATTTCACATGCATTTTCAATTCATATAAACAATATAACATTAACTAAGAGTTTGCAAGAACCACAAGATTCACAAGACACACAAGATATAAGCTGACACAAGCTGTTTGCCCCAAAACCTATACACAAAAATGTACAATATGCAATTATCTAGAATAGTTTAAAACATGATCATGTAGCCAAAGTGTGCCACATCTCATATATAAAAAATAACTAAATGAAAAACAATGTTGTCTCTAGCACAAAGTGATCTCCCTTTGTCTAAAACTGCTATTTTGAGCCCCTTATAACAACCGTAGGCTTGCCTCCTGTAAATCATATTCTAAACTTCTCCTAACACACTTCATCCTTAGCACATTTGAATTCACTAACACTCCCTTGGACACACTCTTATTTGTTTCTTTCCATGCATTTTGACCTATTTATCCCTTGATATGCCCCAACACTCCCTGACACTCTAGTTCAGCATGCATTGATATTGTCCAACATGTGTTAGCATGCCTTTTCATTCCTTTGCATGCCCTGGCCATCCCTAGATATCATGCCCTCACAACTACCCTTAATTTTCAACTTGGGAACCCAACCAAGCCCTCGCTTGACTACAATAGCTTGACCAAGTTATAGATACTACAACTAGACTATATTGTTGAATTGTGTAGCTTGGGAGGTACTCCACAAGCCTAGTGAGATGGATTTGTGCAAGTTTGGTCACAAAAGACTTTGTGGGAATAGAAGAAAAGCAAATGGATTTTGGACCAAAGACGGGGTTTAAAATCTAAAAGAAAATTAAAAAGGAAAATTAATATTTCCAAAGGTCTAAGTGGATAAAACCTGTATGTTCTAGAGGGTTCCTAAGAGGTCTAGGAAAAACTATTTAAGGAGTCCTTAGGATGAAGGAAATAACATCAAGTGAGAAGGAGCTCATTTGATAAGTGGGACAAGAGACATGTAGTCCTAAAGAGGCCATGATCATTATCATGTATAACATTCATTAGGATGCCTCAATATGATTTGGCATGGTTTAATATTAAATTTATTTGAGATCAGTTATTTGAAAGTAGAAGAGAAGTAACAAAGGATGATTTGGCACTTAGAATTCCATAACACTTGGTACTTGAAGCTCATTTGCACCTAGTGTTGGTGTGCATAGCATGCCCCTTTTGGAAAATGTAAATTGATGACTTATTAACCCTATGATGTGTTCATTTCCTTGTATTTTAACTTGTTTCTCCTTTTTGTTTCCTTGATAGTCCCTGGCATGTATTGCCACACCATTGCAGATATTGACATGCCTTAGCACTTGACACATATTTGCATATTTTACATGCCTTTGAACTATATGGCACATGTTAGCATTCACTAGCATGCCTTGGCACTCATCCCCTCACAAATATCTTTACATTTTTTAATGACTTAGGAACCCAATCAAGTCCTTAGCTACTCCATTTCATGTGACATTAATCTGCTTCAGCTGTAACAACTTGATCAATTGCACCTACTACAAGTACATTGTGCCTTGTTCACCTAAGAACTTCATATACCTCATCTTAGGCCAGTCATGTCCAAGCTGAAATTTTCCCACTTAAGAACTTACCAAGACAAGGATCACATCTAGCCATGGCCATAAAACGACTAAGAAACATAGCTTACATAGGAAATATTTCACATGTATTTCAAGTTCATATAAATAGTAGAGCATTAATTGAGAGTTTTCAAGAACCACAGGATACACAAGACACATAAGATATAGGTCGGCACAAGTCGAGTTCACTAAAAATTATACATAACAATGTACAATATTGAATTCTCTAAAATATTTTAAAACATGAGCATTCTGCCAAAGTGTGCCACATGTCGTATAAAAATAATAGATAAAGGAAAAATAGTGTTGTGCCCAACACGAAGTCTCCCTTTGTTTAAAATTGCTTTGTCGAGCCTGTTTGCACTCTATAATTAAGAAGATTGGTAAAACTAAACTATAAAGCACAACATCAAACCACTTTGGATTCCATGACCTAGCCTTCCTAGACTCAGAGAGGGCTCTCTCTGTTTTATGATTTAAATCGATTTAACTTGTTGTTTATACATATTGATATTAGGCTAGTTACAGTGATGGGGGTTGTTTGTTTGATTGATTGTGTGGTTGGACAGATAGGGTTGCAGAAGCTATTACATTGGGCGATGGATTCAAAGGCTGGAATGGCACATCAAAATCAAGAGAAAATCACAGGGCAAGCTAACTGTGCTAAATGGATTTTAAGAGCTGTATGAATTATGAGGTGAAAGAAACAATAAGGTTTGGTAGTGACTAAATATCAATTAAGAATTATTTAATCAGACTTCAACATAAAACATTCAGGTTGTAAATGCAGATAGAATTAAGGCACTCTGACAGCGAATCTTAATATAAAATTTCTGATTTACAGTTATATGAGCAGATACACAGCAAAGAAAACAATGGAAACATTCAAACAAAGATGAAACTCATCACCATTTTGACACAAATCAAGAACCCTGTAAACAGACTTTGATTTTTGATGTCTAGCTCTAAAAATTAAAGTGCTTCAATAGTAGTTCTTACAATACATGTGATAAAATATCCAACCTTTTATAATGAGAATTTTAGTGGTATTTAACTAACAACTAAGTCGGTTTTCCATAATCTACCCTGACAAACTTTCATTGATTACAATTTAAGCAGAAAATGGAAAAGTATGGCCATGCTAGGTTATGACGAGGTGAATCTATCAGCCACAATTGGCTTTATTAACTTTGATGACCGTTTGTGAATTATAAGGTGAACACAATTGGGCTTTTAAAATTCTCAAAATACAAAGTGAGACAAAATTGATGTCTGGCCCAACCATTCTTGCACCGCCTTGGCTGGATCATTAACTCCAATGCGGCACCGATTGCTTGGTTATCCTACTGTCATACTGTCTGGCACTATTTTGATGGAAAGCGCTTGCCAAAATGTATTATCCTTGTTCACATCTAAGAACCATCGACAAAAAAATAATTCATGAAAATCGTGCGATGTTTGTCATGCTGTGAAAAATGGGTGAAACTATTGAAAATTGGGGTCAAGTCAAACATCGTTTTCTCCCCAACGGTGACACCTATGAAAAATATGAGAGAGGTTATTGTTTTTTGCCCCATTCTGGTCAAAACCCTCTCTCTTATTTTCAAAATTCATCTCTAGATATCCACAACAGTCGCCACAAAATCAAGACCAACACAGAAAAATGGAAATATGAAAAATAGGGCTGAGAGATGGCTTTCAATTATCGCAACTGAAGCCACCTATGCAAAACATGGGAGAGGTATTTTTTTTTCATCTTCTTCTGAATAAAAACCTCTCTCAATTTGTCAAAATTTGTTCCCATATACCCAAAATCTCGCTCAAAAACAAACTGGTAAAAATGGCTAAAAAATGGTTTTTCATTTGAGGAAAATGATTTTGCAAGAGAAAAGTGGGATTTCAAACCCTTTTGAATTGGTAAGTGGTAATAGAAACAGGGGGGGGGGGTGATAATAGAAAAGGGGGCTCATTCGTTCTGGAACCCCCCTGCAAGGATAAAGTAAGGATGGCAAAGGGGGGTCAGAATGAAACGTAGGCCGTCGGATTTAAAGATGACGATGCCACAATGAGGTGGAAAGCCTTTGATTCTTGTCATGTATTCTGGCCTATTTATTCATGAAATGAGCTATAAACCTCATAGTCCTGAATTGACCTGTTATACACACAAAACATAGTGACAACTCGTTCACCCGGACCTGAAATTATTTAGAATTTAGTTATGAAGTGGCATCGCATCCGCGCACTTGGAAACCTTTACATTTTAGTTTATAAAGAATGCGATCGGCGATGTGATGCGATGGGGAGGTGGCATGGAGGGTAAATGATGTGGAGGGTAAGTGGGACCGGACTGCAGTGCACATCGCAACTCATAGAATTTAGTTATAAGTGCGGAATATGTAAACTCTAAAATATTCAAAGTGCGATGGGTGGGGGAGGAGATGAGTGACGTGGCAGGGAAGAAGTGGGACCAGATCGTAGGCACAGTTCACAATTCTTGAGTTTTATTTATAAGCTGCAGGGTTAAATCCTAAAATTTGCGAAGTGCAGAGAAGAGGGGCCCACTGCCAATTGGCAGAGTGTTATGAATTAGTGGAAGGGTTTTAAGCGGTCAGTGTTATGAATTTTTATATGATATAAAAATGTATTGCAATGGCTATGTAATGGGGCAGAGCTGTTGAGGTGGGGCCGAATTACTGCATCACAAACTAAATAAAATAGATTGTGAGTGCTCACAAGATAAAACAATGTGATGCGATATCGTAAATCGATGACTACATTATTTAAAGTTTAGTTCCAATTCCGAATACATAAAGTCTATGAAATGCGATGAGGGCCCCACTTTGATCGCTATCGGGGAATAAAAAGCAATGAAACAGTAAAGGTGGAAGGGTAAAGTGTAAAGGCAAAAGAAAGGTAAGGTAACGTATATTTCATAATGGAAGATGAAATGGAAGAGAAGCATGGCAGGGAATGGGTTTCAGAGCATGGGAGAATATGGAGGAAATGAGGTGTGCAAAGAGGGTGAATGAAATGAAATGGAATGAGGGCAGAAATGAAGTTTGATCCCCATCACACATTGTCAGCAACAATTTTTCGCCTTTCCACTGAACTATAATGTAAATTGATTCATTTGATGCTCTTTGACAGTCAGGGTCTCCCTTTATTCTCTGAAAATAAATGATAGCCATAGAATATTATTTTCAGTCTATGAACAATCTAATAAGTGATCAGTCACCTTTTGATACTGTGAAATACATGAGTCTAATAGAGCCCCTTATCGCAATCGTAGGATAGCCTCTCACAAATCCATTATGAACTTTTTCTAACACGTCACTTCATCCTTGGTAGACATGAATTCACTGAGACTCCCTGAAACAAACTCTTATTTGTTCATTTCCATGCATTTTGACCTAGTTCTACTTTTTGATACCTCGACACTCCTTAACACTCCTCAACGTGCATTGACATTTTCCAACATGTGTTAGCATTCCTTTTCATTCCTTTGCATTCCCTAACCCTTCCTAGTTATCATGCCCTCACAACTACCTTTACTTAATTTTCAACTTGGGAACCCAACCAAGTCCTTGCTTGACTATAGGAGCTTGACCAAGTTACGATTACTACAACTAGACTATGTTGTTAAATTGTGTATCTTGGGAGGTACTCTAAAAGCCCACTGAGATGGGTTTGTGTGATTTTGATCACCAAAAAATGTTTTGTGGGAAAATAACCCAAGAGAAGGGGCTTTTGGCCTAAGATGAGGTTTAAAATCTAAAATAAAATTAAATAACAAAAAATAATATTTCCTAAGGTCTAAGTAGATAAAATTAGTAAGTTCTAGATCATTCTGAAGAGGCGTAGCTAGGAAAAGTTATTTAAGGAGGCCTCAGTATGAAGGCAAGAACATCCAGTGAGAAGGAGCTCATTTTATCAAGGAGGCTAGGAGAAATGTAGTCCTAAAGTAGGTCTAGTTAGAGGTATGAGTAAGGGTTGCTAAAGGGAGGTTGCTCTATTTCTAAATTTGTAGAGATCAAGTTTAAAATCTTCGGGGAATAGCTTCTCATATGCAACATATTATGAAAACAATATAAATTGGGGTGATCAGGAGATTTTTCTAGCCCTATCTGTTAAGATAAAATTTTCACTAGGTATCTGAATTTGAAGAGTTTTTCTTTAACTGCTTTGGCTCATGGATGTTTAGATGAAATATGGTATAAAAGCATAATATAATTATGGTGATTGGGATATTTTTTTAGCCATGTATTTTTAGATAGAATTTGGTGTGTGTTTTTAAATTATGGAATTTGGGTTCAGGAGCTTTGGTCATGGTGTTTAGATGAAATATTTTTTTTTAAACGGGATGGAATGGGGGCAATTGGGAACTTTTTTCTAGAACCAAATGTTTACGTAGAATTTGTAGAGCATCTCTCAGTTTTGAAGTTTCACTTTAACAACTTTGGGCTATGGCCATTTAGATAAAATATTTAATGAGAATATACTAGAACTCATGTGATTGGGATATTTTCCTAGCCCTAGCTATTTAGATAAAATTTGGTGACTCTCCAAATAGGCCTGGGCAACCCGCCTTGACTCGGTCAGAGAAGGGATGGCTTTAGCCCAGATTTTGAGCGCCCTCTTCACTCTCCTCAGCTTTTCTTCCCACACAAAGAAGGGGGATCCATTGGCAGGGTGTTTCTAGACTTCCTCACATATTCCTTGAATATTTGAAAGCCAAACTACATTAGCACAGTAGACCAAAAAGATTCGTACTCTAAAAGACAAAAAAAGACAAGAAACTAAAATAACAACTTTAACTCTAATCCAGACACTTGATTCTTAGCAACATGATATCTAGTGAAGATGATACGTATTAACTATTGGTATTAACTACACCTTATTTGGAGACATTATTTTTATTGTAGGGGTTGGTACCTTTCTATTGGATGTCGTTGGTGATGTGAAGACTACTCAACTTCTAGTAAATATTCATACTAATTGTAACAAGCTTATGGATGCTTGTTTACAAAGGGAGACCCCTCTAAGCTTAGCTCATTGGATTCTTTGTTTGTTCATGCTAATTATTGTTCTCAAATTTCCTTCTCCAAGTGGTTGAGACTATTTGCTTCATTTATTTTACATGGCCCGATGAAAGAAGAAGAATAAAGATTGTCTCCACATCTTTTCCATTTCACTTAGTTACAAATGAAAAGAGTAAAATTATATAGCCAATATACTAATAGCCTCTCGATACACCTTTAGTGAGCTATGCATAGCTCTCACCTATCACTATAGCTCAATTAAATGACATCTAATACCTCTAATACACCATTATAAATGGAGTAGTTGTGAAGCTATTGTTAAATGATCGCCTCAAAATGTTCAATTCTCATGAATTTTGGGGGAGGGGGATCTTTCAGTGTATTAAACAGGGAAAGGGGACACAAGGGTAGCATGGATGGGTAGAAGTGAGAGGTTCAAGCATGGTTTACTGAGATCTATAATCCTAAAATTAGAGAATGAGAAGGAGCCTTAGGGCCTTATGGCATAGGGGCTAGGGGACCTATAGGTAAGGCAATGAGAGAAATTGACAGGGGAACCCCCAACAATTGTGACAAAGGGATTAGGGGCTAAATTATCACAACCCATACACACTTAACCCATAATCACTAAATTACCTATCTGTTTAACCTCAAAGCCACAATCCCTTAACCCCTACACCCATAAGTCATAACAAATTAACCCCTCAATCCCTTAAACCTAAAGCCATTAACCCCTTAACACATAACCCCTAGCTTATAATCCTTGAACCCCATAAAACCTAATCCCATATAATATTAAACCTTGACCCTTAACCCATAACCCCCAACCCCTAAAATCATTAACCCATAACCCCTTAACCCGCTGACACCTAAATACCATAACCCTTAGGAACTTAACCCCTAAATACCCAGGCATGTAAGCCCTTGATGGCTAATCGTTAACCCCTAAATCCCTTAACCACTAAGCCATTAACCTCTAACCCTTAAACCCCCTATACCTCAAACCCCTGACCCCTAAACCCCACAAGCCTTAACCCTTTACCATTAACCCTTAACCCTTTTCTCCTAAACCCTTAAACCCCTTAATTCCCAGAACCCCTTATCCTTTATCCCAAACCATATGTGCTCCAACACTAATATTTTTGGGAATACTTGATTTTTCCTACTAACCACTTAAAATACAACCTCTAAGAGCTATAAGGGTACAAGGAAAAGAACTACAAGATCCTCAATTCCGATCTACATTTTATGGACAATCACATTTCCCCCAAATTTCCTCCACATATTTTCCTTCATGTATTGGAGTTTGAAAAATACATAGGATGCCACAAGTAATCCTAATCATAAGGCTGAACTTTTCTAATGACTAGGAGGCCTTAAAAATCAATCAACATCTTAACTTATACCTAAAATAACTAAAATTTCCTATCCCAAGTATGAAATTAGATTTTTAGGACAATTTAAATGACTAAGTGGAGGGGTTTGTCCTTTGAAGTAAAATCTTAGGTTAACTTTCTGGACGAATATATGAAACTCGTAGCACTTCTCTAAATTTTGGTGGGATTTTACCTACATTTCAAAGAATCTACAAAAAAGTTAGATTTGAGATCTATAGTTTGTACAATTTATGCAAACATGTCATATTTCGAGAAGATGCTTGAAGCTCTCTTGAAATCCTATAAATAAGGAAAATTTATCGCCATTTGGGAATTTGATTCTGTGTTGTTATTCTGAGTTCTTTCTCTCTCTCTATAAAGCTTTGTGTCACTTTTCCATTAGGCCAAGTTCAAAAATCCTACACATGTGCATTTTGATGCATATGTGAACCTAATGTGGCGAGACTCCTAGGGAGTATTGGGTTTTCCAGAGACTTTGTTAAGGTCGATCTGCACCTCTGAGCAAACTATGTGATATGTAAATGGTATGAGAGTAAAAGTTGTGTAAAGACTGTATTGAAATAGGCAATGTCTACAATGAGCCAAGAAACCTTCGACCTTTGAACATCGACATTGGAGTCGAATGCTGCACCTCATCCCGCCATTACACCACATACAATTACTTTCTTGTAATTTTTTCAGTAACACAGATTAAGAGTGTAGAGGGGGAGTTGTCACATGACATCCCTCCCTTGCATATCTGACGCATGTAGTCTACAAAAAATAAAAAATGTCTCACATTATAGTACAATGTGGAACATGCTTACTATGACAAGGTTGTTTTATGGTGGATTTTTTGCAATGAATAAACATTACAAAACCAAGAGTGAAGTGCACACTAGCTTCTCTTTTCATTGATATATGCTTTGATAGGAAATCATTTCACGATTGATAGCTAACTTCTCCTGCTTCTCTTATGTTTTTGGTATTTGACTTTGCATATTTCCTAATTATGTGGCTTGGTTAACAAACATATCATGGATAAGACTCTAAAATTCACCCATATTTCTAGTTAACAAGATTATAATGTCAAAACTTGCATCAGTCCAATAATAAACATTAAAAGACCATGATACAAAATGTTACCGTACCAAATATAGCACTACAAATCTTTAGACTAACTCAAGAAATAACAATACTCGGAATTGCGAATACAATTGCTTGAGATAATGCAATCACTTCTACGTTCAAGAACCATTATAATAGAATTGTATCATGCCAAATGTAATACAATTTTTTTTTTATTCAAAGTTTATTATGTGATCATAAAAAGTAGCAATGAGAACCATGAAAATGTGATGCTAAGGGGCAATGATGAAACTTTGAAACATAACATGTGTCTTGAGAGTTGTATTTATGTTTAAGAACGCGTCCATGAAATTTATCATTTACATAACATATTTATAACACACAATGTTATTTCAACCATAAAATAAATAATTAAACTCATGAATAACAATGGAATCCTAGACGTGGAATGTAAGCAGTGGGCAGTGATCTTAGTATGCAAATGTTATTTATAATAGATGATGTTATTTCAAACATCAAAGCAACAATTAAAATCATGAATAATAATGGAATCCTAGATGTTGAATGTAAGCACTGAGTGGTGATCTTAGTATGCACATGTAAATTTATATATGAGAAGCATTCTTGCGCCCGTGGGTTGTGATCTTAGTATGCAAATATAAAATTATATAAGAAGCATTTTTTGACATTTGGGTTAAGAACTATCTATTTATCCTATATGTAGTACATCTTTGGGTTAAGAAATATATTTTATATTCATTACACTTAAAGATCATTTCATATGCGCTAATCAAGGGTTTTGATTATTTTTATATGCGGTAAACAAAACCAAAAGTAAGATCACAGATAAACCAAAAACAAGGAGGAAAAAACAGAGATAAACCAGAAAAAGGAGGGAAAAATGGACTGTGCAGCACAAGCTTGTGTGGTGAATTTCTCTGTTTGTGTGGTCTCTTTCATGGAATTAGTAATTGTTATAAGAAATTGCTTGGATCGCAATGAATTCATTTCAGTTATAAAATAATTTGGATAATTTTTCACATCATTAGGCTCTATCCTATATAAAAACATTGCTCTAAATATTAGATTTATTTTTGTTTTAATAAATCAGCTTATCGTATCAGGAAAATTAGAATATAAACATAACACAGTTGGGGAATATAGGAGAAAATTTTCAAAAGGTAAACAGTAAAAGGGCTTTCAGATATCTATGACATTAAGCACTTTTAGTAAAACAACTATAGTATCTAAGTTGGACTGCCAATGGAATCGAGGAAAAAGGAAACTATCAGAGATGCTTCATGAATACTAGAAGTGTCAAGCACCTAGCAGATATCAATAGGTGGGATATTGTTCATCAGTGTAATATGAAATGATGCGTCTTTCCATACTCAAAGGTCATGATGGCCCTGTTGTTTCATATGGGTGAACATACTGCACATTAAGTGGAACCCTTACTTGACCAATTTGGCTTTGTAGAAGGGTCATCTGAATGCTCCATGCAGCTATTCCAATGTAAATTTGTATGATATTTTTTAGCAACATGTGTAGCAAACCCTCGAGAGCTTAGAGTGAGCTTAAGTTTCACATCTGTAGAATGTGTAGCCATTGAGTCATATTCATGTTTGATGGGTTGCATGTCTTCAAGATCTGGTGCTTGTGGGTGTGAGATATCATGAACTGATTCCATGGTGGCCTTGTGATCATTTTGATCATTACAATGTTTGACGTTGACAGGTTTCACATCCATGGCCTTTGACATATTCCCCTCCATGTTTGCCTCTTTGTGATTTCTCACGTCATCGAAATGATCAAGAGTTTCACAGCTCGAATCGTTGGAGACCATATTTTTAGGTATCCCTTCCATTGCTGGTGTCTGCAATTCGCCAGGATAACACCTTCACCATGTCAGGTTAAATACCTAAGATGCTCCTAGGTCCTTTGCATCAGAGTTTTTCAGTGACAAATCTTTGACTGTGCTTTTTCTGCGCTTGAATCGGCCTTTGGTATTTACTTTGTGGAGCTCATTGGTTATCGTTTCCATCAATGTAGAACGAATTGAAGGATTTGTATTGGAATGTTTTGTTTCCATTTGAGTGCCAGAAGAGTCTACTAATATTAGATGAATAGGGAAGCCTTTCAAAACGCTTTCTACTGCTGCTTGGAAAAGTTTCCAGTTCCCATAACAGAGTAAACCCCACCGATCCAAAAATTGGATTCACCATCCTCCCATAGGCTTCATATAAAAGAGACTTGAATATGGTTGAAACAAGCACAAAACCAAAAAAATAGGAACCCTATGAGGAGAAGCAAAGTATATGCTTGACATTGTGTATTAAAAAGGTAGTAAATATGACCACAAGTGAAAAACCTCTTGGAATATTGTTCATCACTATAATGGAAAATGTCGTGTCTTTCCAGACTCAAAGGTCATGATGGCCCTGTTGTTTCACGGGGGTGAGCATACCGCACTCTGAGGGGAACCCTTGCTTGACCAATCTGTCAAGGTTCCCTGCTGGTAGGGGAATCAAACATATTTATCACCAACCTTGTTTTACCGACCTGTTAATGCTCCCTGCTAGTGGAAAAATTTGGAAATGTCGGCAAAAGGTGAAAGCCCCAAAAACATAATAAATTACATTTTCATGTTTTCAAACAGGAAAATATGGTAGCAATGCATGATAGTGAAAATAGAAGCCTAGTGGAAGGCTTAAATATTTAGTGAACTAATTAATGTGTTAACGGCCCCATTAGCAAGCTGCTAAAGTTGGTAAATATAAAAAGAACAAAAAAACTTCAAGCATAAGAGCGTTGAGGAAACAGTTTAGATATCGCTAGGAAATAAATCATAAAAAAATTACCCCACAACTTCCCATGAATATAAATCATAAAAAGAATACAAGTACAGACCAAAATTCTTGCCACAGGAAATATTGGAAGCTGGTTGGGAGAGGCAGCCCTATCATGGCACATGGAGCACAACTTAGATGAACTTCATAATGGCAAAATTCAACTTCTTATTGGCATTGCCGAAATTGGGTCAATTAACTTGGAGGTAAACTTCCATAATCTCAAAAGTCTGGCTCTAGTAATCACTATTGCCAACACTGATCCCATGGAGACACCGATCTCATACTCACCCAGAACTTTTGTTGGAAGGATTGCACCCATGTTAACCTAGATGGATGGCATTCCTTCCCTTTTCATGCAGCGGTGCAGGGGAAAAAGTTGCCTTCTTCCAGAAAATGAAAAGAGCCACATTGCAATCTCCAAACATGAGAGAAACATCAAGAGCATCCAGTTTACAAGAGGCTGGAGCCGTAAAAATTTCCTGCAATAGACAGAAGCCAGTGGTGACACTAGCCTTGGTATCTATTATCATATAAGAAGAGGTTCAAGTTGCACTTATCACCAGAGAGAGCTTATCGTGTCAGGTTAGGCTCACAAAGGGATCTGCTATCATGGAAGAAGCATTTCCTTCCACAACTGAATCCTTCTACTTGTAGCACACATGAATACTTTCATGTGCACCCAGCACTCAAAACTGAGTAGGGAACAGGTTTCATCTTCAAGATGGAAAACCTTGGCTATTACATTTCTAGGAAATCAAATTATTAGAGTTGAGTTTCGGAAAGATTCACCAGAAAATAATTTTGGAATGGGTAGCTGTATAGTAGTCCCATTGCTTGTATTCATTGCTGTTTCAATTTTAGAAAACTCAATATTTATGAATATGTCTGTCAGATGTCTATTTAAATTGGATCTCCATTGATGAAGTCAGACAGAATTCCATTCATTTTCCATTTTTTTTTGTTTCTTATTTTCTTTTTATTTATTGTATTGTGAGGGAAAGTTAACCAGACAATGCACTCTCAAATTTTCTTCTTCACAAGCAAAACCCAAGTTCCTTTTGCTACCCCTTCACTTACAAGGACAACTAGAGGAGATTTCCTTTGGTGATCTACATCACAGACAGTGGTGCTGATGAATTCATTCAAAATTCTCCAGAATTCTCCAAATAATTTATCAGAGAAATCACCTTCTGTAGTCACACTGTCACTATTGTTTTCTTTTTCTCTGATGCTACCATTGATTTTTTCCCTCATGCATGTTATCTCTTCTTCAATTTTTCTATGTTTGGAATTTGTTTCCTCCATATGAGACCTCAAATTGGATGCTTGGCCAATGAATGAATTTTGTTTCAATAGAAATCCCAGAGAAGAATCTCGGTCCTCATGCTTTCTGCTTTCACTTTTGCTTAATGGGCAGGACATATCATGTGGAGATGGTTTCTTGTTGTTGTTGTTGTTTTCTTCTAGTGTGAGAGCCCTAGTTCTACTACTTCTTGGTGGCAGCCTAGTGATCTAAGGAGTGGGTGTACGGTTGGTGATCTGAGGAGTGGGTGTACGGTTTTCCTGCAGTTGATGTATGTAAATGGTCTACACTATCATTCAATATGGCATGAACTCGTTCTGAACTGCATGAGGAAAAGTCTCCTGTGATAGCTTCTGGAAATTGAGGGTTCTACACATCTCCAATATCTCTACATTTGAGGTCTGCGGATGGTTCTGCCATTTGAAACAAGAAATTATTTAAACTTTATAATTCTAAAGGGATAGAGACTAGAAACAAGAAATCAGTTATAATGTCTATAATATAGAATGGATAAAATTTGAAAATAAATAAGATGAAGAAACTAATTGGCCATCCTTATTTCCACCATTGGATAGAAATAGAAGCAAATTAAAATTATCATCTTTATTTTATTTATATGGTTGATTATGGAAATATTTTGAAATTTAAAAACCAGAGACAAATTCATGGATAAAATTTGAAACTAAAAAAGATCAAGAAACTAATTGACTATTCTTATTTCCACCATTGCATAGAAATAGAAGAAAATTCAAATTCTGGCCTTTATTTTATTTAGATAGTTGATTTTGGAAATATTTTGAAATTTGAAAAATAGATACAAATTCGAAGAAGATGGGGACTGTATATTGTGCAATAGATAATTAAGACTTTATACCTTTTCCATCCAATTTGAATGCAGGTACGGAAGATACTTATTGTAAGAGGATACTTAGAATAAATTTCATCTTTTTCACCATGGTAAGAATTTCAAATCCTAAATGCTCATCAAATTTTACCATTTCTACACTTTTATAATATGATTTGATTATTACCATTTCTACACTTCTAGAATCCGATTTGATTATTAGTTTAGCAATTCTAATACCTGTTTTGATCATTTTAACAAAAAAATATTGAAAGAAATATTAAAAAAAAATCGATCATAAGGCAAATCACCCCCACCCCATCACTAGCAATTTAGTCCATTCTGCTTCCCATCCAAAAGCTAAAAATCCAGAAAGATAAATTAAATCCAACCCAGAGCCAACAGAGCCAACAACTCGAAGAGTGAGCCACTCAAGAAAATGCAACGTCTGCCCCATATAACATGCAATATTCCGCTGTCTGTTTGCTCATTTAATAAGAGCTTTTTTGTCATGCACAATCTTGACAGGAATTTTTTATGTACCTTATTCATTAGCAGAAAACAAATGAATATTTTTCCAAAGCATGGCCTACAGTCAAAATATGTGTTGAAAGAGACAGTGCCATTAGGCATATGGTATAGAATCGATGGAGACCGACAATCCAATAAATGAACCGAGTTGGCTTGTTACTAGCCCTACTTTGTCCATCTATATTTGAAAGTGTGTAAGAGAATGTTCTTACATTTGATAGTATTACGTTATCAAAGAAGAGACACTATATAGAACCATTACAAAATGGTTGAGTTACAGATAGCATTCAACCATGACACTCTCAAATCAAGGATCAAATCATCATTCGTGCTGGCTCAGACAATCACTTGTCCTTCGTAAGGGGTTATTTGCACCTTTTCCCCAATGATATTTCTCTACATGCACTGCCATCCTCCATGATATGGTTGCTGCACAAGACTTAATTCAATTCATATAGAATTTAGAAGGAAAATTTGTGCATTCATTTGGTCTACAGTCATGCCTGCTGGAAAAAACACAGAGCTTACTAAACATGACCTACCAAAGATCTTGATGCTTCTAATCCTGAGGTATTCATAACTTAGAAAAACACCCAAAAGGAGAACCAGCAACATATTCAAATATAGGATGAAAATAATGCACTCATTCGTGCTGGCTCAGAAAATTACCTGTCCTTTGTAAGGGCTTATTTGCACCTTTTCCCCAATGATAATTCTCTACATGCACTACCATTCTCCATGATATGGTCACTGCACAAGACTCAATTTAGTTGTTATAGAATTTAGAAGGAAACTTTGTGCATTCATTTGGTCTGCAGTCATGCCTGCTGGAACAGCTTCCTAAACATGACCTACCAAAGAGTTTGATTCTTCTAATCCTAAGGTATTAATAAATTAGAAAAACACCCAAAAGGAGAACCACCGACATATTCAGATATAGGATGAAAATAATGCATTCATTCGTGATGGCTTAGACAATAACCTGTCCTTCGTAAGGGGTTATTTGCACCTTTTCCCCAATGATAATTCTCTACATGCACTGCCATTCTCCATGATGTGGTCACTACACAAGACTCAATTTAGTTCTTATAGAATTTAGAAGGAGACTTTGTGCATTCATTTGGTCTTCAGTCATGCCTGCTGGAACAAGCACACATATTCCTAAACATGACCTACCAAAGAGCTTGATGCTTCTAATTGTGCGGTATTCATAACTTTGAAAAACACCCAAAAGAAGAACTAGCAACATATTCAGATATAGGATGAAAATAATGCATTCATTCGTGTTGGCTTAGATAATTACCTATCCTTCGTAAGGGGTTATTTGCACCTCTTCCCCAATGATAATTATCTAAATGCACTGCCATTATCCAGGATGTGGTCATTGCACAAGACTCAATTACGTTCTTATAGAATTTAGAAGGAAACTTTGTGCATTCATTTGTTCTGCAGTCATGCCTGTTGGAACAAGCACAGAGCTTCCTAAACATGACCTACCAAAGAGCTTGATGCTTCTAAACCTGAGGTACTCATAACTTAGAAAAACACCCAAAAGATGAACCACCAACATTTTCAGATATAGGATGAAAATAATGCATTCAGAAAAGTGTCCTTTTATCAATTGGATCAGCCCCAAGTCCAATCAATATGTGATGATGGCCTTAATAACAGCCTATTTTGTCCCAAATTTGTTTATGAAAGTAATTGCTAAATTCCAGAAGTTGCAAATCTAATCTTATAGAAATTGTTTTAAGGCAAAGTTGGTTCAAATTACATGTCCACATTATAGTCTTGGGATAGTACAACTCTGAACCATATTAATACTTTTGGGGCCTATCCATCAAAGTTCAATTTACCTTTCATATTCAATTTATCAGTTCATCAAGATTTTGCTATGACAACATGAGCATTCCATAAACACATTAAAGACAGTAAAATGAAATGGATATTTGCTAAATTTAGGACGCCTCTACTAGCACAGTGAAGGGATCTTCTACATATGTACAAAAATTCTTGTTTTATAGCCCATAATTCAAACAAGTAAGGTTTTACCGATGTATCTTGATAATTACATTGAATTTCAAAGGCCACAAGAGGGTATGCTTAAAGAACACATACCGTTGATATGGATATCTAATGGTAAAATAAGGTTTGCATGGGTAGAATTAGCCCAAGGGGTGCTGAACCAATTGTCGCCAATGTTGCTAATCATTTGGCTAGTTCCAAGCTAGCTGATGCCCATTTTGAATAACGCTGGATTAGGCACACTAATATATATTGATAGGTTTACTAGGGATTCCATCGAGGAATATGGGGAAGCATCCCTTGGGTTTCCTCAATGTTTTTATTTGGAAAGCAAAAAGGATGCATCACGAATGGAAACAAACATTATGGTCATTGAAGTAAATATTTAAAATAGTAACCTCATAAACTGTGCGGCATAGAACCTTTAATAAATACAAATGCCAAAGGTTGATATGCATTGTAATGTTTGCAAATGTGATTTTAAATATACATGTTGTGAGGAAGATACATCACTTACTAAACCTATAATGTTTGAGAGCAAAATGTAGCCAGTGGTTCTCTTGAGATATGCATTCCTGTTGAAGAAGCAATGTATTTCTCTAGTATATCACTATTAATTTCTTGCTTCTGCCATAATAGGAAAGTGCAACGAACAAAAAACACTGTAAGAATTACATTCCTTAATTACGAGGCTCAAGAAATATATGAAATCATTTGACTAAAAATGTAATTTAACACTGGAAAACCTGTAGGTAGGACAGAGCAACAAAACTAAGGAAACCCTCAACAGGAAACATGACTTTATGTGTTCAGTTATCACTGTCTAAATATTAAGCATGTTTTCAAAATATGCTTTCTGTAATGGGTCGAAATTTGAAAGGAAGCAAAAGAAGGTACATTTGTTGCGTGAAAGGTAATTACTAATTATAAAGGAAATAAGATTAACCTATGACACGTTTCTTGCTATAGCCATTGCAATTCTATCAGAATTTGTTGAAATTGCTTTAGAAATTATAGGTCCCTGAGATGATATTTCTTTGCCAACATTTTGATAGAGTGCTGTAAAGAAGCCATTTTTAGATACTGGCATCACCACATGCTGCATGACGTTGGGTTCTCTGCTAATAGTATCCTTAAATCCTGCGTGCATTCTGTCAGTATATATTTCAAGGTGTCTTTCAAAATGCTCCTCAATTGATGACTCAAGTTGATGGTTCTCTTCAATGATTGACGTCTCCACTAAAACTAAAACGTGCTTCTGAAATTCTTCAGTCATCTTGCCGAGCTGCAGTTTACAGGTTCTCAGTGATCAGATAATTATAAATCATCTAAAGAAATACAAAATTTCTTCATGGGTAGAATTACCCGAAGGGGTGCTGAACCAATTGTCGCTAATGTTGCTGGTTATTTGGCTAGTTCCGAGCCAGCTGATGCCCAGTGTGAATAACACTGGATTAGGCACACTAGTATATACTGATAGGTTTACTAGGGATTCCATCGAGGAATGTGGGGAAGCATCACTCGGGTTTCCTCAATGTTTTTACTGGGAAAAAGAAAAGGATGCATCACGAATGGAAACAAACATTATGGTCATTGAAGTAAATATTTAAAACAATAACCTCATAAACCATGCGGCATAGAACCTTTAATAAATACAAATGCCAAAGGCTGATATGCATTGTAATGTCTGAAAATGTGATTTTAAATATACATACTGTGAGGAAGATAGGTCACTTACTAAACCTATAATGTTTGAGAGCAAAATGTAGCCAGTGGTTCTCTTGAGATATCCATTGCTGTTGAAGAAGCAATGTATTTTTCTAGTAGATCACTATTAATTTCTTGCTTCTTCCATAATAAGAAAATGCAACTAATAAAAAACACTGTAAGAATTACTTTCCTTAATTAGGAGGCTCAAGAAATATATGAAATCATTTGACGGAAAATGTAATTGAACACTGGAAAACCTGTAGGTAGGACAGAGCAACAAAAATGAGGAAAATATCTCAAGAGGAAACATGGCTTCATGTGTTCAGTTATCACTGTCTAAATATTAAGCGTGTTTTTAAAATATGCTTTCTCTAATGGGTCGAAATTTGAAAGGAAGCAAAAGAAGGTACATTAGTTGTGTGAAAGGTAATTACTAATTATAAAGGAGATAATATTAACCTGTGGCATGTTTCTTGCTATAGCCATTGTAGTTCTATCAGAATCTGTTGAAATTGCTTTAGCAATTACAGGTCCCTGAGATGATATTTATTTCCCAACATTTTGACAGAGTGCTGTAAAGAAGTCATTTTTAGATACTGGCATCGCCACATGCTGCATGAAATTGAGTGCTCTGCTAACAGTATCCTTAAATCCTGCGTGCATTCTATGAGTATATATTTCAAGGTGTCTTTCAAGACGCTTCTCAATTGATGACTCAAGTCGATGGCTCTCTTCAATGATTGAGGTCTCCACTGAAACTGAAACGTGCTTATGAAATTATTCAGTCATCTTGCCCAGTTGCAGTTTACGGGTTCTCAGTGATCAGAAACCTATAAATCATCTAAAGAAATACAACATTTCTTCAATCCCATGCAAAAAAGAAAGGAAAATCAAAATCAATCAGAAAACAACCGGTGCAAATGATGAAAGTAAAAAAAATTAAAGTTGCATTAATTTAAATGGAAATTACAGTGTCTAATGATGCCTGCATTGAGGAAGTGCATAGAGCTAGTGTTTCAAGTGGGTTGAGAATAACTAGCTTGCTAGTTTTTCCTAAAAAGTACATGTTCATCACTGCATACTAGTTGCCATTTCCATCCATTGGATTTGATCAGACTCAACACCCTAAAAAACTCCTAGGACACTTAGATTGTGCAACTTTACCCATCAAATTTCTATTTTCAATGAATTCTAGTGGGATTTTAAAGAAATTAGACCGGAAAAATTCACCAAAAAAGCCTTCAAAAATTTGCACTAAAGACAACTCGATTTCTAAATGATGGTTGTGCTGAGAGGTGTTTCTACAGTCTTGTATGAGGGAGATGTTGTAACATGAGTAATGTCGACCTCATCATATTCTGGACCATATATTATTACAGAAAAGTAATTAACATTAGTACAACCATATATGAGATGGACCATGAAATGAAAAAAAAAATTCCATTCTTTTCGTCATTTCTTAACTTGATTATGGTGTATTTTATAGCATTGAATATTTGATTTATTCCTCCCCATGTTTTCACTGTCACATTCTATAACTATGATATGTTTAGGAGTGCAATTTTCTTCTCCATCCCTCTATCAATATGATATCTTGAGCTTCAGCATGGTGCAATTTCCATGATTAAATTTTGGGTGTGATTTCTTGTTATTTAATTGGCATTTTGTGGCTTTATGCAGTTGTTCTCAACATTTCTATACTTTAGTTACATTTTCTTCCTCCACATTTTTTTTTTGTGCATCTTCCTTGTAGGTTAGACTTGGTAAACATAATCCAGACTTTAGATTCCCATTATGGCATGTATTATAATTTATAGCTGGATGAGGCCCCGTGCCTCTTTTCATGAGAGTTTGTTTTTAACGTATGTAGTCTTAATCACCGTCGACTTTGATGCTATCCACATGTGCCAATGATGGGCATATTGGATGCAACTTTCATGTTGAGCTTCCCAGAGAAGTTTGTTTCCAGCAGTATGAAAATTTAACTTGATGCGAGGAAGCCTTTCCAAGGGATTGATTGGCCGAGAAAGGGGATGTGAGAGAACTTTGAAGGTGAGTGACTGCTCGAAAGGGGTTTATCGGATTTCATGAAGGAATACGTAACATAGAATGGAAGGCCAAGGATGGATTTTTTGGCCATTATCATTGCTAAATGGAATCAGAAGCACATTGGCAGTGTTCCCTAAAAAAATGACCCAGTAATTTTTCACTGAGATGACACATGGCACATGATTATAACACTATAAATTGGATGTAGGTTTGACTTTAGAAGTGGATTTTTGACTTCCTGGGAAGGAAGTGAATCCTAGTACTAATTTTTAGGGTGGATATGTGAGCCTATGGATTCCATTTTTGTGGATGCAGGCATCAAATCCTTTTATTTGCTGGTTGAGAAAATGTGCACATGTATATAGGTATATTATTTTAAATGTTGTATAGATATGGATTTATAAAGCTCCATAGCTATTATGGCTATTTGTTGGTTGAAGAAAATGTGCATAAGTATATATGGTTGTTATTGTAAATACTGTAATGAGTTGTGTAATAAATCTCCAGTAAGCAATATGTTTGTTATGTTTTCAACATGATGTTCATTGTAAATATTGCAACAAGCTAAGTTATAAATCTACATGGATGGGAGGTGTGTTTTGTTTTCATAATTATTCTTGGTTGTAGGTGTCAATAAACATTGAGGACGATGTTCGCCCAAGAGGAGGGTTCCGTAAAAACCTTGGTCAAAAATCCATGTAATAAAGTTAATGAAGGAAAAATATAAGACCAAGGCCAAAGGAAACGTATTCCAAGCTGAATGTTGAGAAAAAAATCCTTGTGTGGGTGTTCATTTGTTTTTATTATGGATAAGGAAATTGGAAAAGGAATTTGGAAAGGCAAGAGGCATTGTTTGGAAATTTATTTATGAAAATAATGGAACTTGGGAGAAAAGCAAGGCGTAAGGTCACAGGTTTCATGTGAGGAGGAAAATGAAGAAAAATAATGGAAAATGAAGAAAATATACGACTCGTTAATAAAAAAAAATTTGAGGATGAGTTGGTAGAATTTTTTCAGTTTAGTTTTGGACCTCTCTCTCTCTTTACTCTCTCTCTCTCACTCTTCGACACTTGATTTTTCTTGGAGCACTTTAGCATTGGATCAAGAAATGCAAGGGAAGGAAAAAGAAGGAAAAGAAAAGAAAAGATCAAGAAAGGAAGAGAGGGATCAAGCAACTTCAACACGATTAATTGCAGGTATCTCCTTGCATGTGTGATTTACTTATGATATTTGGAATGCATGGCACATGCATGTGTGTATTTGGTTCCCTTGCTTTTATTGGCATGAATTTTTCTAGGTGTGACAATGTTCTTCAGCATTGCCTTGCCATTTGCAAATAGACAAGTTGTGATGGCAGTTCATCTTATTTCATTGAGCTATATTGTCATATGGTATTGAAGCTAAGTGAGATGATCTCTAAAGAAGAACATAATTCCTAGCTACCCCTACTCGGGAGAAGGTGTGAATGCGGTAAAGACATACAATAAATGGTTGGATATACGATTAACCCTATAGGTCTGTACCTGCGATCAGGCCTAGAAATCCTTGACCGGTGAAGGGCAAGGTATACCGTAAATCCTCGAGGGTAAAGTCTCATTCAGGCCTAGGAATCCTCGATCAGTGAATGACAGGATATGTAGTAAAGGCTAGAGGGTGGAGTCTCGATTAGGCCTAAGAATACTTGACCAATTAATGGAATGATATATGTTAAAGCCTAGAGACTAGGATACCAAAAAATTCCTCATGATAGAGGTGGAGATATCTGTAGGCATCAGTTCTTATTTAGTGCCTAATGATCCGGTGGGGATTGCGATAAAGCTTGAGGGAGCCAAGAATAGCTTTTTTGTGAGTCCTACATTCATGCTTGGAATATGGCATGGGGTGATTAGCTGAAAGAAATATTTTGTTCAATTAATCTTTGGTTGGGTGGTACGTGGAAGTCCCAGACCTAGTTGGCTTATGAATTTATTAATAAGAGATCCTTCTCCATAGTATTTCATGTGTAAATGCACTATTTCATATGTTGTTTTTATGGCTATCATATCCTTCTTATTTATGTCGGTCATATGTTGGTTATGAGTATGTTTTATGGCAGAATTGATGTATGGATATTATCATTTTTTGACTAGAAAATGAATGAAAAATGAATATATGACATAATATATGATAATGCAGTTTTTGTGATGAGGCATCAATGCATACTTACGATTCTCAAATAAGTATGATACCCCTATGCTCAGATTTTTTTTATGGCTTGTATATTACATATTTTTTACATGTTTGATTAAATGTTTGTCATTTCTAGTAGGGGTCATATCAATTACTTGTACCAATTATTGAATTAATGACCTTATTCCATTTTTAATTATCATTTTTGAAGGTTTCATGAAGTTTTGGGCACTTTCTTGAGACCTATCCCTAAAAAAGTGGCTCTGAATTTGGGGTTCCTAGCTCAGAACTACCTAAAAAATTCCACACTCATTGGTATGCCTTGTTTTGGGAGCGACTTGAAGACCTCAATCGCATGCATGGCTTGTCATGGGAGATCTTGAGGGTCCATATTAGCAAAATGTTAATTTTTATTTGGGATTGGTCACCTGGAACGGTTGGTTGGCTTCTGAAGGTTTTGTAGCATCTGTGGAAGGTAATTTTGGTTGTTTATTGTCAGTTATACTTCCTTAACTGTACATGGGATTTCTTCTTTAAATGAAATAAATCTGATAAGTTTTGATAGTGCTTTGAAGTGGGATTATGGGATATTTATAATTTAGTTTTGTGAATGGTGGTGAATACTAACCTTGAGATGTTTCATTTATCTGATGGGATAGTCACATGGGAGTAGGAGATGTAAAGGGGTTTTATTATTATTATAATGATCATCTCTACATAACTAGAGCATTACAATATCCAGGTAATTCAATTAAAAAAGAGTCTCTCTTTCTATGGATGCTTTCAATTTATGAGAAGGACCAATGATTATGCAAGCACTTAGGGGTAGCGCTCTCTTCTTAACATATAATATTTTGATCTAGAATAGGATGCTACCTCACACGCAATAGAAGTTGGATATATTGTTAAGTATTTTTGAAATTTTTAAAGAAATTTATTATTGAAGTTGTAATTAAACTACAACATCAACCAATGAACTTTTAATATTTATTCTTTAGATTTAGAAATAAATTAAGATGTCTAGGGGGAAACTCAATTAGTCATCATAGTAATGTGAAATCTGTGAAAACTAAGAGATCCAACGTTCACATCTCCATTGTTTACGACCTGGTTTACAGAGAGGAGGATAGGCCCCAAAAAATTTACTAGTAGTTACGTGTAAGGCAAGTTGTTGGGTTCCTCTGGGGTAGAAAAAAAAATGTGATGGTTGTAGTGATATTACAAATTTCAATTTTTTCTTTGATTATTTTGAACAACTTGGATGATGCCCAAAAAATCATTATATCATTTCCACCACGAAAATCACAAGCTTGTATGTCCTATATTGTCTCATATAATATTTTAAAAATTTGGGAGTGATATCTCATAAAATACTAAAAATTGTTGGGGTCATTAACCTCTTGTGTTCTTTGGGCTAGGGATCTAAATTAATGCTTGGGATATTGGAAACACCAAGTGATCTTGATTTAGTGATGAGGTGCTTGAGTACCTTCAACATCAAATAGTCCTTTAATATGTCCTCTCAAGTTTACTTCTACTAACGGTTCTTTCTCAATTGTCATTTTCATCCAAAAACAAAATCCCCAATCCTTAATAAGGAAATAGTCTCTAATATCAATTTGGGTTACTCCTATGAATATAGATTCTAATACATTTGGAAAAATGGGGTCAAAATCTCACATGGTCCACTTTTCTTTTTCCTTTACATTGGTTTAGCTAAATATCTTAATAATATACTAAAAATTGTGTTCGATTAGCACATAATTCCAAGTATACATCTTAAGTTATCTTAATTGTTAAGAAAATGTGTTTTCTCATTACATATTATATATTCAAATATACAGGTGAATGGAGTATCTATCGTTTTATAAACTTAAGAAATCTCTTGTTTTAATCTAATCTTTAATTTAATTAAACTTTAAAATTAACTTTTTATTCTTATCCTTTTTTTCAAATAAATAAGTTTTTTTACTTTATTTAACATAAACTAGTTAAGAAAATAAATAAAACCTTACCTATTTATAAAATCTCCAAACATCCTTTGTAAACCACCCAATTTTTGCATAGATAGTAATACCTTAAACATACATTTGGTTATTTGAGGTTACTGTTCATCCCATATTGAAATACTGATGGTGCTTGTTTTACTCTAAGTTGTCATATTCATTGGCAATTATACCTTGCATATATATTGTATATAGAATTCAATGTAATAAAAACATGAATGTAGAATTCCTTTTTGGAATTTCATATTTGTTGGCAAATAGTTCTAGTATATTTATTACGCTGTAAAGCGTCTTTATTTGAAAACAAATTTCCAAAACTGCCATGTGTATGATTATGAACCATTAATTTTAATGTTAAACGATTGAAAGAGTCTCTACTCATGCAGGAGCATCAAGGCAAATTTTCATTTTTAATTATGTAATAAAGAGGGGTGTGACATTTTAATTGTTTTATTAGTTAATTTTGTTATTTTTAGATAAAATAGGAAATAAATTATAAAAGTGAGGATTTTGTAAATATTCTTTTATTAATTAAAAGGATATAAGAGAAAATAGAATTAGGTAGAAAATTTAGGGAGTAGGAATGCTATGTACGGGACGTAGTTGAGTCCACACCTAAAATGAATTTAAATTAGATTTAGTTGAGGATCAGGTGGAGAGATTTTTGGAATGAATTAAATTCATTATTTATGTATAAATATGAGTCGTTTTTGTGAGGAGAGCACACTTGAATAGTTGAAGAGCTCAGATAGTTAAGAGTGGAGTGAGTGAGGAGTGGTTTAAAGGGCCAAGAGCCAAGAGGTTGCCAATGTAATATCTGGCCACAGAATTTTAATATAGTTAAGGGAGTTGATTTGTATGGCTCTTTTTCGCCTTTATTTTTAAATTGAGTTGAATGTTTTTCATGATTTTATTATAGAAACTTTGAGCATCCTCAGGGTTCGTGAAGCGGTTGTATCCTTATATGCGGGATCTGCTTTCTAGTAGAATTCCTGCATCATTTTGGTATCAGAGCACAGAAAATGCCTATAGTGCGAGACGAACTTTGAGGGGTGGCGCCGTGAAAATCTGCAAGAATCTGCATTTATTGTTGCCAGAATAGACATGGGTTGGTGGAAGACGTCATGCTCCAACATGAAATATGCACAGTGGTCTAATGGAGAAGTTGTAATGTTGACGCAAAAATCCAGGATTGCGCTATGATTTGTGAATCGATTGGGCGTTCAGTAGGGGTGTAGGCAAAAACGTTGACTGAAGAGTTCGACACTTGGAGTTTTAGTACTCTGGAGATTTCCACTAGGACCTGAAACATGTGGTTGTTGTTCGATTTTGTTGAATTAAGAAAGCGTTGGTTGAGATGAGAGTTTGCAGCTATGCATTGGTGTGAATTGACCATGTTGGAAATCTCGGTGCTATGAGAAGTGAGCATTGGCCATATCGATGCACAGTCATGGAGTCTGTTATTTAAATTTGTAATCTTCCATTAATAGAAAATTTACATAGTTTAAGTAGTGATGCTACCATAAACACAGAAATTGGAAATTGGTTACCATAACAGAGCAGGTTGAGGGAAAGAGAACCATCGAAATTTTTGCAGGAAGAGAGGCGCTTACAATAATTTTTTTTTTTTTTCAAGAGCGTCAAGTCCATTGGCCAGAGAAATTCGGCGATAGGGAGGAAGCTTTTCTTGGTTTTTTTTATTTCTTACATTCTTCAGTGAATTTTGACGGTGTGAAATGTGTAGTGCATTGGCATGAGTTGTAGTCACGTGGAGTTGGAGCACACGCAGGAGCAGAACTGTGCATGAGTTGGTTCATATGTTATCTATGAAGAACGGAAGCTGCATTTTATATGAAGGTCGTGTTGGTACGACTGAGTCTGTATTGAATGGCGTTAAGTAAGTGGAATAACCATCGTTAAGCAGTGACACAGCTTGTCAAGGCAGCGTGCTGGAAGGCATAGGGACGAGTTGAGACAGTGTTTTGTGGAGTAGCAGATGTGGCGTTGAGCTGGAGCTGTGGCTATTGAAGTAGTGAGTAATAAAGTCGAGTCTGCAACGTTCAGCGAGTGCAGGACCTACGTTGAAGCAGGGAGCAGTTTTCCTGACGCTAAAGAGTACGATGACAATCATCGATTCCCAAATTCCGTTGGTTCTGGAGTAAATTCTGTGTCAATTTGGAGTGTGCGCAGGAGAAAATTTTGTTTCAATCGATTCTTACAAGTGCCGTGTCACATATGAAAGCCTGTAAGTGTAAACCTCGACTTACAGTTAGTATTAATTGCTGAATGGTGTGAGCCTGTCCAGAAATTGTATATTTGACATTTGGTAGCGTACCTTAAAGTAACACTTTGTTAAAAATCTGTGACCGACTGTTGTTTGATTGCAAGCAATGTCAGTGTCTGGTAAATGCGAATTCTATTCAGCATGTTGATCGATTATAGCATAAAGGGCAAAGATGGTTTTGAAAGGAGAAAACCGTGAGAGTCTTGGGTTGGTTAACGCAGAGCGTGGCGTGTTAAATTTCAGCTTTTAAGAAAACACAATTTCTCTCAGATCAACGTTCTGAAAGATCTGAAGGTGGTGTAAACTTGTATGGAGAGTCATGGAATGCGTACACCATGAATTCTATATTAAATACCTCTGTATTAACATTATTTTTCATCATTGAATTTTTGCGTTGTGTTTTTTTTAACAATTTTGGAATTAAAGCAAGCAGATTTGAACCTGAGCCAAGTCTGGGCGCAACTCCGAATTGAAGTGGACAATTAGAATGTTTACAGATTGCAGTGGTGTTAATTGTAAACACATTGGATTGAACTAAAGACAACGAAGGTTCAATTAAGACGTAGAGGTGTTGTATTGAGTAGCAGAGTAGACGGATAGTGATATGTGAAGCGATGAGGAGATGGGAAATCATTGACAGAAGAACGAAAAGAATTGAGCATTGTAATCTGTAACGATGGATTCGTTCAAAATAGAAAAGGAAGTTTCAAGGGAATGATGATGAAGGAGCATGGAACCTTGAACAGATTGAAGGTGAAAATCTAAGGGTATTTGCATATTGAAGCTACTGGCTTTTTAACACTGGTGTGTTGAGCGTTGTTTTCTTTGTTGATAAGGTATGATAGTTGTGGGCCTAAACGAATATAATATTTGCAAAGATCATTATTATATTGAATTGTGACAAGGTCTAAGGGTGAAATTAAGTGAGTTGGCCTGAAAACCAAGTTTGTAACTTGGGTCAAATAAAATTTAAAATTGGTGAGTGCTATACTAGGCTTATATGAATTTTTAATAAGGGTTGAAGGTTAAATAGAACTCCCATGAGGGTGAGAGCTGAAGTCCATTATTTTGGGCTTAATTGGCCTTTTCAATAGTTGATTTAAAATCATAAGATGGGTATTTCAATGATTTTATAATCATTGTTAAGTAATGAAGCTTCAGCATGAGATTTTAAATTTTTGGATAGATTATTTGGGTTTGATGGCCATGAATTAAAAGATAGCTTCTGCATGTTAAATTGAGATTTCCCAGATTTTGAAAATTGAGGTACATTCTTATTTGGAAAATTGAAGAGAGTGTGTGTTTGTGGGTTTGGCGGGTTTGCAATATTTCAAATTTTATTGGGGCATTCATTTGAAATGAATTTTTATATGCATCTGAGAGTGTGAATGTGGATTTTCATCCCTTTGGGTTACTATCAAATAACACATGCATGATAAGGTGTTGTTTGTAGCAAATTGTAGCAAAAAGGTTGCCAGGGATTGGTCCCAGGACAAAGAGAAGCCAAGCGCAGGAGGAGAAGTTGCATTTTGATGAATGACAAGTCCAAAGGATTGCGGGGAAGTGGCTTAAATGAAGTCCACATGGGAACAGATGCAGTTCACAAAGGAGGGGAAAGTGACCGTTGATAGTCATTTTCAGAGATCTGATGAAGAGTATGAGCGGGAGAAGGCTGAGATAACAATTCATCTTGAATTGTTAAAAGAGTTTTTGCAGAAAAATGTGAGGAACCAGACACATGGTTGGAGCATGAGAAATAAGGTGAAGTGGCAGAAGCTACAGGCAAAGAGGGAAAAGAAGGTAAACATGCAGTTGATGGAAGAGCTAATGAAGCTCGAGCAGATATTGAGTTGTGAAGAAATCAGAGAGGCTGAGTTAAAAATGGATGTTTCCATTTGTGGCCCAGAACATGGCGAAATTCTGGAGGAAGAGATCAGTGAGGAAGATCTCATGAACTAGTGGGATAGTTCAGAAGCATCTGAAGAGGTAATGGCGAGAGAAACAGATGAGGCCATGAAGCCTTACATATTTTCTCATAGTTTATGTATGTTTGCAGGATGTGCGAAAGATGGTGAGAAGTCTGATGGAAATTTCACAAAGGAGAATGAAATTCTTGAGGTAAAGTATGGTAGAGAATTCCTTTCAGAGAAGGAATGTGTTGATTGGTTACAACAGGAAGAAATCACAAATGACTTCTTGTTTGGGATACGACATCAAGTCGAAGCTGTTATAGAGCAGGAGCAAAGTGGAAATGCTGAAGGAAAATTCCAAGGAGGTAAACAAGTGTATTTGTTTAATGGGATTGCTGACAAAATTTTACAATGTAATGATGTTGAAACCAGGAAATTTCAGGAAGAATGCCAGAGGGAGAATGGAAGTAGTGATGAGACTAAAGGGAAATCTATAGAAAAACTGAATCAAATGAACGATTCAGAACAACAAAGAGAGATGTCGACTGAAGCATCCAGTGAGACCACAAGGTCTTATGTTTTTAAGACTAATGATTTGTGTGTGATGGTAGGCATATCACAGGGTATTGGAAAAACTTTGAAGTTTGTTAAGGAAGAAGAGTTGAATCTAAAATCTGTTCAGAATGATGCTGAGATAGAAATATCTCAGGAGGAATTAAAGACAAAGGGGTCTTATGGAAATATTCAGCAAAATATTGAAGTGGGGGAGGAAGGACCATCTGATGGTTAGTCAATAACAAATGAAGGTATGGAAAGTTGTGTAAAATTTCCTAGTTCTACTCCAGTTGAGATTGTTAAGTTATACAGAAAGTTAGATCTTCAGAGAAGAGAGTTGGAAAAGCAGAGGATCTATGTTCAGGGAAAGTTACTGAAAGACACAGAATAAGGAAACATTTTTCAAACAGATGATGGACTAACTGATATTCTCACAGAGGAATTGAATCAGCATACTGATGTGCTGATAGATGAGGGAATTTCAGAGCAGCATATTGAAATGTTGCCAGTAGCGGAAGGGGCACTGAAGCCTTATGTTTTTTATTCTAACAATTGTTTTGTGAGTACAGGTTTTATTGCAGATGCTGAAGGAAATATATTGGATCGAGAAATTGAACTGATGAGGCTGATGATGATGAAAGTATCCCGGAAGAGGCCAGCAGCAGTAAAACAAAGAAGAAGCAGCAAGAGAAAGACAACAAAAGATTGTGAAAGCATAGCCAGTGGGGCAATGCAGCATAAAGTATGGAGACCTGGAAAAGAACAACAGACAGAAGCAACGACAAGTGGGAAGTTGCAGCACAAGATATGGGATCCAGGCAGACACAAATCCGAACACATGATCAGGCGATCGTGATTAATTTCGACCTTGGGAGTCTGATACAGGAGCATCAAGGCCAATTTTCATTTTTAATTATGTAATAAAGCGGGGTGTGACATTTTAAATGTTTTATTAATTAATTTTGTTATTTTTAAATAAAATAGGAGATAAATTATAAAAGTGAGGATTTTGTAAATATTCTTTTATTAATTAAAAGGATATGAGAGAAAATAGAATTAGGTAGAAAATTTAGGGAGTAGGAATGCTATGTACGGGACTTAGTTGAGTCCACACCTAAAATGAATTTAAATTAGATTTAGTTGAGGATCAGGTGGAGAGATTTTTGGAATGAATTAAATTCATTATTTTTGTATAAATATGAGTGGTTTTTGTGAGGAGAACACACTTGAATAGTTGAAGAGCTCAAATAGTTAAGAGTGGAGTGAGTGAGGAGTGGTTTAAAGGGCCAAGAGCCAAGAGGCTGCCAATGTAATATCTGGCCACAGAATTTTAATATAGTTAAGGGAGTTGATTTGTATGGCTCTTTTCGCCTTTATTTTTAAATTGAGCTGAATTCTTTTCATGATTTTATTATAGAAACTTTGAGCATCCTCAGGGTTCGTGAAGCGGTTGTATCCTTATATGCGAGATCTTCTTTCTAGTAGAATTCTTGCATCATTTACCTTTAGATAAAATACAGTTATTAATAAGTTATAGAAATAATAAAATAAACGTTCATTAGATTTTCAGTTGTCGTTGGCAACTGCATCTCCTCTGATGGATGTGTAGTATCTTCACTGTTCAGTTTTATCAACGACGCATTGATTTTAATTTCATTGAGGTTTGAATATGGCGCAGAAGCTGAGGGTGAAGTTTCTACAGATATACGTTTATCAACGACACATTAATCATTTTCATTTCATTGGCATTTGAATATGGCACAGAAGCATAGGAACGAGTGAGACATACCAATTGATCTGATGCTCTTGCCTAACCTCATAGACGATAGTTCTCCAGATTCTCTAAGAGTAAAATGGCTTCAGGCTATGGGTGCAAATTCATCTATGCCTTCTATATGTCAGGGAAGCGGCCTTAATTCTCCATCATTTGAAGGTCGATCTAGTGGAGCTCGGGCTTGTGCTTTTTATCCTCAATGTCAAGCCTCCCATCATGGTAATCTCCATTATCACTATTTTTTTTCCATGAACATCTTTGCATAATTTTCTCTGCATTTGAGGCACCTTCCTCCTCTTCGTTAAGATCAAGGATTTCAGGAATTTGGTTAATGGGGATACTGTGATAGATATATTGAACATAGCCTTTTATGGATTTCATTTTGTTTTTCTACATGCTCATTGTGAGAGAAATATTAAGATAGAATCTTGTTATCGTAGAATCACAACCTCAAGCATGCACATATTCTTTTCGATTCCATGAATTCCTCATCTTCTGGAATCCATGAATTCACACAAACTAAAGCTGTGAAAAACATTTGAATTCTTTGGTACATTCAATTGAAAAAATATTAAGCAGAAATATTATTCATGGGAGCAACTTTTTACCTTGGCCATGGACATGCATGTGTCCTCCAAGCGCTTGCCTTGAGGAAAAAATTTCCATACAGAACCTGCTTCGATGAGGTTTTGTAGAGGAAGCTTCATCCTTAACAGGTCGCTTATGTTTAACTGCATGAGTTTAAATGTGAATAATACATCATAGATTAAACTAGCTTCTCTAAACGAATATTTTATATATTTTATGCAAGGGCGACTGTGAGCAAAATATATTGGATAAATTGCATAATTGATGACATTTTCTGCACATTTATAGAATCCACAACAGGATAGTGAAGGTAGACCTAGTTAAATTCCATTAGATCAGAAATGTTCTCTGCGTCTTGATCGGCACTGTGGCTAAAATTACAGTTTTCTTACTGTAGATCGCAATTATATTGTTCGTAATCAAGGGATGAGCCCAGGTTTTATTCTTATCAATTGAAAGTGGTATTTAATGCACCACACATCAGAATTCAATCGTGCCTTACAGAAATTCAGGTAAGATTACAAAAAATTTAAGCAAAGTTTTTTGAAAATTTAGGTTATACTCGTTAAATTTACCCATCAGAATTATTTTGTTACATTGACGAACAACTCCTTAAAAATGATATTTAAAAATACCATCATTCAAAATTGAAAAAGAAATAATTAAAAAAATAAAAATAAAAATACAACAAATAGTCATAAAAAAGGTCTTTGACCTTCAACGTAGATAATAACAATGATTCCTCAATTAATTTATTATGTATTAAAAATTAATAAAATTGTTTAAATTTAAATATGGTAAAAATTAATTTAAATTTTTGATATATTCCAAATTGTAGAAAAGAATCAAAATGAGGTCAATGTTATTTAAAATTAGGAAAATAGTAAACATTGTATTAATTTGGAAGAGTATATTTTTTATTTATTGTGGTGTATGACACAAATGTAAAAATGTCAAAAATTCAAAATAAATAAATAAACGAAAGAAATTTTTAAAAATAAAATCTAAATAATGTTGGCTTAGATAATAATTTACAAAGCCATATAAATAAACAATTTAAAATTCATTGAAATATAAATTTATTAAAATATGAAGTGGTTTATGAACACTAAAAAAAATATGATAAATAAATAAAAATATAAATAAACTAGAGGTATGGTAAATACATAAAATCTATTTTTATATTTACTCCGAAGGTATGGTAAATAAATAAAACCTAATTTTTATATATTTACTCCATAAACTTTTATATCTAGAAAAACTAAAAAAATGGTTTTATTTAGGTGAAGCCGATGGGCCAAATACCATGGGACACATTGTTATTCATACGATAGGCCAAATACTATGGGACAAATTATTATTAATACGATGAAATAAATTATTGTTAATATTATCACACAAATACCATGGGACAAATACCATGGGAAAAATACCATATTTATAAAAGATGTATGGTAAATAAATAAATATAAAAAAAGGTATAAAGAGATGAGGTAAATAAATAAAATATATCGAATAGGATTAGAAATCAAAATCTAATTATATACGAAGTCTATGCCCCAAATACCATGGACCAAATTATTATTAATACCATGCAAAAAAAAACATTATTAACCCTAACATTAATTTTAAATTATTAATATCAATATTAATAATATTATTGTTGTTAAATCTAATATTGATGTTAATATATTATAATTACGTTGTAAAGCATATTTATTTGAAAAAAACTTTCATGCCACATGTATGATTATGAAAAATTAATTTTAACATTAGACCATTGAAAGAGTTTCTACCTTTAGATTAAATACAATTATTAATAAGTTATAGAAATAATCAAATAAACGTTCGTTAGATTTCCAGTTGCCATTGGCAACCGTGTCTCCTTGGATGTGTAGTATCTTCATTGTTGAGGTTTATCAACGACGCACTAATTTTCATTTCATTGGGGTTTGAATATGGCGCAGAACCAGAAGGTGAAGTTTCTACAGCTATACGTTTATCAACGACACACTAATCATTTTCATTTCATTGGCGTTTGAATCTGGTGCATAAGCATAGGAATGAGGGAGACAAACCAATTGATCTGATGCTCTCACCTAACCTCATAGATGATAGTTGTCCAGATTCTCTAGGATTAAAATGGCTTCATGCTATGGGTGCAGATTCGTCTCTACCTTCTATATGTCAGGGAAGTGGCCTTAATTCTCCATCATTTGAAGTTCGATCCAGTGGAGCTTGGACTTGTGCTTTTTACCCTCAATGTCAAGCCTCCCATCATGGTAATCACCATTATCACTGTTTTGTTTCCATGAACATCTTTTCATAATTTTCTCTGCATTTCAGGCACATTCCTCCTTTTCGTTATGATCATGGATTTCAAAATTTTGGTTAATGGAGATACTGTGATAGATATATTGAACATGGCCTTTTATCGATTGGTCCTAATAATGATTTTGATGGAAATTTTGTTATGGCAGAATAAATATCATACATTGCATGGAGGGGCGGTGGCAACTGTTGCAAGCATTGTGGCGATGGTTGTTCTAAAGACAATTAGCGGGGATAGAACTTTTTCACTATCTAAAATGATTATATCTTATGTCTCTACAGCGAGCACGCATTAATGTGAGTGGCTTCAACATAACTTCCCCCTTTTCTAATATTCTATGAAAATGAATGACAGAGAAGCTGCTGGCATTGGGATTGCCATGCTAGACACAACAACCAATTCATTCTCTCTTATTTGGTCGATATTGTCATTGGAATTGCCACATTCAATGAAATTATATATCCATTCTTTGAACAAAACTGTGTATATGAGTGATGCTTGGTCACAGCTATTGAGGAAAGATTCTTTTTTTGACAGTCATTAAGAGCTAATCGACACAACCACCCTTCGCACACTACTAAATAAATTGTTTGTTAGAATGTTTCATGATCTAGTATAATTTGACTGAGATGATATCCTCCTAGCAGTGCAACATAAATATTATTAACATCCATTTGTTGGTTTAGCTGTGTTGTATCTTTAAAGCTATAGAAGTTTACCATTACTAGGTCCAAAACAAGTTTACCGGAGAATCCCAAAGCCAGATGTTCTAAGAGTTTTGACCAAGCCCCACCTGAAATGAAGTGATTTCTGAGAACAAAAAAAAAAATATCTATCAATTTGTAGCAGATTCAGGTAACTGTAAAGTAATATAGTGTGACTGTCCAAGGCATAAAATGAATCATGATTCTCACACTATTCTCCTGTCTAATTGGAAATTTTGTTTGGCTCTCTTGATTGATAAGAATAAAATAAAATATATGATATTGAATTTTTAGCTTGTTCTAAGCTTGCCTTTGCAATTGCCTCGGAAGTTACATGTATTCCTATTCCCAAAAATTCAACGACTTGAGTTTGAGTGTAAATGGTGTTTTCTTTAGCAATCAATATTGTGTTATTCATTTATTAATGTTCCAGATTATATATTTTTATAGTTAGAGTTAGATTTAAGCAAATACATTATCCAGTCATAGATATATACAGCCTAGCTCATTAATGGGTCAATAACATATACAACTTAGTTCATTAATCGGTCAATAACAAGGTAATCATTTTCATTTTTATAATTGTATTCCTATATGTCTACAATTAGATTTAAGCGATTACAGCCCGACTCATTATAGGGTGAATAATACCATAGCCATTTTCTTTCTTTGCAGCTCAGAGAGAATCACGTTGGTGGATTCTGATTGTTGAAAGCGGCATTATTCTGATTTTGATTTCTACTGTCTCGATGCAGACTTCATCATGTCGTTTGTATACACTAAGATGACTTACTCATTACTCATTCGAGTACAGTATTAGATATTTGACAACTTTCTCACCGTTTATAAGAACACACGAGGTCGTGGTGTCCAATGCAAACTGAATTCCTCAATTGGAGTGCCCCTCCTCTGTCCCATCCTCTCACAGCTCCATTCTTTTCCTTAGAATCATGCTAATTTTACTGCCTAACAGATCATTTGGAGGAAGTGGGTACTTTGTTTTAGTCTTCATTTCTAAATTTAGTATTTTTTTGCTAATTTTACTTCGTTTTTCAATAGAATTTAGTACATTCATAACTTTAGTTATAGTTTTATATTGAATTTTCTCATTGGGTTCTACGTTTTGGTAGAATTCTATAGAAACTCCCAACCTATCTATGTGCTCATTGATCATTTCAAACATTTTGGGCTTTTTCATTATTTCAATAATTCTATTGGATTTTAGAGTATAATTCGACGTGTTTATTAAGTTTGGTCATTTGTTTGTTACATGAATATACTATTTTTGAAACTTGAAAGGTTGGTAAACATACCATAAACTTTGGGTTTGAACATTTTCCTTGAAGGTGTACTTTGGGTTTGAAAACTAATATGGCTAGTCAATCGGATTCTTCTAGCGATAGTGCTGGACTTCGCAGAAAAAAAAGTGTTTGAGAATGAGTTGGCTATCCATGAAAAAGACACTCTTGACCGTTCGCATAAAGTGGCTGTTGTGGTTCACGGCAAAACCCCACAGGAAGTGAAAAATCATTATGAGATTTTGGTAGAGGACTTGAATCACATCAAAAAAAGACAGATTCCTTTCCCCAACTACAAATATATGGGCTCTAGCAACTGTAGTAATTCTATAGAGGAGGAGTGTAGGCAAGTTTAAAATATGTCAGTTATTTTGCAAGTTTAAAATATCGCAGTTCCTGCTAATTAAGATTTACTGGAATGACTAATTTAATTTATTTTTGTAGGCGTTTGATGCGCTTGAAGCTACAATAAAGTTTCTGAAATGATGCTTTGCAGTAGCAGACGAGTACAGATATGGGATCTCTCTTATAAGATAAAAAATAATCACAAAAATATTGGAAGCTTTGAACATCAGGAAAAAATACTGGAATATGTGAATATCAATGTTTCCATGCATATTAGCATGATAGTTCTTGTCGGTTCTCGACAAAGTATTGCATATGTGTAATTTTCAGTTACATTTTATAATATCTTATGTCTCTACAACATGCATTAATGTGAGTGGCTTCAACATAATTTTCCTCTTTTCTAATATTCTTTGAAACTGAACAATAGAGAAGCTCCTAGAAGTGGGATTGCCATGCCAGTCATAGAAACCAATTCATTCTTTGTTGCCTGGTTGATATTGTCATTGGAATTTATTCATTCAATGAAATTCTATATCCATTCTTTGAAAAAAAATATGTGTATATGAGTGATGCTTGGTCATAGCTATTCAAGAAAGATTTATTTTTGACAGTCATTAATAGCCAATTGACACAACCACCCCTCGCACACTGCTAAATAAATTGTTTGTTAGAATGTTTCATGATTTAGTATATTTTTACTGAGATGATATCCTCCTAGCAATGCAACTTAAAAATTCTTCTATTGCCATCAGTTTCCATACTAGTTGGGGAGCCTCATCATTTAGGAAGCTGATTTGATCTTTTGTACTGGACATTTATGTTACTGCTTTACAGCGTTTCCTTTGCAACATATGGTGCAATTTCTAGTTGTATATGGTATTCAATGTAATAAAACTATGATTTTTGTTGGAATGTAATGTTTAAGATGATAATATTATGTAATAATAATTATTGATGGTTGTAAAAATAGGGCGATAGATTTGTTAATTTGGAAAAGTTGTATGAGAAAGACATTTATAAAAATGTATGCCATATGTTTTGCATTTAGAAAGTAGCAAGGTAAATTTTTGAAGATTAAAAGTTATACATTATATCCTTGCTTTGATTAAAACTAATTGTTTCCCAGACTCTAATTGTAAACTATACAGATTATACTTATGTGTGTTTTAATATTTATGCAATTGCATTTAAAATAAATATATTGTTTGGTGGTGTTATAAATTAGTTTATCTTATGTGAAATAGTGTAGCTTGTTCATTCCCTCTTTTTTTTCACCTTCTAACTTTCATAGTAGAATTTATGTTTTATATTATAATAAATATATAATACACTTTAAAAAATCATTTAAATATTATTCTTCTAAAAAATTTTAGTGAAACTTTACCAAATTTGTCATTATTATAATAATTAGGTAATTAACATAATTTATAATTATTATTTACGTTACATAGCAATAAATATGAATCCATATGAATAAAATTTGGACAATAAAGTCACTAAATATATATATATATATATATATATATATATATATATATATATATATATATATATATATATATATATATATATATATATATATAATAAATTTTGATTAACACCAACAACTCTCCTCCATTTCATATTATTTCATATTTCTCATGATGTTAATAAATATTGATTCCTTGAAACTTTCCATCATAATTTTTAGCATGATTTAATCTTTTTTGAGTAATAAACTATTTACGTGGCTAGATATCATAATTATAAAATACAATTAAAATACTTGAATGTATAAATCTAACTACATAACTACCCTATGTGGTCAAAAGGTCAAAAATATGTAAACTTGAATGCATAAAGCTAACTACCAAACTATCCTATGTGGTCAATTATATGTATTATAAAAATTGCCTCAAAAGGTTGGAAAAGAGGTAAATAGGATTGTTAAATTGGAACGTTGAATTGGAAAAGTTGTATTTTGTAATTCATGGACATACAATTTATCATTTATTTTACGAACAAAATATTTAAAACATTGTGAAGAAATATTGATTTTCTAGAATGGACAATTTATACTAAGAAGAAACATAAGCTATACATTACTTTTGAATCATTTTTGGCATTCTATGTGTGACAGCCTCATTAGAGTTAACTAGTGTTAACTAGTTAAAGACTTTGATTATTTTGAAATTTTGGCAAAGGAAAAAGACTTGAAGCTTTATTGTAGATAAAAAAAAATCATTTTATTGAAAATCATTAAAGTAGGAGGACTAGTTAATGAAAAGAAAATATTTCAAGCTATTGGTAAAAAATTTCCAAGAATAGGAGGTGGTTGGGAATAGTTGGAGAAACAGTTACCCTCTCCTCTGAGGATAAAGTTGGATCCTAGGAGAGGAGAGGGGGTTCTATAAATTTTGGTAAGGAGGGTGAATTATTTTCTAGAGCTGGTGGAGGACTAGTTGAAAATAGCTTCTGCAGCCCTTGTGAACTAGATTATCTGATTGTCACTGGATTGGACATCCAGAGGTCATAGCAGAAAATTTCCACTGTTGCCCATGGTACCATCCAGATTCTAGGGCTAGGGGGCAAGCGGAGGACATAATAGCCTCTCTTGATGGTTGGGAGGACAGCAGCTTGAAATTTCTGTGAATGCAGATAAGTATACTGTGCATTTAAGTATTTATTTGATAATGAAATTTGTATGGAAGTCTATCGTTTAGAGGGTTGTGGAACACACAACCTGCTAATTTATAAATGAATATATATAAGTTATGTGTTGCATAAACAGAAGGTGGCAGAACTGTAAAGAGGTTTCTTACTGTGTTCCAATGAAATAGAGGAACTTGTTAGTGAAATATATTCTGCTATTTTTGTTATCTACATTGTTTAATAATGAAATAGAGAAATCGGTTAGAGAATTATATTCTGCTATTCTTTGTTAGCTACAGTGTTTATTAATGGAATAGAGAAATCTGCTAGTGAAGTATGACTATTTCTCTCTTTTTCTATCTACAGTGTATGTTCGTAGCAGATGAGAGATAGTAATATAAATAGCAAGAATAGTGACCATGGTATAGATGATTAGCATAGTAGCAAAACAAAGTAGATGACAACTATCTGTAAGCATAAAAACTACAACAACACTTGCAGAATTGAAGGTAGGCAATCTGTATGAGTGAAGTATAAACCCTATCATGTAAACCCCCTTATAGACAGAGAATTATTGAAGGGTGATGAGATACATACTTCTTTTCCCTCTTTTAAGAGACAGTACAAAAAAAACGAGAAAACAAGAAATAACTACAGGTGCTTTGCAAAACGAAACCCATACATTGCTTTTCTAGAAAGAAAATACTCAGAACAAAAACTCAGTCCAGGTATATAGGAAAGCAAATTTAAGAGTCAAAGCTACAGAGCCGAAGACCATGTAATGGAAAATCCTCGCGAAAAACTAATAGTTGTGCGAGTATCACAATAAAGTATACTATGTAAAAAATGTCTTTTGGTTCTCAAAGACCACAACCACGGCCAAATGTAACACCGAAACTGCATAAATAACATGCATAGGGTTTAGTTCATAGAACAGTCTAGGGGTAAACCCCATTTCACTTATACAGAGTTAATACGCAAATAAAAAAAAGAAAAATCTTCTACAGGGCAGAGTTTCTCAAAGAACTGAGAAACCCCAACCCAGTGGCAAACCCTTATCGAAACGGAGTAACTAGAAGCCAAAAGTCGGGCCTCGATAGAGGATTTGGAGAAAGCTTAGCCCTTTGGAGAACTCAAATACCTATTGAAAATGGAGCAGAAACTTATTAGCTGAGGCAGATGCATATCCAGCTGAAGGTTTAGAGACAAAGGGATACCCTCCTCATACCTGCAAAAATGGAGGAGCGACCAGCCATTGAGTCAAAAAAAAATTGTAAGGGTAACAGTGAATGGAGCGAAATAGACTAAAACTTTAATCCAACTCACAGAAAAAAGGAAAATAAATACCTGTTAAGAAATACAGTTGGGGCCATTTGCGGAAAGCCATGAGCTATAGGTTTAGATCTCTGACTGGTAGGTTAAGGGAAAACAAACCATGTAATAATCTCAATATGGGTAGATTGTAGTGTGAACTTACCCTCTTAGCGTTGTAGTAAGAGCCTCTGCTCCCTGTGGAAGTCATGCTCTGGAGCTCACACCATAATGTAAAGGGAATTTTGGCACAGTCGAACAACCCTGTACGAGCAGATAGGAGGATTAAATCCGACCTCAAGCAAGAAAACAAAAAGAAAATTGGAGCAGATAGTTAAGAACTAAAACTTAGATCTACGAATGAGCTTGGCTGGAGAACCAAACCTGAAATATATAGAACCCGGGCAGAGTCTACAGTGCCTTGAAGTCGAGCTCAGAGAAAACACTGATGGAAACCCTAAAGGCACGAAAAATTCATGGAGCTCACTGTAAAAACTGGCAGAGAACGCTGAGCAAAACCCATCCAACACACAAAATAACAGCCGAACTAGAAACCCTCTGAGTTCACACTGTCTACAGGTAATGAACAACATGTATCCTTTCCCTTGGAGGGAAACAGAGAATCTCGAGATATATTGTGACACATGTAGTCAGTACTGCCGGAAATTATGTGCAGGTGATAGACTGTCAATTGGAGGGCAGATTCGATGCCAGGTGGGTGACTTATATCTGAGACTCACTATGGAGTAGTAGAACCATAAATGTGACAAGAGCGCATTTACCATATGTACAACTCATACGCAGGAAAATCTATATACTTGTTGATGTAATATTTATATACTCGTGCCAAAACTTGATACACATAACATTTCTTTAGCCAACAGTTTACTTGAGCTAATGTATATGATCGATTATTTGCATAGATATCCATTAAATTATACACTTATGATTCTATCCAAATGAATAATTAATGTTTGCTTGAAGGTAGGACGTGTAGACATGGTAGTGGTGACAGTTTGGTGTACGTAAAAGTTAATTTTTTTTTATGATGGTAATTTAATGTTTTATTGAAGTGACAAGTGGTATCATAGCAAGTTGCTACACTAGGATCCTAAGGGTCTACTAACAGTGAAGCTGTGCATGTTTTTATTGCACTTAGAGGAAGCACGTGACATGAGGGAATTTGAAGCGTCGCAGTCACAACCAGAAGTCCCAACAGTCATGAATCCAGAAATGTGGGTTCAACTAACTGTTGAACAACATCAAAAGACGAGTCAATTACTTGAAGAACAACATCAAAAAACTGCATTTCTGCTAAATAGAGTGTAGCAACTATAAGAAGAGATGATTAGAGTCCAGGAGGACAATGAGAGGTTGTTGCAAGATCAAGAAAAGATCCTAAAAATTTTATCTGACAAACAAAATCAGGAGATGGGACATCCCAGTGCGGAGAAAGAATTGTCAACGAAACAAGAGGAACAACAAACTAGAAACAACACCACAGGCAGAAATGAAATGAGTCCCTCCCAAAAAATAAAAAACAAGAATTATAATGAGGAAAAATCGGGTAATGTGTCTGACCAGCAAGATCCTAAGAGGCAGAAAGTAGAACGCCAGGGGGAGTTTCGTAAAATAAAGCCACCAACATTTGATGGTGAGGCAGAAGAGGTGGCTGAAGCATGGCTAATAAATATAAATAAATACTTTCAGGTATATGAATACAACAGCAATCTGAAGGCCATATTGGCTATATACCAGTTACGAGAAAAATCCACCCTGTGGTGGGAGGAGGTGAAAAATGTACACAGCATTGACGAGTGAGATATCACATGCGAACTGTTTCAACAATATTTTAAGGATAAGTATTTGACAGAAAGATTTTATGATGACAAGGCTAAGGAGTCCCATGATCTTCGATTGGGACAGATGACCATGGATGAATATGTCGCAAAATTTACTTCCTTGTTACATTACGTTCCTTATCTCCGCGAAGAAAAAGCCAAGGTTCAGAGGTTCTTAAGCAGTTTACTTGCTCATATGAGAGAGCGGATAGAATTTTTTAACCCTCTGACCATGGATGAGGCTATCCATAAAGCACGAATGTGCTATCAGCAAAGTAAAGCCAAGGGTGAAGGAGGAAAAAGCTGGCAGTCTAGGAAAAGTCAGAAAAATAACTCTACTTTCAAAAGTAGTAAAATCAATAACTTTAAAGGCTTAGCACGGAATTCCATCAGCAAGCAGTTTGGTAAAAATCATCAAAGAACTAAGTGGCCAGCAGAGGAGAAGCCCACAAAAGCATCCAACAAGCCAGATTAGTGGCAGATTTCAAAACCTCCCCTACAATGTTGGGGCTGTGGAGAGGCTCATTACTATAAAAACTGTCCCCGATGGAATAAAAATGAGACTGTGGCAAATCTACAAGAGGCATCTACAGTGGGAGAGGTGGCACGGAATGTACCTCACATAAATGCAGCCTTGGAGGATCGAAAAGCTGATTTCCAACCCACGATGATCGAATTGGAAGGTACTATACTAACTAAACCTGTTTCAATTTTAGTAGATCTTGGAGCAAGTTTAAGCTATGTAAGTCCTAAAATAGTGGAATCATGAAAATTAAAAGAGTAGAAATTTAATAACTCCTGGTTAGTTGAATTAGCTACCGGGGCAAGGCGTAAGGTAACTGCAAAAATTCCTAATTGTATTTTGGAAGTAGCAAAGAGGTAGTTACAAGTAGACTTAAATATCTTACCATTGGGATCTTATGACATGTTATTGGGAATGGATTGGCTGGAAAGACACTGGACCCTAGTGGACTGCAAAGAAAAGGTCATTCATTTCAGAATGCAAGATGGTACGCATAAAGAAATTCAAGGAATTAAAAAACCCGTACAACTACGTCCCATAACAACATCTCAAATGGGCAAGTGTATCAGAAAAGGATGTCAGTTGTATGCCATCCAAGTAGGGTATGCAGATTCCAAGGAAAAAACCAATAATGGAGGATATTCCTGTGGTACAGAAATTCTTGGATGTATTTCCAGAAAACATTCCCGGATTGCCACCTAAGAGGGATATTGATTTCACCATTGAATTGCTGCCAGGAGCCACTCTAGTGTCAAGAGCACCTTATAGAATGAGTGTCCTAGAATTAACAGAACTGAAGATACAATTACAGGAATTGATGGACAAGGGCTATATCCACCCAAGTGTGTATCCTTGGAGAGCACCAGTCCTTTTTGTTAAGAAGAAAGACGGAACCTTATGCATGTGCATGGACTACACGCAGCTTAATAAGCTAACTGTTAAAAAAAAATACCCCTTACCAAGAATTGATGACCTATTCGATCAAGTGAGAGGGGCTAAGGTGTTCTCTAAGATAGATTTAAGATCTGGGTATCACCAGATTCGGATCAAGGATGAGGACATCTACAAAATATCTTTCCGCACACGTTATGGGCATTATGAGTTCATGGTGCTACCCTTTGGCTTGAAAAACGCACTAGCAACCTTCATGAGGTTGATCAATGGCATCTTTCATCAGTTTTTGGATAATTTTGTACATATTTTCATAGATGACATACTAGTATATTCAAAAAGTGAGGAATAACATAAAGAACATTTAAGAATAGTTTTGGAAATGCTGAGAAAACATCAGCTTTATGCTAAGTTTAGCAAATGTGATTTCTTTAAATCAGAAATCCAATACTTGGGACATGTTATATCAGCTGAGGGGATAGTTGTAGACCCTGAGAAGATAAAAACTATTATGGAATGGCGAGTACCTCAGAATGTGGCGAACATCAGATCATTTATGGGTCTGGCTGGATATTATAGAAGGTTTATAGAAGGGTTTTCTAAGATTTCTTTTCCCATTACATCTTTGCAGAAGAAAGGAAAGTATTTTAAATGGACCAATGAATGTCAGAACAGCTTCGAAAGGCTAAAACAACTCCTAACCACATCACCAGTACTGAAGGTAGTAGACCCTGGAAAATACTATGAGGTTTGCACCGATGCCAGCAAATAAGGAGTTGGTGGGATATTAACTCAAGAGGGAAAAGTGGTAGCTTACGAGTATAGGAAGCTGAAAGAACATGAACATAAATATTCTGCTTATGATTTGGAACTCACAACAGTGGTGCATGCTCTCTAAGTATGGAGGCATTATTTGCTGGGTAAAATATTTATACTTAAAATAGACCATAGCAGCTTTACTAATTATTTCAAGCAGGCGGATTTAAATTCTAGGCATGAAAGATGGAATGCCTTTTTGAGTGAATTTGACATGGAAATGCAACATGTTAAGGGGATGGAAAATTGAGTTGCAGATGCGTTGAGCAGAAAAATGCATGGTACTTATGCCTTATATTACAGTCAGCCAACAAGTCAACTGCTGGAACAATTAAAAGGAGAAGCACAGAAAGACCTGGAATACCAATATTTGTGGGAGAAAATGGAGGATATTGAGAAGAATGGAAAGTCAACAGAGTTTGGAAAGAACAAAGATCAGGTATTGACCTTTCACGGAAAAATCTATGTTCCTAATAGTATAGGTCTTAAGGAGTTAATCCTGAATGAATACCACCACAGCAATTCGCTAGCCATCCAGGCTATCAAAAATTGCTCACTACAATAAGAGAGGTATATTATTGGCCAGGTATGCGAAAGAATATTGCAGAATAGCTAAGAAAATTTTTGGAATGTCAGCAGGTTAAAGTGGAGCATGAGCATCCTGCAGGACTACTGTAGCCCATACCCATTCATGAGTGGAAGTGGGAGGTTATCTCCTTGGACTTTATAATAGGACTACCACGAACAAAGAAACAGAATGATTCCATCATGGTGGTAGTAGACAGATTAAGCAAATTTGGCCATTTTATACCTGTAAAATCTACATACAAGACGGTACAGATTGCGGATATATTTATGAAGGAAATATTTAGGTTGCATGGCATACCTAAGACTGTAATTTCAGATCGAGATGTTAAGTTTACATCTGCTTTCTGGAAAACCTTGTTTTCTAGTCTGGGAACTCAGATACACTTTAGTACTGCCTATCATCCTCAGACTGATGGGCAGACGGAGTGAGTAAACCAAGTTCTGGAATACATGTTGCACATGAATGTGATGCAGCAACCGACCAAGTGGGAGGATTACTTGTATCTGGTTGAGTTCGCCTACAACAACGGGTATCAGAAATCTTTAAAAATGAGTCCCTTTGAGGCATTGTATGGGAGGCAATGCCGTGCACCTATAAACTGGAGCAGTCCAGAAACAAAATTACTATTGGGACCTGAAATGTTGGATAATATGGAAGCTGAAGTCAAAATAATAAGGCATAATCTGAAGGCTGCGCAGGATAGACAAAAGATGTATGCAGACAAGAAAAGTTCCTACCGTGAATTCGCAGTAGTAGACCACGTATATGTAAGAATTAATCCTAAGAGGAGTACCATGAGATGGAACTCCTGTGCCAAATTGGCTCCCTGGTACTGTGGACCTTTCCAAACACTGGAAAGGGTGGGACCAGTAGCGTATAGATTGGCCGTACCCAATCATATTCAAGTACACAATGTATTCCATGTGTCCTTACTGAAGCGATATGTACATGATGAAATGCATTTGATTCATTGGAAAAGTATTCAGGTAGGAAAAGGAATAGGAATCCTAACTTAATGTGCTAAATAATTTTTTCATGCTGACTTGAAAATACTTTGTTTTTCAGGTAGAAACGGATGGTGAGTTTCTGCTCGAGTCGCAATGCATACTTGACAGAAGAGAAATTGAGCTCCACAAACGAGCAATCATCTAGGTAAAAGTGCAGTGGAAGCACTTTAGACCGGATGAAGCTACTTGGGAGGACGATAAATTTATGTGGGAAGCTTACCCGGAGCTCTTCACAGGGCTGGGCTGAGACACCGAGGACGGTGTTACTTCCAGGGGGGAGGTTGTGACAGCCTCATTAGAGTTAACTAGTGTTAACTAGTTAAATACTTTTATTATTTTAAAATTCTGGAAAAGGAGAAAGACTTGAAATTTTATTGTAGATAAAAACAAATCATTTATTGAAAATCATTAAAGTAGGAGGACTAGTTAATGAAAAGAAAATCTTTCAAGTTTTTGGTAAAAAGTTTCCAAGAATAGGAGGTGGTTGGGAACAGTTGGAGAAACAGTTACCCTCTCCTCTGAGGATAAAGTTGGATCCCAGGAGAGGAGAGGGGGTTCTGTAAATCTTGGTAAGGAGGGTGAATTATTTTATAGGGCTGGTGGAGGAGTGGTTGAAAATAGCTTCTGTAGCCCTTGTGAAACAGCTTATCTGATTGTGACTGGATTGGCCATCTAGAGGTCACAACAGAAAATTTCCACTGTTGGCCGTGGTACCATCCAGATTCTGGGGCTAGGGGGAAAGCAGAGGATGTAATAGCCTCCCTTGATGGCTGGGAGGACAACAGCTTGGAATTTATGTGAATGCAGATAAGTATACTATGCATTTGAGTATTTATCTGATAATGAAATTTGTATGGAAGTCTATCGTTTAGAGGGTTGTGGAACACACAGCCTGTTATTTTATAAATGAATATATATAATTTAAGTGTTGCATAAACAGAAGGTGGCGGAACTGTAAAGATGTTTCTTACTGTGTTCCAATGAAATAGAGGAACCTGTTAATGAAATATATTCTGCTATTTTTGTTATCTACATTGTTTAATAATGAAAAAGAGAAATCAGTTAGAGAATTATATTCTGCTATTCTTTGTTATCTACATTGTTTATTAATGGAATAGAGAAATTCGCTGCTGAAGTATGCCTATTTCCCTCTTTTTCTATCTACAGTGTCTGTTTGTAGCAGGTGATAGACAGTAATATAAATAGCAAGAATAGTGACCACGGTACAGATGATTAGCATAGTAGCAAAACAAAGTAGATGGAAGCTTTTTGTAAGCATAAAAACTACAATAACACCTGTAGAATTGAAGGTAGGAAATTTATATTAGCGAAGTATAAACCTTGTCATGTAAACCCCCTTATAGATAGAGAACTGTCGAAGGGTGATGAGATACATACTTCTTTTCCCTCTTTTAAGAGACATTACAAAACAAACAAGAAAACAGGAAATAACTACAGGTGCTTTGCAAAACGAAACTCGTACATTGCATTTCTAGAAAGAAAATACTCGCAACAAAAACTCGGTCTACGTATGCAGGAAAAAAAATTTAAGAGTCGAAGCTAGAGAGCCAAAGACCATGTAATGGAAAATTCTTGCAAAAAACTAACAGTTGAGCGAGTATCACAATAAAGTATACTATGTAAACAATGTATTTTGGTTCTCAAAGACCACAACCATGACTAAATGTAATACCGAAACTGCTTAAATAACATGAATAGGGTTTAGTTCATAGAACAGTCTAGGGGTAAACCCCATTTCACTTATATAGAGTTAATACGCAAATAAAAGAAGAACAATCTTCTACAGGGCAGAGTTTCTGAAAGAACTGAGAAACCCCAACCCGGTGGCAAACCCTTATCGAAACGGAGTAACTAGAAGCCGAAAGCTGGGCCTCGACAGAGGATTTGGAATGGGCTTAGCCCTTTGGAGATCTCAAATACCTGTTGAAAGTGGAGAGGAAACTTGTTAGCCGAGGCAAACGCATAGCCAGCCGAAGGTTTAGAGACAAAGGTATACCATCCTCGTACTTGCAAAAATGGAGGAGCGACCAGCCATTGAGTCAAAAAAAACTGTAAGGGTAACAGTGAATGGAGAAAAATAGACTAAACCTTTAATCTAACTCACGGCAAAAAGGAAAAAAAATACCTGTTAAGAAATACAGTCAGGGCCATCTGCGGAAAGCCACGAGCTATAGGTTTAGAAAAAAAAAACATGTAATAAGCTCAATATGGGTAGACTGTAGTGTGAACTTACCCTCTCGGCGTTGCAGTAACATCCTCTACTCCTTGTGGAATTCATGCTCTGGAGCTGGCACCATAATGTAAAGGGACTTTTGGCACATTCGAACAACCCTGTACGAGAAGATAGGAGGAGTAAATGCGACCTCAAGCATGAAAACAAAAAGAAAATTGGAGCAGATAGTTAAGAACTAAAACTTAGATCTGCGAATGAGCTCGGCTAGAGAACCAAACCTGAAATATATAGAACCCAAGCAGAGTCTATAGTTCCTTGAAGTCGAGCTCAAAGAAAATGTCGATGGAAACCCTGAAGGCACGAAAAATTCTTGGAGCTCACTATAAAAACTGGTAGAGATCGTCGAGAAAAACCCATCCAACACATAGACTAACAGTCAAACTAGAAACCCTCTGATTTCACACTGTCTACAGGCAATGAATGCCATCTATCCTTTCCCTTGGAGGGAAACAGAGAATCCCGATGTATATTGTGACACATGTAGTCAGTACCGCCGGAAACTATGTGCAGGTGACAGACTGTCAATTGGAAGGCGGATTCGATGCCAGGTGGGTGACTTATATCCCAAACTCACTATGGAGTAGTAGAACCATAAATGTGACAAGAGCGCATTCACCATATCTAAAACTCATACGCAGGAAAATCTATATACTTGTTGATGTAATATTTATGTACTCGTGCCAAAATTTGATACACATAACATTTGTTTAGCCAGCAATTTACTTGAGCTAATGTATATGATCGATTCTTTGCATAGATCTCCATTAAATTATATGCTTATGATTCTGTCCAAATGAATAGGTAATGTTTGCTTGAAGGTAGGACGTGTAGACATGGTAGTGGTGAAATTTTGGTGTACGTAAAAGTTAATTTTTTTTTATGATGGTAATTTAATGTTTGATGGAAGTGACACTATGTTATTTGATTAAGAGAATTAAACAATTTAATTTTCCAATTGATATGATGACACTTATTTATAAAATTATCTATCCTTGTTATTTTTGGAAATTTTATCAATAAATTTGACAAATATAGCAACCTTATTTGTTTATTTACTAAGAACTTTTACAAAATATTCTCCATCAAAACATTATGCAAGAAAATCTCTTTAGTGAAAAAACTTTACTTTCTTCGCTATCATTTTTCTCTTCAAACAATTTTAGTAATCTTTTGTTCATAGAACTATGAATCCCCTTAAAAACAAAAAGTTAATATGTGGCCCATGTTTATGAGTTTTTATTTTACTTGGTGATCTACATTTATCTAAACCTTTGTTTCAATGTAAACATCCATAAAATTTAAGTGGACCATAAAAGTAAATAAAATAGTCTTTATGTTGAACCGTGTATTGGATTTGCTCAATTCTTATACCATTAAAACAACCTCTACTATCACACACAGGCCAACATAATTGTAACATTCGTAAAAAAAAATTACTCTTACATTAATGATGAATATATATTTACTAGAATGAGTCATTTTAAAGTTACTCCGTAGCACCTATGAACTAAGCTATCACAAAATTCCTAATCCTAAATCATATAAGATATGTTAACTTTCGACCACAACTTTATATATATGACGGGTTGCTTTGTCATTGAAATAATATGTATATAAACATTGCGTGGTTGGTAATATATTAACTCTCTAACGCAATATTTTATGCTATACTCTAACTGTAATGTCTGCCACCATAAATCACGTATCCGAGTTGGTTATTCCATCGACGGTTTAGTTGGCATGACTCAAATTTTCAATGTGATAAGTACTGGGAATTTAATTACTTGACATATGTTTAGATTTGCGAGGATACACTGCGAGTTTTTAGGGTCCTCCTACCGCAGATTTCACCGTCGATTTCGTTGAGATTTACAGTTGTCATTCTTAGCTGGAAGGGTTTTGTTATTCATGCCAATCCTGAATACTTAGTCTTTTATTATTTTCTTTACCTTGGATAATTTTCTGGGCTCTGAGGGTTAATACTTCCATGATGGTGCTTTGGAAATGCCCAAATTACGGGCATCAAAACTACCTCTATCTTCTCTAGAGGCAAATACATTGGTCTACCGCATGATAGGGATAGAAGTACCAATTTTGTGCACCCAAATTTTCCTGGTGGAGCTCAAGCTCTACAACTGAGGTGTTTTCATCAACCTCCGACGTCGTAGCAGTTTTTCCATTACTTCCAAGTCTTAGAGACTTCTCGATTCAGGTAATCCCATTTCCCGTTTTTGTCTTTGAAGGCATATCTTACCAGGTTAATCAAAATTTATAAAGATAAAGTTAAGCTAATAAGGTTTTTAATGCCTTTGGTTTTGTTTCTACCATCAAGGTTCTAACTCGAGGAATGGAACCATTTGAAAATGTTTTCATCCATGGGTAAGAATTATCCTGGTTCCTTGAATACAATTTCTCATTTTTAATGCATTGGCTTTTAGAGCCTTGGGTCTATGTCTCACTGAATTTTGTTTTGTTTTCTCCATGGTTGTAGGTTAGCTTTTATACCAATTGAATTCGGCGTGAGTAAAATCTCATTCTTACATTGTGTTCCAATGGTTTTCAACTCTCTATTGATCTTTCTCTCTTGATCACCAGGTACTACCACAGTTCTGCCGGAATTTAATTCCTGTTGTAGGAAAATTTCTTGTTTAAAGCAATGTTATGGAGCCGACTGCATATTCTGTTTACTATTTTTTTTAAAATGACTCACCCATTGGGCCTTATCTAGATAGCTTTAGTTCTTTTTTATTAAGAATCGTTTACCCACGAATTTGTATAAATATTTATGAATATTTTTAGGCCAGAGTATTAGATCTTGGAATATATGTATTTATATATTCTCTTATACCATATAGTAGACTTCTCTACGTACTGTGGGTTATTCCTTAGTTTGGTTTTTCTAAAGAGTACTCCCTCTACTGCATCAATGAGTAATTTTGTTATTTTTTTTACATATGCATAAACACCGATAATGTTCATGTAACTCATTGAATTGTAAAGGCTGTAATATTATGGACATTGTTCTCCTTTTTATATCACTGGTAGAAAAAATATTTTCCATTCAAGTTGATTTTATCTTCACAAGCTCTTTATGTAGGATTTAACTAGGGTTTAGTTTTTTTTGCTATGTATATTTACCTGCTTAATAGTGTCCAGACCACTTACAAGACTGTCAAGCTAAGAAGGGTTTTGAGGTAGCAACAAGCACTGAGTTTGGGTTTCAACCCTAAAATCAAAGCCAAAAACTAACCTAGTTGTTTTTTAAATCGAACCTGAATGCTTACTGATCTTAAGATGTGACCTGGACAGAAAAACTACAGTTAAATGAAGATTTTGGTTGTTTCTTTCTTCGTGTAATAGTTCTTTCAAATACATATATATACATTGTATTTCTAAAATGTGTAGAAGCACTAAGACCATAAGTGACACACACACAAACACACACACGTATATATATATATATATATATATATATATATATATATATATATATATATATATATATATATATATATATATATATATATACTTTCCACTATTATTTTCTAGGTTGCTGTGTTGAGTATTTATAGTTATGTTTTAAATTGCATTACTGATTTATTCTATAGTTTTAAACAATATTAATTCTTGAAGAAGTTAATACAGTATTTTTATTTTATAATAAACCAGTGTTTATTTCTGTAAATAAAAATAGTAATTATTTCTACCAATAAATCAATATTCCTTCCTACAAATATTTTTCCATTCTTAGAATATAAATTTACAGAATTCACCACACTGTATTTTTCAGAAATAAAAATTATCTTTAGCAAGACAACCTATAAATAAGTAAATATTAACACACTACTATGTGCATTTTCTGTAACTTCAATACTAGACAAAATCATTAACTTATCTGGAAGTAATTACTTTTGATGATGTTCCTCCCAACCTTTGAGAGAGGCGATTACGTCCTCCTCCTGCCCCTGTGCTCCACTCTTGAAAGGTACGGGTTGAAAGTGGAGATTTCTGTTGTGACCTCAGGACTCCTAGATGAGTCAATACCAGAAATCAAATCAAGATATCTGAGTGTTTTTCCACTGGTCTCTACCATCTCAGGAAAATCTACACTCTCCTTAGACCATGAACAGAACCCCTAGTCCTCACTGGGATCAGTCTCTTATCCCTAGAGGAGCAAGTAATTGTTTCCAACTATCCCAACCACCTTCTAGTTCTTGGAAAACATTTACCATCAGCTTTTAATTTTTATGGAGTCACTTTCCATAATTGTTTTTTATTATTCATAATTAATCACTAATGAAAATAAATTTTCAACAAAAATTAACACTTTTAGTCTTTTCTTAAAACAAATAACTAAAATGTCTTTTAACTATTTAACAACTAGTTATCATTAAATGCAATTGTCACAACTTCCCCCCTAGAAGTAACAACATCCTCGTTGTTTCATTATAGCTCAGAAAAGAGCTATGGGTTGGCCTCCCACAAAAATATTTCATCCCCCCAATTAGCCTCATCTAGGCCGAAGTTCCTCCACTGCACTTTAACTTGGGTGATGTCTCGCTTTCAGAGCATAATTTCCCTCTGGTCAAGTATATGTTGCGGCTCGACCAGAAACTCCTCGTCCAGATCCACCTACAATCAACAAAGTTTCTTCTCAAAATTTTTTAAATAAACCATATTTCAAGTTAGGCTTTTAATTCTACCCTACCTGTATATTCTGCCAATGATTTACATGCTTCAAACCATGCAAATAACACTTCAATAGAGACACATGAAACACATTGTGTACTCAGATGTGACTGGGTTCAGCCAGCAGATAGGCCACAGGTCCTACCCTTTCCAAAATTTGGAAAGTTCCACACAACGTTGGAGCCGACTTCGCATAAGAGGTCCACTGCAAGGTAATTCTCTTGGGTTTGATCCTCACATACACATGGTCTCCCACTTTGAATTCTCGAAGTCCTCTTCTTATCTGCATATATCTTTTGTTGATATTTTGAAACCTTCAAATTTTGTGTTATCTTCTTTACTTCCCATTCCATTTCAGTAAGCATTTATGGTCCCAACATTAGTTTTGTTTCAGGGCTGCTCCAATTTATGGGTGTGTGACACTGCCTCCCATATATAGCTTCAAATGGAATGATTTTAAGGGACTACTGATAACCATTGTTGTAAGAAAATTCAAGTAGATGTAAGTAGTCTTCCCATTTGGTTGGTTGTTGTATCATGTACATGCACAAAATTTCTTCCAACACTTGGTTTACTCGCTCTGTTTGACCATCTCCCTGGGGATGATAAGCTATACTGAAGTCTATTTGGGTCCCTAGGCCTGTAAAAAAAATCTTCCAAAATGCTGATGTAAAATTAACATCCCTGTTTGAGACAACCGTCTTCGAAATGCCGTGTAGGTGTAATATTTCTTTCATAAAAATATCCACTATATTTACAGTCTTGTAAGTAGACTGCACAAGTATAAAATGTGCAAATTTACTCAATCTGTCAACTACCACCATGATGGAGTCATTGTGCTTCTTCGACCAGAGTAAAACTGTAATGAATTCAAGGGATATGACCTCCCACTTCCATTCAGGTACCGGTATTCACTGCAACAATCCTGCGGGATGTCGATGCTCCACCTTAACCTGCTGACACTCCAAACATTTATTTAGATATTCAACAATATTTTTATGCATACCAGGCCATAAATATACTTTCCTAATAGCTGTTAACAATTTATGGTATCCTGGGTGACACACATAAGTACTTCTATGGTATTCATCGATGATCATCTATTTTAAGTCCATACGGTTTGGTACATACACCTTTCTTCTAAAGGTTAGAATCTGATCATTATTTACTCCATATTCAAGAGTACTTCCTTGCTTTCTAGTATCTTCCATTTTCTGCCATAGGAATTGATATTCTAGATCTTTTTGTGCTTCTACTTTTACTTGATATGAGAATTTACTTTCAAAATGATTGTAATAAAGCTCATAAAAACAATGCAGTTTTATACTTAAAGCATTAGCCACCTGGTTTTCCTTACCTTTCACCTGTTGGATGTCCATATCAAACACACTTAGAAAGGTATTCCATCTTGCTTGTCTAGAGTTTAAATAAGCTTGCTTGAAATAACTAGTCAAGCTGCTATGATCTGTTTTTAGCACAAAATTTTTACCCAGCAAGTAGTGTCTTCATACCCAGAGCGCATGTACTACTGTTGTTAACTCCATATCATAGGTTGAATATATTTTTTCATGTTCCTTTAGCTTTCTTGACTCATAATCCACTACTTTTCCTTCTTGAGATAAAACTACCCCAACACCTTCTTTACTAGCATCTATATAAACTTCAAATTCTTTGTTGCGGTCAGCTACCCTCAACACTGGTGTAGTGGTCAAAAGCTGCTTCAACTTCTCGAAGTTGTTCTGACACTCAAAAATCCACCTAAAGACTTTTCCTTTTCTCTGCAAAGAGTTAATGGAAAAAGAAATTATGGAAAATCCCTCAATAGATCTCCCATAATACCTAGCTAATCCCATAAAAGATAGAATATCTGCCACATTCTGGGGTACTTGCCATTCCATGATTTTCTTGATTTTCTCTAGATCAACAACAATCCATTTTTCTGAAATGACATGACCTAAGTACTAGATTTCTGATTTAAAGAAACCACATTTGCTAAACTTAGCGTACAACAGGTATTTTCTTAGCATTTCCAGCACAATCCATAAATGTTCTCTATGTTCTTCCTCATTTTTAGAATAGATTATAATCTCATCTATAAATATAAGTACCAAATTATCCAGGAAGGGATGAAATATACCATGCATTAACCTCATAAATTTTGTTGTTGTACTTTTTAACCCGAAGGGTAACACCAAAAATTCATAATGCTCGTACCTCGTACGGAATGAACTCTTCCAAATTTCTTCATCTTTGATTCTGATCTGGTGATATCCATATATTAAATCTATCTTTGAAAATACTGTGCCCTCCTTCACCTGATCACACAGATCATTAATCCTTGGTAATGGATACATATTATTGACTGTTAACTTATTGAGTTGTCTATAGTCCATGCACATTCGCATGGTTCTGTATTTTTTCTTAACAAATAACACTGGTACTCCCCATGGTAACACACTTGGAAGAATATAACCTTTGTCTAGCAGTTCTTGTAACTGCATTTTAAATTCTGTTAATTCTGGAACACTTATTCTGTAAGGAGCCCTTCACAAAGGTGATGCTCCTGGAATTAATTCAATTGTAAAATCGATATCTCATCTTGGTGTTAATCCAGGAATACTTTATAGAAAAAACATCCACGTAATCTTCTACCACAGGTATGTTTTCCATCATAGGTGATTTTTCCTTGGAATTAGCGTATCCTACCTGAATAACATATATCTCGCATCCCTTCCTTATACATTTATTCATTTGGGATGTTTTAATTAGACATAGCTGTAGTGGCTTCTTGATTCCTTGAATCTCCTTGCTTGTTCCATCTTGCATTCTATAATAAATGATCTTTTCCTTGCATTTCACTAAGGTCCAATGTTTTTATAGCCAATGCATGCCCAGAAAAACATCATAGGACCATAATAGTAGTATGTTCAGGTCCACATTAAGCTGTTGTTCTACAATTTCTAGTGTACAGTTTGGAATCTTGGCAGTTATGTTTATTTTTTCTCCTGTGGCTAGCTATACTAGCCACGAGTCTTTGAATTTATGCCCTTTTATTTTACAAGTTTCCACTATTTTGGGACTAACATAACTTCGACTTGCACCTGGGTCTACTAAAATTGAAAGAGATTGAGACAATAATTTACCTTCCAACTCAATTGATTGTTGGCTCATAACCTGCTTGTTGATCCTACATCGCTGCGTTGATACGAGGAATGTTTCACGCCACATCTCCTACTGTAGAAGCCTCCTACAAGTTTGCAACTATGTCATTTCTTGCTCGCTGTGGGAAATTTTTATAATAGTGTGCCTCACCACACCCCCAGCACTGTAGAGGTGACTTGGTCACTTGTCGTTGCTCAGGTTTGCTAGATGCCTCTGTAGGCTTCTCTTCTATTGGCCAGCGGGTTTTTTGATGATTTATGCCAAATTTTTTATTGATAGAACTTCGCGCAAAATTCTTAAATTTATTTCTTTTGGCTCCTTTGAAGTTTTAGCTTCTTTTCTGTCCTTTTCTTGACTGCCAAATTTTCCCAACCTCCCCTTTAGCCTTGGACTTTTGATAACACATTCATGTCTTATGGATGGCTTCGCCCATGGTTCTAGGATTTACAAATTCAATTCTCTCTTTTATATGTGTTGGCAAGCTGCTCAGAAATATTTGCACCTTAGCATTTTCCTCTTGAACGTATGGAACATATCGTAACAAAGAGGTGAAATTGGTGATATACTCATCCATAGTCATCTATCCTAACTTCAAGTCATGAAACGCTTTAGCTTTCTCATCATAGAAACGTTATGTTAAATACTTTTCTCTAAAGTATTTCTAGAACAATTCCCATGTAACATCTTGGTCGTTAATGTTGCAACTTTCTTTACTTCTTCCCACCACAGGGTGGCTTTCTCCCTTAACTGATATATGGCCAATCTGGCCGTCAGGTTTTTTTTTTACTCGTACATCTGAAAATATTTTTTCATGTTTATCAACCATGCCTCCACCACTTCCTCAACTTCGACCTCAAACATTGGTGGTTTTATTTTCCGGAACTCCCCCTGAAGCTCCACTTTCTGCTTCTTAACTTCTTTCTAATCTGACACATTGTCAAACTCTACTTCATTATAGTTTTTATTCTTATTTCTTTGCTGAGAAGGTGTTATTTCCACTCTGTCAGTAGTGTGATCCCTTGTTTGTTGTTCATTACCTTCTTGCATGCCCCTATCAACACTGGGGTGTTCCATTTCATGATTCTGCCTGTCTGACAGGCTCTTAAGTATACTTTCTTGCTCCTGCATTAATCATTAGTTATCCCTTAAAACTCGCACAATCTCTTCCTATAGTTGTTGTATTGTACTCAACAGTAAGCTGGTTTGATGTTGATGTTCATCTAGCAATAGAATTTTTTGCTGGTGTTGATCCACACTCTGTTGACCCCACATCTCAGGGTTAACTACTGGTTGTGTTTGGGTTTCCTCAGTGTCTTGGGGTGGTTGTTGCATTTCTTCCCTTCTCATGATGTTTCCTGTTATGCTTCTATTTTTTGCATCAGTATACACACAATGTAATTTTTTAGTTGACCCTCATGGTCCTAGCATATGAACGCTGCTCTGATACCACTTGTAACACTCATAAAAAGAAAATTTACTTTTACATTAATGATGAATATATATTTACCAAAATTAGCCATTTTAAAGTTACCCTGCGGCACCTATGATAGCCTTATCACATAATTATAATAACCTAAACTAAGCTATGAGAAAATTTCCACAAAAACTTTATATATATATATATATATATATATATATATATATATATATATATATATATATATATATATAGATTGGATTGCTTTATAATTGAAATAATATGTATATAAACATTGCATGGTTGGTAAGATATTAACTCTCTGGCACAATATTTTATGCTATACTCTAACTGTAATGTCTGCCACCATAAATCACGTATCGAATTTATTGATTACACCGAGGGTTTAGTTGGCATAACCCAGATGTTAAATGCTATAAGTATTGGGAATCAATTACTTGACAGTTGTTTAGATCTGCGAGGATACACTACGAGTTTCGAGGGTCCTACTGCCTCAAATTTCACCGTCAATTCTGCTGAGATCTATGGTTGTCATTCTTGGAAGGAAGGGTTTTGTTATTCACACCAATCCTGAATACTCTTTATTTTATCATTTTATTTACCTTGGATAATTTTCTTGGCTCTAAGGGTTGATACTGTCATGTGGTGCTCCAACCCTTCCCAAACCACGAGCCTTAATACTACCTCTGTCTTCTCCAGAGGCAAATGCACTATTCTACCATGTGACAAGGATGGAAGTCCCAATTTGGTTCGCCCAAGTTTTCCTGGTGGAGTTGAAGCTCTACAATTGAGGTTTTTTTATCAGCCTCTAACATCGTAGCAATTTTTCCATGGCTTACAAGTCTTAGAGACTTCTCGGTTCAGGTAATCCCTTTTCCCGTTTTCCTCTTTGAAGGCATATCTTACCACGTTAATCTGAATTTATAATGATAAATTTAAGCTAATAAGTGTTTTGATGCCTTTCGTTTTGTTTCTACCATCAAGGTTCTGGCTTGAAGCATGGAACCATATGGAAATGTTTTCATCCACGGGTAAGTATTTTCCCAGTTCCTTGAGTAAAATTTCTCATTTTTAATGTGTTGGTTTTTAAAGCCCTGGGTCTATGTTTTGCTGCATTTTGTTTTGTTTTCTCCATGGTTGCAGATTAGCTTTTATACCAATTAAATTAAGTGTGCGAAAAATCTCCTTCTTACTTTGTGTTCCAATGGTTTTCAACTCTTTGCTCATCTTTCTGGCTCGCTCACCAGTTAATCACACAATTATGTCAGAATTTAATTCTTGTTCCAGGCGGATTTCTTGTTTAAAGTGGTGTTATGGAGCTGAATTCATATTCCGTTTATTACTTTTCTCTAAAAGGACTCGCCCATTCTGCCTTATCTAGATAACTTTACTTCCTTTTTATTAAGAATCATTTACCCACGAAATGTATAAAGATTTATGAATATTTTTAGGCCAGAGTATTAGATCTTGGAATATATGTATTTATATATTCTCTTATACCATATAGAAGACTTCTCTATGTACTTTACTGTGGGTTATTCCTTTGTTTGGTTTTTATGAAGAGTACTCTCTCGACTGCATCAATGAGTAATTTTGTTATTTTTTTTACATATGCATAAAAACTGATAATGTTCATGTAACTCATTGAATCGTAAAGGCTGTAATATTATGGACATTATTCTCCTTTTTATTTTGCTGGTAGAAAACGTATTTTCCATTTAGGTCGAGTTTATCTTCGCAATCTCTTTATGCAGAAGTTAACTAGGGTTTAGTTTTTTTCTTTTCTTTTTCTACTATGCATATTTACTTGCTTAATAGTGTCTGGACCACTTACAAGGTTGTCCGTGTAATAATGGTTTTGAGGTAGGGACGATCGCTGAGTTGGGGTTTCAAACCTAAACTCAGAGTCAACGGATTACCTTATTCTTGTTTAAATCAAGCTCGAATGCTTACTGATATTAAGATGTTAACTGGACAAAAAAACTATAGTTAAATCAAAATTTTGGTTTCTTCTTTCTTCGTGTAATAGTTCCTTCAAATATATATATATATATATATATATATATATATATATATATATATATATATATATATATATACATTGTATTTATGAAATGTGTAGAAGCGCTAAGATCATAAGCGACATATATATATACTTTCCATTGTTTTTTTCTAGGTTGTTGTGTTGAGTATTTATAGTTATGTTGTAAATTGCATTACTGATTTATTCTACAGTTTTAAACAATATTACTTCTCAAAGAAGTTAATATAGTATTTTTCTTTTATAATAAACCAATGTTTATTTTTGTAAAGAAAAAGAATATTTTTTTCTGCCAATAAATCAGTATTCCTTCCTACAAATATCTGTCCATTCGTAGAATATAAATTTACCGAATTCAGCACACTCTGTATTTTTCAGAAATCAAAATTATCTTTAGCAACAAAACCTATAAATAATTAAATACTAATACACTACTATGTGCATTTTCTCTAACTTCAATACTATGATAGCCTCATTAAGAGTTAAATAGTATTAACTAGTTAAATACAATTTGCTTATTTTTATTTTCTGGCAGGAAAGACTAAATTGTTATTGTTTATGAAACAAATTATTATTTTTTTGTTTGTTATTGAGTTAATAGGAGGAACTAATGAATGAAACGAAAAATATTTTAAGCTGTTAGTAAAAAGTTTCCAAGAATAGGAGGTGGTTGGGGACAGTTGGAAAACATTTACCTACTCCTCTGAGGATAAAGTTGAATCCTAGGGGAGGAGTAGGGGTTCTGTACAATTTTCTTTGGTAAAGGAGAGTATTTTCTAGAGCTGGTTATGATCATTTGAAAATAACTGAAGAAAACCTTGTAAAACTAGACGTTTTGAGTTTGACTGGATTGGCCATCCAGAGGTCATAGCAGAAAGATAAATATTTCCATTGTTGACCCATGGCACCCTCTAGATTTTGGAGCTAGGGGGAAAGAGGAGGATGTAATAGCCTCCCTTGATGGTTGGGAGTACCACAGCCTAAGTTTTCTATTTCAGATAAGTATACTATGAATTTCCTAAGTAGGTTAATACTAGATTGGAAAGGTTGTTTCAGTATTACACTTGAGAAATTTATGTTCTATTTGTTATTAAAATATGACTATACATGTATATAATGCATAAGATAGGAAATGCTATCTATAGGCAATTTTATTATCCTGAGATTATGATAGAGCAAAAGTAAAAACAATACTATCTTTCCCATGTTATTATAATATGATTGACTAAGTAGAGATATTGTCTAAAATTCTGTGTATCGTGAGGGAAGCTTACAAAGAATTGAAAACACTGTTAACACTGTTAATATGTAACAAAGACAAAATATACACAGTAGTATTGCTAAAATAAGACATGCAGGACATAAAATGTTGTATGAATGTATGGCCGCATTTATTTATTTTTTCTTGCTACTATAAAAGCACTTGCAGCCATATATATATCAATATAGTTATATATGTAATCATAGAAATTGAAAACATGTTCTAAAGAAATGATGTAATCATAAATCTATAAGACTAGAACCAGTGACAAGGTTTTAAATGACGCGACAGACCTTTGACCTAGTTCTGGGTATGTACCCAAAACCTGGTTTCATCATCCAGGGTCGATAACACCATTCTAACTCGTACATTTGTGATGATGTTCTGGTCACCGACTAAAATAGTTAACACAAAACCCTAGATAACCAAAGAAAGAAGCTTCGATGAAGTATTAACGACTGCATGTAACATTATTTGCAGAATAATGAGAAAATCATTACAAAAGAATCACGGCGGAACCCTAACAGGTTCAGCTGTTATATTTATAAAGACCTGATAACATCTGTATTCATTACTTTACGAAAATAGGTATGCAGAACTGAAAGGACGCAAATCTGTTATTTTGAAAAGGTAATATGAACATCTACAGCAATAATATTTCCAACGAAATGAAAGTAAAACCACAAATGGGTATTTACAAAGAGATACATTCGCAATGGTATTTTTTATATCAAATAAATTCAAATCTGAACTATCAAGAGTTAAAATAACAACTCAGAATTGATAATAAAAGACCCTTCATCTTTATAAAAAATGTGGAACAAAAGAGCTTAGGGTTTAACCCTTAAGTATTCTATCAGAATAGATTCTGGGTCACACTAAAACTAAATAAATTAGCTTTTACAGGAAGTCCACAGACTTCTAAAAATACCCATTCTCAAGAAGCTTGGGATTCGGTAAATTTAAGACTAGAATCAAGGGAATTCGGTCCCATTGGGAGCGGAGTACCTGTGCAAGCATATTATGTGAGGAAATAAGTCATGGTATTGTTGAATGTTATTGAAAACCAGTATTGAAATTGTTTGCAACCTTACCTGCAGAGAATAGGTAAACAATAGAAGAAGGGTAAGAAACTGTGAAGCATATCAAAGTGAGAAGCATAAAATCCTCTTAAAAACTAGAGGAAAACTATCAAGGGTTTGAGTGTGGACTTGGAGTCAAAGAGCTTTCAACCTTCGACACTCTATTAACGCCATATTAAGAATAAATATTAAAACCCATAACAAATTGAACTCCCTAACTTTAAAACTCTACAACTGGTAGATTATTTATGTAAAAATCTATATGAGCTGATAGATTTATCATAAATTATTAACGCACAAATAGTGAAAAGAAATCACAGTGAACTTAAAGGAAAAGGGGTGGTGCTGAAGCACCATACCTATGCATTGTTCGACGAGGGTTTCAAACTGGTAGTCTAGTGCATTTCTCTAGGGGAAAAACTCAGAAAGCCTCGACATTGGGGTGGAAAATTGCATACCAGAGCAGAGATCTCACTCGGTACCTTTCTAGACATAAATTAAACAAGAACGAACCCCGTGCAATTTCCATATGTCCAAGCCAAATTTTTAACAGATCAGAGGCGGAGAGAACAATGTTGAATAGTAGAAAATGAGGGTAGAACCGGAGCTCATTCACCTCCAAATGAAATTAAGTCTATCAGCTTAGAGATCGAGTGAATTGATTCACTCCAACAACCAAATCCCAATGAAACCCGACAAATCATGGCAGCTGTCCCAAATTATTTATTATGCAGTACAATGGTAACATTGAAATAGTATCTAGCACATAAACGTAGTGTACAAATGCTAAATGGATGTGATGTATATTAAGTTAAACTATAGAATGCTCTTCGTAATTGGGATCAGGAGTAATGACTAGCATTCAAGCGCCAATAAAATATTCATGTGAAACATATATAATATGCGACCATATAAATCTTAATTACCATGTGAATATATATGTTGCATGAATGATAATTAGAATATGTTCCCTAACTCCTAGTTATATATATAAATGTCAACACTCTAATATAAGTATACGTTAGGGATATGACAAGAGATGGGGAATTCACCCCTTAGTTATATTTATATGTTGAAAGGTAGAGATAAGTAATAAAAAAAAATTTATTGTTGTATTTGTTTTTGTTAAACTGTGACAAGTGGTATCAGAGCTGGTTGCTACGCTGGGACCCTAAGGGTCTACTAATGGTGAAGTTGTGTATGTGAATAGTGCACAGAGAGAGAGAAAGAGAGAAAGCGAGTGATAATGAGAGGAGCGATAACATCACAATCGCAACCAGAGGAAACTCAAGCACCAACAGTCATGAATCCGAAGATGTGGGTGCAATTAAGCATAGAAAAACATCAAAAGACTAGTCAGTTGCTCGAAGAAAAACACCACCAAACTGATTTTTTGTTGAACACAGTGCAACAATTACAAGAGGAAATTTTAATACTCAAAAGGGGTAATGAGCGATTGTTGCAAGATCAGGAGAAAATTTGAAAGAGTTTATCAGACAAACAAAATCAGGAGATGGAACATCCGAGTGCTGAAGAAGAATTATCAACGATACAAGAAGATTAGAAAACAAGAAACAACACTATAGGTAGAGCTGAAAAGAGTCCCTCCCAGAAAAGAAAAAATAAGAATTACAATGAGGTGGAGTTGGGCAATTTTTATGACCAGGAAAACAATAAGAGACAGAAAGTGGAATTGCAGGGGGAGTTTCGCAAAATTAAACCACCAACTTTTAATGGTGAGGCTGAGGAGGTGGCTGAAGCCTGGTTAATTAATATAAATAAGTACTTCCAGGTGTATGAGTATAGTAGCAATCTGAAGGCCACATTGGCTATATACCAGTTACGGGAAAAGGCCACTCTGTGGTTGGAAGAAGTGAAAAATGTAAGCAGTATTGATGAATAGGACATTACTTGGGAGTTGTTTCAGTAGTATTTCAAAGAAAAGTATTTGACAGAAAGGTTTTATGATGATAAGGCTAAGGAATTCCATGATTTACGGTTGGGGCAGTTGACCATGGATGATAAGGTCACTAAATTCACTTCCCTGCTACGCTATTTTCCTTATCTCCGAGAGGAAAAATCCAAAGTGCAGAGGTTTCTGAGTAGTCTACCTACTCATATGAGAGAAAAAATAGAATTTTTTAATCCTCAGACCATGGATGAAGCCATCCAAAAAGTCTGGATGTGCTATCAGCAGTCCAAGGCCAAAGGCAAAGGAGGGAAAAGCTGGCAGCCAAAGAAAATCCAGAAACATAATTCCAATTTTAAAAGAAGTAAAAGTAGAAATTCTAAAGGCGCAGCACAGAATTCTATCAGTAAGAAATTTGGTAGAAATCACCAAAGAATTAAATGGCCAAGGCAAGACAAGCCCACAGAGGCATATAGCAAGCCAGAGCAGGGACATACAACAAAACCTCCTTTGCAATGATGGGGCTGTGGAGAGGCTCATTATTATAAAAACTATCCACAACGAAATAAAAGTGAAACTGTAGCAAATATGCAGGAGGCATCTATGGTAGGGGACATGGCGCATAACATACCCTGCATCAATGCAACCTTGTAAGATTGGCATGATGATTTTCAGCCCATAATGATCGAACTAGAAGGTACTTTACTAACTAAACCTATTTCAATTTTGGTAGATCCTGCAGCAAGTTTGAGTTATGTAAGTCCCAAGATAGTGGAAATGTGTAAATTGAAGGAACAAAAATTTAAAAACTCCTGGCTAGTACAGCTAGCTACTGGGGAAAAATGAAAGGTAACAACCAAAGTTCCTAATTGTGTGCTGGAAGTGGCAGAACATCAGTTACAAGTGGATCTAAATATCTTAACACTATGATCTTACGATGTATTATTGGGTATATAATTTTTGGAAAGACAATGGACCCTAGTGGATTGCAAAGAAAAGATTATTTATTTCAGAATGCAAGATGGCACACGAAAATAAATTCAAGGAATTAAAAATCCTGTGAAATTACGACCAATAACATCATCCCAAATGGGTAAGTGTATAAAAAAAGGATGTCAACTGTATGAAATTCAAGTAGGATATGTAGACTCCAAGGAAAAGGCTCCAATAATGGAAGATATTCCTATAGTACAAGAATTTATGGATGTATTTCCATAAAACATTCCTAGTTTGCCACCCAAGATGGATATTGACTTCACCATTAAATTGCTGCCAGGAGCCTCTCCAGTGTTAAGAGCTCCTTATAGGATGAGCGTGCCAGAACTAATAGAAGTAAAGATACAACTACAAGAACTGTTATACAAACGTTATATCCATCCAAGTGTGTCTCCTTGGGGAGCACCAGTCCTATTTGTTAAGAAGAAAGACAAAACCTTATGCATATGTATGGATTACAGGCAGCTTAATAAGCTGACTGTTAAGAACAAATACCCCTTACCAAGAATCGATGACTTATTCGATCAAGTAAGAGGGACTAGGGTGTTTTCTAAGATAGATTTAAGATTTGGATATCATCAGATTCGGATTAAAGATGAAGATATTTGCAAAACAAAATTCCGCACTTGTTATGGGCATTATGAATTTGCAGTGCTACCCTTAGGATTGACAAATGCGCCAACAACCTTTATGAGGTTGATGCATGGCATATTTCATCAGTATTTGGACAACATTGTACTTATTTTCACAGATGACATACTGATATATTCAAAAACCGAGGAGGAACATAAAGAACATTTGAGGATAGTTTTGGAAATGCTGAGAAATGATCAACTTTATGCTAAGTTTAGCAAGTGTGATTTCTTTGAAATAGAAATCCAATATCTGGGACATGCTATATCAGCTGAAGGAATAGTTGTTGATCCAGAAAAGATAAAACCTATTATGGAATGGCGAGTACCTCATAATGTGGCTGACATTAGATCGTTTATGGGTCTAGCTGATATTATTGAAGGTTTATAAAAGGATTTTCTAAAATTTCTTTTCCTATTACATCTTTGGAGAAGAAAGATAAGCCTTTCAAATTGACCAATGAATGTTAGAACACCTTTGAAATCTGAAACAACTACTTACTACAACACCAGTACTGAAGGTAGCTGACCCTGACAAAGACTATTAAGTTTGTACTGATTCCAGCAAAGAAGGAATGGGAACAATATTAACTCAAGAAGGTAAAGGAATAGCCTACGAGTCTAGAAAACTAAAAGATCATGAATATAAATATTATGCTTATGATTTGGAGCTTACAGCCATGGTGCATGCTCTCCGCGTGAGGAAGCATTATCTACTAGGTAAGAGGTTTGTACTTAAAATAGACCATAGCAGCTTGACTAATTATTTTAAGCAAGAAGATTTAAATTCTAGACAAGCAAGATGGAATGCCTTTTTGAGTGAATTTGACATGGACATACAGCATGTTAAGGGGAAGGAAAATCGACTTGCAGACACGTTAAGAAGAAAACTGCATTGTATTTATGCCTTATACTATAATCAGCTAGAAAGCCAACTGTTGGAACAGTTAAAAGAAGAAGTACAAAAAGACTCAGAATATAAATTCTTGTAGCAACAAATGGAAGAAGATAAGAAGCAAGGAAAAACATCTGAGTTTGGAAATAATGAAGGTTAGGTGTTAAATTTTCAAGGAAGAATTTATGTGCCCAATCGAACAAGTCTAAAGGAGTTAATACGGAATGAGTTCCACCGCAGCAATTATGTTGGCCATCCAGGATATCAAAAGATTCTTACCGCAATAAGAAAGACATATTATTAGCCAGGTATGCGCAAAAATATCGATGAGTATCTAAGAAAATTTGTGGAATGTCAGCAGGTTAAGGTGGAGCACCAGCATCCTGCATGGCTATTGCAGCCCATACCCATCCCTGAATGGAAATGAGAGGTTATTTCCTTAGATTTCATCATCAGTTTACCACGAACAAAAAGACAAAACGACTCTATTATGGTAGTAGTAGACAGATTAATAAAATCTACCCATTTTATACCTGTACAGTCTACATACAAGACGACACAGATTGCTGACATATTTATGAAGGAGATTTTCAGATTGCATGGTATACCAAAAATTGTGATTTTAGATCGGGATGTTAAGTTTACATCCACATTTTGGAAAACTTTGTTTCCTGGTCTGGGAACATAGATATAGTTTAGTACTGCCTATCATCCTCAGACTGATGGGCAGACGGAATGAGTAAGCCAAGTTCTAGACGACATGTTGTGCATGTATGTGATGCAGCAGCCAACCAAGTGGGAGGATTATTTGCACCTTGTTGAGTTTTCTTATAACAATGGGTGTCAGGAATTTCTGAAAATGAGCCCCTTTGAGGCATTGCATGGTAGGCAATGTCGTACACCTATAAACTGGAGCAGTGCTCAAACAAAATTATCGTTGGGACCTGAAATGTTGGCCGAAATGGAAGTAGAGGAAAAAATAATAAGGCAGAATCTTAAGGCTACAGAAGATAGACAAAAGAATTACGCAGACAAGAAAAGGTCCTACCGTGAATTTGTGGTAGGGGACCATGTATACATAAGAATTAAGCCCAAGAGAAGTACCATCAGATGAACATCTTGTGCCAAATTGGCTCCCCGGTACTGTGGACCTTTCCAAATATTGGAAAGGGTGGGACCAGTAGCCTATAGATTGGCTTTACCCAGTCATATTCAAGTACACAATGTGTTCCATGTGTCTTTGTTGAAGCGATATGTACATGATGAAAAACATGTAATTCATTGGCAGAATATTCAGGTAGGAAAAAGGATAAAAATCATAACTTGAAGTTTTGAATAAATTTAAGCATACTGACTTGAAAAACACTTTTGTTTTTTTCAGGTAGAACAGGACGAAGAATTTCTGGTAGAGCCGCAACACATACTTGACCAAAGAGAAATTGAACTCCGCAAAAGAGTAGTTATCCAGGTGAAAGTTCAATGGAAGCACTTCAGACTGGATGAAGCTACTTGGGAGGATGAGAAATTTATTCAGGAAGACTACCTATAGCTCTTTGTAGAGATGGGCTGAACCACCGAGGATGATGTTGCTTCCAGGGGGGAAAGATGTGATAGCCTCATTAAGATTTAACTAATATTAACTAGTTAAAGACAATTTGCTTATTTTTATTTTCTTGAAAGACAGACTTAATTATTATTGTTTATGAAACAAATTATTATTTTGTTTTTTGTTATTGAGTTAATAGGAGGAACTAATGAATGAAAAGAAAAGTCTTTCAAGTTGTTGGTAAAAAGTTTCCAAGAATAGGAGGTGGTTGGGGATAGTTAGAAAATAGTTACCTACTCCTTTGAGGATAAAGTTGAATCCCATGGGAGGAGTAGGGGTTTTGTACAATTTTCTTTGGTAAAGGAGATTATTTTCTAGAGCTATTTATGATTAGTTGAAAATAACTCAAGAAAACCTTGTAAAACCAGACTTTCTGATTTTGACTAGATTGGCCATCCAGAGGTCATAGCAGAAAGATAAATATTTCCACTATTTACCCATGGCACCGTCCATATTTTGGAGCTAGGGGGCAAGAGGAGGACGTAATAGCCTCCCTTGATGGTTGGGAAGACCACAGCTTAAGTTTTCTATTTCAGATAAGTATACTATGAATTTCCTAAGCAGGTAAATACTAGACTGGAAAGGTTGTTTCAGTATTACAGTTGAGAAAATTCTGTTCTATTTCTTTTTAAGATATGAATATACAGGTATATAATGCATAAGACATGAAATGCTATCTATCGGCAATTTTATTATCCTGAGATTCTGATAGAGCAAAAGTAAAAACAATACTATCTTTTCCATGTTATTATAATATGATTGATTAAGTAGAGATACTATCTAAAATTCTGTGTATCGTAAGGGAAGCTTACAGTGAATTGAAAACACTTTCAACATTGCTAATATGTTTATTTTATTGCTAAAATAAGACATGCACGAGATAAAATGTTCTATGAGTATATAGCCGCATTTGTTTATTTATTTTCTTGCTACTGTAAAAGCACTTGCCACCATATATATATAAATATAGTTATATATGTAATCATAGAAATTGAAAACATGTTCTAAAGAAATGTTGTAATCGTAACTCTGCAAGACTAGAACCAGTGACAGGGTGTTAAATGATGTGACAGGCCGTTGACCTAGTTCTGGGTATGTACCCAAAACCAGGTTTCATCGTCCGAGGTTGATAAAACCATTCTAACTCGGACATTTGTGACGATGGTCTGGTCACCGACTAAAATAGTTAATGTGAAACCCTAGATAACAAAATAAAGAAGCTTCAACGAAGTATTAACGACTGCATGTAACATTATTTGTAGAATAATGAGAAAATAATTACAAAAGAATCACGGTGGAGTCCTTACGGCTCAGTGATTATATTTATAAAGACCTGATAACATCTGTATTCATTAATTTATGAAAATAGGTATGCAGAACTGAAAGGATGAAAATTTTTTATCGGGCAAAGGTAATATGAACATCTACAACAATAATATTACCAATGAAATGAAAGTAAAACCAAAAATGGCTATTTACTTAGAGATACATTTTCCATGGTATTTTATATATCAAATAAATTCAAATCCGAACTGTCAAGAGTTAAAATAAGAACTCAAAATTGATAATAAAAGACCCTTCATCTTTATAAAAAATGTGGAGGTTTAACCCTGAAGTAGTCTCTCAAAATGGAGTCTGGGTCGCATTAAAACTAAATAAATTAGCTTTTATAGGAAGTCTGTAGACTTCTAAAAAGACCCATTCTCAAGAAGCTTGGGATTCGGTAAATCTAAGACTGGAATCAAGGGAATTCGGCCCCATTGGGAGCGGAGTACCTGTGCAAGCATATTATGCGAAGAAATAAACCACGGTACTGTTTCATGTCATTGAAAACTAGTATTGAAATTGTTTTCAACCTTACTTGCAGAGAATAGGTAAACAATAGAAGAAAGGTAAGAAACTATGAAGCATATCAAAGCAAGAAGCATAAAATCCTCTTAAAAAATAAAGGAAAACTATCAAGGGTTTGAGTGCGGACCTAGAGTCAGAGAGCTTCAACCTCCGGCACTCTATTAACAACATATTAAGAATAAATATTAAAACCCATAACTAAGTGAACACCCTAACTTTAAAACTCTGCAACTGTTAGATTATTTATGTAAAAATCTATATAAGCCTATAGATTTATCATAAATGATTAACGCACAAATAGTGAAAAGAAATCACAGTGAACTTAATGGAAAAAGGGTGGCGCTAAAGCACTATACCTGTGTATTGTTCGACAACGGTTTCAAACCGGTAGTCTTGTCCATTTCTCGAGGGCAAAACTCAGAAAGCCTCAACATTGGGGTGCGAAATTGCATACCAGAGCATAGATTTCACTCGGTACTTTTCCAGACATACATTAAACAAGAACGAACCCCGTGAAAATGCCATGCGGCCAAGCCAAAGCTTTACTAGATCAGAGGCGTAGAGAACAAAGTTGAACAGGCGAAAATGAGGGCAGAACTGGAGCTCATTCACCACCAAATGAAATTAAGTCTATCAGCTCAGAGATCGAGTGAACTGATTCACTCCAACAACCAAATCCCACTGAAACCTGACAAATCATTGCAGTTGTTCCAAATTATTTATTTCACAGTACAACGGTACCATTGAAATAGTATCCAGCTCATAAACGTAGCGTATAAATGACAAATGGATGTGATGTATATTAAGTTAAACTATAGAACACTCTTCATAATTGGGATCAGGAGTAATGACTATGCATTCGAGTGCCAATACAATATTCATGTGAAACATATATAATATGCGACCATATAAACCTTAATTACCATGTGAATATATATATATTGCATGAATTATAATTAGAATATGTGCTCGAACTCCTAGTTATATATATAAATGTTAACTCTCTAATATCAGTATATGTTAGGGATATGACAAGAGATGGGGAATTCTCCCCTTATTTAAATTTATATGTTCAAAGGTAGAGATAATTAAAAAAAAAAAATTTACTGTTGTATTTGTTTTTGTTAAACTGTGACAAGTGGTATCAGAGCCAGTTGCTACGATGGGACCCTAAGGGTCTACTAATGGTGAAGCTGTGTATGTGAATAGTGCACAGAGAGAGAGAAAGAGAGAAAGTGAGTGATAATGAGAGGAGCGATAACATCACAATTGCAGCCAGAGGAAACTCAACCACCAACAATCATGAATCCGGATATGTGGGTGCAATTAAGCATAGAACAACATCAAAATACTAGTCGGTTGCTCAAAGAATAGCAACACCAAAATGGTTTTTTGTTGAACACAATGCAGCAGTTACAAGAGGAAATGTTAAGACTCAGAAAGGATAATGAGCAATTGTTGCATGATGAAGAGAAAATTTTAAAGAGTTTATCAGACAAAAAAAATCAAGAGATGGGACATCCCAGTGCTGAAGAAGATTTATCAACATAAAAAGAAGATTAGCAAACTAGAAACAACACTACAAGTAGAGCTGAAAAGAGTCCCTCTCAGAAAAGAAAAAACAAGAATTATAATGAGGCGGAGTCGGGCAATTTTTCTAACCAGCAAAACAAGAAGAGACAAAAAGTGGAATTGCAGGGGGAGTTTCCCAAAATTAAACCACTGAATTTTGATGGTGAGGCCGAGAAGGTGGCTGAAGCCTGGTTAATTGAAATAAATAAGTACTTCCAGGTGTATGAATATAGTAGCAATCTGAAGGCCAAATTGGCTATATACCGGTTACGGGAAAAGGCCACTCTGTGGTGGGAAGAACTGAAAAATGTATCCAATATTGATGAACAGGACATTACTTGGGAGTTGTTTCAGCATTATTTCAAAGACAAGTATTTGACAGAAAGGTTTTATGATGATAAGGTTAAGGAATTCTATGATTTACTGTTGGGGAAGATGACCATGGATGATTATGTCACCAAATTCACTTCCCTGCTACGCTATGTTCCTTATCTCTGAGAGGAAAAGGCCAAAGTGCAGAGGTTTCTGAGTACTCTACCTACTCATAAGAGAGAACGGATAGAATTTTTTAATCCTCAGACCATGGATGAAGCCATCTGAAAAGCCTGGATGTGCTATCAGCAGTCCAAGGCCAAAGGCGAAGGAGGGAAAAGATGGCAGCCAAAGAAAAACTAGAAACATAATTCCAATTTTAAAAGAAGTAAAAGTGGAAATTCTAAAGGTGCAGCACAAAATTCCATCATTAAGCAATTTTGTAGAAATCACCAAAGAATTAAATGGTCAGGGGAAGAGAAGCCCACAGAGGCATCTAGAAAGCCAAAGCAGGGATAGACCACAAAACCTTCTTTGCAATGTTGGGGCTGTGGAGAGGCTCATTATTATAATAACTGTCCACATCAAAATAAAAGTGAAACTGCAGCAAATCTGCTGGAGGCATCTACGGTAGGGGATGTGGCGCATAACATACCCTGCATCAATGTAGCCTTGGAAGATCGGCAGTCTAATTTTCAGCCCACAATGATCGAACTAGAAGGTACTTTACTAACTAAAGTTATTTCAATTTTGGTAGATCCTGGAGCGAGTTTGAGTTATGTAAGTCCCAAGTTAGTGGAAATATGTAAATTTAAGGAACAGAAATTTAAGAACTCCTGGCTAGTACAGCTACCTACTGGGAAAAATGAAAGGTAACAGCCAAAGTTCCTAACTGTGTGCTAGAAGTGGCAGAACAGTAGTTACAAGAAGATCTAAATATCTTACCACTGGGATCTTATGATGTATTATTGGGTATGGACTGGTTGGAAAGACACTGGACCCTAGTGGACTGCAAAGAAAAGATTATTTATTTCAGAATGCAAGATGGCATGCGAAAAGAAATTCAACGAATTAAAAAGCCTGTGCAATTAACAACATCCCAAATGGGTAAGTGTATCAGAAAAGGATGTCAACTATATGCAATTCAAGTAGGATATGTAGAATTCAAGGAAAAGGCTCCAATAATGGAAGATATTTCTGTAGTATAGGAATTTCTGGATGTATTTCCAGAAACAATTCTTGGTTTTCCACCCAAGAGGGATATTGACTTCACCATTGAATTGCTGCTAGGAGCCTCTCTGGTGTCAAGAGCTCCTTATAGAATGAGCGTGCCAGAACTAACAAAACTAAATATACAACTACAAGAACTGTTAGACAAAGGTTATATCCGTCCAAGTGTGTCTCCGTGGGGAGCACTAGTTCTATTTGTTAAGAAGAAAGTTGGAACCTTACGCATGTGTATGGATTACAGGTAGCTTAAAAAGCTAACTGTTAAGAACAAATACCCCTTACAAAGAATCGATGAATTATTCTATCAAGTAAGAGGGGCTAAGGTGTTTTCTAAGATAGATTTAAGACACGGATATCATCAGATTCAGATTAAAGATGAAGATATTTGCAAAACAACATTCATCACTCGTTATGGGAATTATGAATCCGTAGTGTTGCCCTTCGGATTGACAAACGTGCCAGCAACCTTTATGAGGTTGATGCATGGCATCTTTCATTAGTATTTGGATAACTTTTTACTTATTTTCATAGATGACATACTGACATACTCAAAAAGCGAGGAGGAACATAAAGAACATTTGAGGATAGTTTTGGAAATGCTGAGAAAGCATCAACTTTATGCTATGTTTAGCAAGTGTGATTTCTTTAAAACATAAATCCAATATCTGAGACATGTTATATCAGCTGAAGGAATAGTTGTTGATCCATAAAAGATCAAAGCTATTATGGAATGGCGAGTACCTCAAAATGTGGCTGACATTATATCATTTATGGGACTAGTTGGATATTATAGAAGGTTTATAGAAGGATTTTCTAAAATTTATTTTCATATTACATCTTTGCAGAAGAAAGGCAAGCCTTTCAAATGGACTAATGAATGTGAGAACATCTTTGAAAAGCTGAAACAACTACTTACTACAGCACCAGTACTGAAGGTAGCTGACCCTGACAAAGACTATGAAGTTTGTAATAATGCCAGCAAATAAGGAGTGGAAGCAATATTAACATAAGAAGGTAAAGTAATAGCCTACGAGTCTAGAAAATTGAAAGATCATGAACAGAAATATTTTTCTTATGATCTGGAGCTTACAGCCGTGGTGCATGATATCCGGGTGTGGAGGCATTATCTGCTGGGTAAGAGGTTTATACTTAAAACAGACCATAGCAACTTGACTAATCATTTTAAGCAAGGAGATTTAAATTCTAGACAAGCAAGATGGAATGATTTTTTGAGTGAATTTGGCATGGACATACAACAATGTTAAGGGGAAGGAAAATCGAGTTGCAAAAGTGTTAAGTAGAAAATTGCACGATACTTATGCCTTATACTATAATCAACTAGAAAGCCAACTGTTGGAACAATTAAAAGAAGAAGCACAAAAAGACCCGGAATATAAATTCTTGTGGCAGCAAATGGAAGAAGATAAGAAGCAAGGCAAAACATCCGAGTTTGGAAAGAATGAAGATCAGGTGTTAACTTTTCAAGGAAGAATTTATGTGCCCAATCGAACAAGTCTAAAGGAGTTAATACTGAATGAGTTCCACTACAGAAATTATGCTCGCCATCTAGGATATCAAAAGATGCTTACTGTAATAAGAAAGACATATTATTAGCCAGGTATGCACAAAAATATTGCTGAGTTTCTAAGCAAATGTTCGGAATGTCAGCAGGTTAAGGTGGAGCACCAGCATCCTGCAGGGCTATTGCAGCCCATACCCATCCCTGAATGGAAGTGCGAGGTTATTTCCTTAGATTTCATGATGGGTTTACCAAGAACAAAAAGACAAAAACGACTCTATTATGGTAGTAGTAGACAAATTAAGAAAATCTGCCCATTTTATACCTGTATAGTCTACATACAAGACGTTACATATTTCTGACATATTTATGAAGGAAATTTTCAGATTGCATGGTATACCAAAAACTGTGATTTCAGATCGGGATGTTAAGTTTTGCTTCTGTATTTTGGAAAACTTTGTTTTCTGGTCTGGGAACACAGATACACTTTAGTACTGCCTATCATCCTGAGACTGATGGGCAGACGGAATGGGTAAACCAAGTTCTGGAAGACATGTTGCGCATGTATGTGATGCAGCAGCCAACCAAGTGGGAGGATTATTTTCACCTTGTTGATTTTTCTTATAACAATGGGTATCAAGAATCTCTGAAAATGAGCCCCTTTGAGGAATTGTATGGTAGGCAATGTCATACACCTATAAACTGGAGTAGTCCTGAAACAAAATTATTGTTGGGACCTGAAATGTTGGCTGAAATGGAAGCAGAGGTAAAAAGAATAAGGCAGAATCTGAATGCTGCACAAGATAGAAAAATTATTTATGTAGACAAGAAAAGGTCTTACTGTGAATTTGTGGTAGGGGGCCATGTATACGTAAGAATTAAGCCCAAGAGAAGTACCATGAGATGGACCTCTTGTGCCAAATTGGCTCCCGGGTACTGTGGACCTTTCCAAATATTGGAAAGGGTGGGACCAGTAGCCTATAGATTGGCTTTACCCAGTCATATTCAAGTACACAATGTGTTCCATGTGTGTTTGCTAAAGTGATATATACATGATGAAAAACCTGTAATTCATTGGCAGAATATTCAGGTAGGAAAAAGGATAAAAATACTAACTTGAAGTTTTGAATAAATATAAGCATACTGACTTGAAAAACACCTTTTTTTCCAGGTAGAACTGGACGGAGAATTTCTGGTAGAGCCGCAACACATACTTGACTGAAGAGAAATTGAACTCCGTAAAAGAGTAGTTATCTAGGTGAAAATGCAATGGAAACACTTCAGACCAGATCAAGCTACTTGGTAGGACGAGAAATTTGTGCGGGAAGCCTACCCGGAGCTCTTTGCAGAGCAGGGCTGAAACATCGAGGACGGTGTTACTTCCAGGGGGGAAGATGTGACAGCCTCATTAAGAGTTAACTATTATTAACTAGTTAAAGACAATTTTCTTATTTTTATTTTCTGGAAAGGAAGACTTAATTGTTATTTTTTATGAAACAAATTATTATTTTCTTTTTTGTTATTGAGTTAATAGGAGGAACTAATGAATGAAAAGAAAAATCTTTTAAGCTATTGGTAAAAAGTTTCCAAGAATAGGAGGTGGTTGGGGATAGTTGGAAAACAGTTACCTACTCCTCTGAGGATAAAGTTGAATCCCAGGGGAGGAGTAGGGGTTTTGTACAATTTTATTTGGTAAAGGAGAGTATTTTCTAGAGCTAGCTATGATCAGTTGAAAATAATTCAAGAAAACCTTGTAAAACCAGAGTTTCTGAGTTTGACTAGATTGGCCATCCAGAGGTCATAGCAGAAAGATAAATATTTGCACTGTTGACCCATGGAAAAATCCAAATTTTGGAGCTAGGGGGCAAGAGGAGGACGTAATAGCCTCCCTTGATGGTTGGGAAGACAACAGCCTAAGTTTTCTATTTCAAAAAAGTATACTATGAATTTCTTAAGTACGTTAATACTAGACTGGAAAGGTTGTTTCAGTATTACAGTTGAGAAAGTTCTATTCTATTTATTTTAAAGATATGAATATACAGGTATATAATGCATAAGTCAAGAAACGCTATCTACAGGAAATTTTATTATCCTGAGATTTTGATAGATCAAAAGTAAAAACAATACTATATTTTCCATGTCATTATAATATGATTGATTAAGTAGAGATACAATGTAAAATTTTGTGTATCATGAGGGAAGCTTACAGTGAATTGAAAACAATGTTAACACTATTAATATGTAACAGAGACAAAATAAACATAGTAGTATTGCAAAAATAAGACATGTAGGAGATAAAATGTTGTATGAGTATATAGCCTCATTTATTTATTTATTTTCTTGCTACTGTAAAAGCACTTGCAGCCATATATATATATATATATATAAATATAGTTATATATGTAATCATATAAATTGAAAACATGTTCTAAAGAAATGATGTAATCATAACTCTCCAATACTAGAAGCAGTGACAAGGTGTTAAATGACACGACAGACTGTTGACCTAGTTTTGGGTATGTACCCAAAACCTGGTTTCATCGTCTGGGGTCGATAACACCATTCTAACTCAGATATTTGTGACGATGGTTCGGCCACCGACTAAAATAGTTAACGCGAAACCATAGATAACAAAATAAAGAAGCTCCAACGAAGTATTAACAACTGCATGTAACATTATTTGTTGAATAATGAGAAAACCATTACAAAAGAATCATGGAGGAACCCTTATAGGTTCAGCTGTTATATTTATAAAGACCTGATAACATCCGTATTCATTACTTTACAAAAATAGGTATACAGAACTGAAAGGATGCAAATCTGTTATCGGGCAAAGGTAATATGAACATCTACAGCAATAATATTGCCAACGAAATGAAAGTAAAACCAAAAACGGGTATTTACACAAAGATACATTCGCCATGGTATTGTATATATCAAATAAATTCAAATACGAACTTTCAAGAGTTAAAATAACAACTGAGAATTGATAATAAAAGACCCTTCTTCTTTATAAAAAACGTGGAACAACAGAACTTAGGGTTTAACCCCTAAGTATTCTCTCAAAATGGAGTCTGGGTCGCATTAAAACTAAATAAATTAGCTTTTACAGGAAGTCTATAGATTTCTAAAAATACTTATTGTCAAGAAGCTTGGGATTCAGTAAATCTAGGACTGGAATCAAGGGAATTCAACCCCATTGGGAGCGGAGTACCTGTGCAAGCATATTATGCGAAGAAATAAGCCACAGTATTATTGCATGTCATTGAAAACCAGTATTGAAATTGTTTGCAACCTTACCTGCAGAGAATAGGTAAACAACAGAAGAAGTGTTGTGTAACCAGTTCCAAAAATAGAAGAAAAGAGATATAAACACCTTAGAAATAAGCCACTTCAAGGGGGCAACCTCCAATACATTACATAAATGAACAATTCTTGCACGATCCAATTGACAAAACCTCCTTTCTATATATAAGAGTCCATGGGGCCATAATGTAATCCTAGCGGGCCACAATGTAATCCTAGCCGACCTAACATTAATAATTTAAGGGCACAATAATAATAAAATGGGGGTTACAAAGGGAGTGCAAATAATAACAATAAGGGGGTTACACTAACAACAATAAGGGACTATAGTAGTAACATAGGGACCTAACATGCCCCTCTCCTTCAAAGAAGTGTTGTCCTTAATGCTTGAGTAGCTCTAGATGCTTCCTTATAAAAATCTCATCCTGACATGTGGAATCTTCCGTGGGTAACTTCTTCCACTTGATGAGATACTCTGAAATTGATCGATTTCGTAGTTGTGGAGTTCTTATTTCCATGACTGCTTTAGGTTCCAATATTATTTTCCCTTCCTCATCAAGTTCTCGCAAGATTGTTTGAACTGGAAAGATTTAGATAACCTTTACCAAGCATGACATGAAATTGGATGTACTCAGAAGAGCGGGGAAGCTCCCATTTGTATGCCATAGTACCAATCTTTTGCAACACCTTGTATGGACAATAGTACTTGGCGATAATTTATATCCTTCTTTGCTTGTAATCGACATTTGTTTGTATGGTTGTGGCCGTAAAAATACCCAATCTCCTACAACAAAACTTCTCTCGTTGCGATGTTGATCTGCCTATTGTTTCATTCGATTTTGTGCCAGATTTAGGTTATCCTTTAAGAGTTGGAGAACTTCTTCTTGATGCTCGATGTCATCTTCCACTGCTTGAACCTTCGAATTTTCCCTTAAATATGATGTGATGGATGGTGGATGATATCCATAAAGTGCCATAAATGGGGTCATTTTTGCTGCAGTATGGAAGGAAGTGTTATACCACCATTCGGCAAGAGGTAACCACTTGACCCATTGTGTTTGTTTATCAGATACAAAAAAACAAAGATATCCTTCCAAACATTTATTTACGATCTCAGTTTGACCATCAGATTGAGGATGATAAGATGAGCTATGAGCTAATTGAGTACCCAAACAAGAAAATAACTCCGTCCAAAAAATTCCAGTAAAAATGGGATCTCTATTGCTCACAATAACCCTTGGGCTTCCATGTAGCTTTTGAATTCTATCCATAAATGTAGTAGCAACTGTACTTGCTTTAAATGGATGAGATAATGCACAAAGTGTGCATACTTGGTAAGTCTATCAACTACCACCATGATGACACTCTTTCCTTCAGACTTAGGTAAACCTGTGATAAAATCCATTGAAATCTCCTCCCAACGTTGACTTGGAATGGATAAAGGTTGTAGAAGTCCAGGGGTCTTAATTGTTTCCACTTTATTCTGCTGGCAAACCAAACATTCTGCCACAAACTTTTGAATATCAGATTTAAGGCCATCCCAAAAAAAATCTTTCTTCACCCTGTGGTAAGTTCTTAAAAATCCTGAGTGTCCTCCTAAAGGAGAAGTGTGCAATTCCAGAAGAATCTTTTGTTTTAGTTGGGAATTCTTACAAAGATATAAGCGATCTTTATACCATAAGGAATCATTTTTCCAACGAAATGTATCAGATGTATTAGGATCTTGCTGCAACCTTTGAATGAGTGTACATACATATTTTTCCTTCTTCCATTCATCTCTTGCTTCAGTTATCCAATCTGGTTGGATAATAGAAATGGCACAAAGCAATGCTTCCACCTCTTCATTCTTTCTTGAGAGTGCATCTGCAACAACATTAAACTTTCCTTTTTTGTAGATTATTTCAAAGTCATAACCCAACATCTTTGTGACCCATTTTTGCTGCTCTTCTGAAGATAGTCTTTGTTCCAAAAAGTGTTTAAGAATATCATGATCAATTTTTACCTTGAAGTGTCTTCCCATTAGGTAAGTTCACCATTTCTTTAGTGCATGCAGTATTGCTAACATTTCCTTCTCATAAATAGGTTTCTGTAAATACTTTCCTTTGATTGGATGACTTTTAAAAGCAATGGGTCTTCCTTCCTGCATTAAAATGGCACCAATTCCATTTCCTCAGGCATCACATTCCATAATAAAGGTTTTTGTGAAGTCTGGTGTAGCTAAGACTGGTGCTAGGCACATTGCCTCTTTAAGACGTTCAAAGGCCTTAGTTTCTTCAAGAGTCCATGAAAATGCATCTTTCTTCAATAATGTTATTAGAGGTGCTGCTATTCTCCCATAATTCTTAACAAACTTGTAATAATACCCTGTTAACCCGAGAAATCCTCGCAACTACTTTATAGTTGTGGGGACTTTCCATTCCTTAATGGCTTTAATTTTGTTAGGGTCTACTTTAACACCCTCGTGAGATACAATATGACTCAGATATTCCACCTCTTGTACTCCAAAGAAACATTTGGATTTTTTTTCATATAATTGTTTCTCTTGCAATAGTTTGAGCACCCTGTCAACATGTTCAACATGATCCTTCCAAGACCTGCTGTAGATTAGTATATCATCAAAAAATACTGGCACAAATTTTCTAAGGAAGGGTTTGAAAATGGAATTCATCAACCCTTGAAATGTAGAAGGTGCATTGGTAAGGCCAAAAGGCATGACCAAAAATTCATAATGACCCTCATGAGTTCAAAATGTTGTTTTCAGAAAATCTTCAGTCTTCATTCTAATTTGATGATATCCTGAACGAAGATCCAACTTGGTAAAATAAATTGCTCCACGTAATTCATCCAATAATTCATCAATCACAGGAATGGGAAATTTGTCTTTAATGGTGAGCTTATTGAGCTCCCTATAATCCGGACACATTAGCCATGATCCATCCTTCTTGTGTACCAATACTACAGGAGCAGAGAAAGAACTTTGACTAGGTTGAATTATACCCGCCTCTAACATTTCTGCAGTCATACGTTCAATTTCGCTCTTTTGGAAGTAAGGATATCTATAAGGCCTGATGTTTGGAGGAACACTTCCTGGAATCAAATGAATAGCATGATCATGATCACGAATAGGTGGGAGTCCTTTGGGAGTTTCAAACACCTTGGAATGATTGTCCAAGACTTGTTGGAGATCTGCAGAAATAGATGATTTTGATGTGGTAACTTCTAGTGAGCATAATTATGTAATTACGCCTTGTTGTTCTTTCTTTAGAAGCTTTGTCATGACATTAGAGCTTATTATCCTTCTCGGCTTCCCTTCAATACACCGTAATTCGACTTCCTTTCCTTCTGAAAAAAATTTCAAGAAAATTTCTTGAAAATTAAAAGCTACCGTCCCCAAAGATTGTAACCATTGTACTCCTAGAACAACATCAACACCTCCCATAGGAATGGAAAGCATTGGACTAGTCAATACATATTCCCCCATGCTTAGCTTGATATTATGGTATTTTCCAGAGCAATTTATAGTTCCTCCATTTGCAACCATCACTTGACATTCTGGTGCTGGGTATAGGAAACAATTTAATTCGTTGGCTACCTTACAATGAATAAAATTCTGGGTGCTACCTAAATAAATGAAAACTATTACCTTTTTCTTCTTGATTTGTCCTTCTATCTTGAGAGTTTGAGGAGTGGTAATTCCTGCCAATGCATTACACGATATGGTCGGATTCATTTATTCCTCTTCTAGGGTTGGTTCCTGGTGTATATCCTCTTCTTGTTCATTTTCTTCTTCCTCTTCACAATCTATGTAAAATAATTTCTTCTCAGCACACTTATGACCTTTAGTGTATTTGCTATCACAACTTTAGCAAAGCCCTTTTGCTCTTTTTTCTTCCAATTTTTGTGGTGTCAACCTTGTAGGTTGTGGAAATCTAGGCGTAGAAACACTTCCTTCTTTATAGAATTGAGTGGTAGGCTTCCTTGTCGCCATAATTTTACATTCAACTTTTCTTGCCAACCTGAATACCTTCTCCAATGAATCAGGTTCCAGAATGCGAACTTCATGTTGGATGTTATCCTTTAAAGTGCCTATGAAGAGATCAATCCTGTGTTCCTCTGGAATATCAGTTACCCTTATATTCAATTTTGGAAGTCCTCAATGTGCTGCCCCACTAAACCCTTTTGTTTGAGATTTATCAATTGGCTAAAGAAGGTGTTGCTCTTTGTATCCTCATAATGTGCTATCATTTCCTCCGTAAAAATTGACCAAGTGACAATTTTTTTACGGGAGCAAAGCCATCGATACCATACAAATGTATTTTTTCTAAATGTAAAGTTGCAATGCGTACCTTTTGTGTGTTTTGCACATTATGGAGATCAAAATATTGCTCCATCTGTAGTATCCATGTTACAGGATCCTTCCCATCAAAATTCCTCATATCCATTTTTGGAATATGGTGGTTCTTCCCGCCAACATTAGAGTTTATGAAATCGCGATTAACATTTATTTTGTTCTCATCATGAGGTTATTCTACTATCTTTTCACCATTAGGAAACATTTCTTGTATCAACTTGGTCAAACCTTCGATGTCTGCTTTTAGATCATTCTTTATGTTTTTCATGTTTTTTTCCATGTCTTTCATGTCATCCATCTTAACCTCCATGCCAGCTTCCATGCCATCCATCTTAGCTTCCACGCCTTTCTTCAAACCATCCATCTTCTCTTCCATGCCTTTCTTCGAAACTTCCATTTCATTTTTTGTTGCTTTTTGCGAGAGTGAAATTTGTTGCACTTGCTCTTGTAATTTTGATAGATCATGTTGTAATTCTTCATCTTCATGAGTCATAGTAGACCCTTCTGAAGGCTTAATGGGTGTTGAATTATTTTTACGGGGCATATCTTAGAACCCAATACTGATATGTATTATACAATATGCCCTTGGAATCAATTCAAATCGATTCTTCAAACAAGACTTATGCAATTCGGAAAAAAATAATACACACCTTTTTCTTGCTTTTGAGGAGCTCGATATTGAAATTGTATTATCTCTGTGATTGCAGCACTTCAATATCTGAATTTTGGCACCGACGTAGCCCTCTGAATTGTCTTTCAAACGCCACAAGTCTGACCTGATTTGGATTCTCCAAGATAAAGTTGTGTCCAATCTCCCACAATGACCTAATTATGGATTGGTTCAGTAGAGCAAAATTGTACGACTTTCCACGTGTCACTGTTTCGTCCTTTCTCTCTGAAATTGATAGCCAAGAAACAACTATCCGTGAGCTTGCGACCACTTTTTACGGCACTCCAATCCCATGCCCAGAGAGAGAGTTATTGAAATTTTCCCACGATCACCTCTTTGAGATTAAATTCAGGAGCCTGAAAAAGCACTACCTTGCACAGATCATATCTCCAAAAATATTTCGAACCAAGCTCTGAAATTTTTTGACAAATTTCCTCAGGATTTCAGCTTCGTACCATACAAATTTCAGATTCTTAACCTTCGTATAAAAAACTTTATAGCGCAAATTCCATGATGACCTGTTTAGGAGCCTGAAAAAAGACCTAACTTCCGCAGATCATATCTCAGAAAATATTGCGAACCAAGCTCTAAAATTTTTAGACAATCTTCCTCAGGATTTCGGCTTCGCACCCTAAAACTTTCAGCTTCTGAAACTTTGTAGAAAAAATTTATAGCGAAAATTCCACGATGACCTGTTTGGAGCAGCGAAACCCTAGAATCCAAAGCTCTGATACCAAATGTTGTGTAACCAGTTCCAAAAATAGAAGAAAACATATATCAACGCCTTAGAAATAAGCCACTTCGAGGGGGAAACCTCCAATACATTACATAAATGAACAATTCTTGCATGATCCAATTTACAAAACCTCCTTTCAATATATAGGAGTCCATGGGGCCATAATGTAATCCTAGTGGGCCACAATGTAATCCTAGCTGACCTAACATTAATAATTTAAGGGCACAATAATAATAAAATCGGGGTTGCAAGGGTACAATAATAACAATAAGGGGGTTACACTAACAACAATAAGGGACTATACTAGTAATATAGGGACCTAACAAGAAGGGTAAGAAACTGTGAATCATATCAAAGCGAGAAGCATAGAATCCTCTTAAAAACTAAAGGAAAAATATCAAGGTTTTGAGTGCGGACTTGGAGTCAAAGAGCTTCAACCTCCAACACTCTGTTAACGCCATATTAAGAATAAATATTAAAACCCATAACTAAGTGAACTCCCTAACTTTAAAACTCTGCAACTGGTAGATTATTTATGTAAAAATCTATATGAGCCGATAGATTTATCATAAATGATTAACGCACATATAGTGAAAAGAAATCACAGTGAACTTAAAGGAAAAGGGGTGGTGCTGAAGCATGATACCTGTGCATTTTTTGATGAGGGTTTCAAACCGGTAGTCTAGTTCATTTCTCCAGGGGAAAAACTCAGAAATCCTCAACATTGGGGTGTGAAATTGCATACCAGAGTAGAGATTTCGCTCAGTACTTTTCTAGACATACATTAAACAAGAACGAACCCCGTGAAAATGCCATGCGGCCAAGCCAAAGTTTTTACAGATCAGAGGCGGAGAGAGCAAAGTTGAACAGGCGAAAATGAGGGTAGAACCAGACCTCATTCACTGCCAAATGCAATTAATTCTATCAGCTCAGAGATTGAGTGAACTAATTCACTCCAACAACCAAATCCCAATGACACTCGGCAAATCATGGTAGTTGTCCGAAATGATTTATTACGCAGTACATTGGTACCATTGAAATAGCATCCATCTCATAAATGTAGCGTAAAAATGCCAAATGGATGTGATGTATATTAATTTAAACTATAGAACGCTCTTCGTAATTGGGATCAGGAGTAGTGACTATGCATTCGAGCGCCAATACAATATTCATGTGAAACATATATAATATGCGACCATATAAACCTTAATTACCATGTGAATATATATGTTGCATGAATGATAATTAGAACATGTGCCCAAAATCCTAGTTATATATATAAATGTCAATGCTCTAATATAAGTATATGTTAGGGATATGACAAGAGATGGGGAATTCACCCCTTAGTTATATTTATATTTTTAAAGGTAGAGATAAGTAAAAAAAAAAATTTACTATTGTATTTGTTTTTGTTAAACTGTGATAACTACTAAAAATAATCATTATCTTATCTAGAAATAATTACTCCTGATGGTGTTCCTCTCAACCTCCAAGAGAGGTGATTACGTCCTCCTCTTCCCCCCGTGCTCCACTCCTGTAAGGTACGGGTTGACAGTGGAGATTTCTGCTGTGACTTCAGGACTCCTAGTCTAGTCGGTACTAGAAATCAAGTGTGGATATCTGAGTGTTTTTCATTGGTCTCTATGAGCTCAGGAAAATCTACACTCTCCTTAGAAAATGAAAAAAACCCCTATTCCTCAGTGGGATTAGTCTCTTATCCCCCACCTTCCAGTTCTTGGAAAACATCTACCATCAACATTTACTTTTTATGGAGTCACTTTCCATAACTTTTTTTATTATTCATAATTAATCACTAATGAAAATAACTTTTCAGCAAAACATTAATAGTTCCAGTCTTTTCTTAAAACAAATAACTACAATGTATTTTAACTAGTTAACAACTAGTTATCATTGTTGTCACGATAATCAACAAAAAAATGCTCTAACTTCCTTCTATCTATAAAAATCCTCTCTCTGCTTTTGTAATTACTATGGGATCAATGGTGCATATGTTTGAGTAAATTTGACCTCAAATTCGATTGCATTTGGACATCTTTATGTTATCAAAGATTTTGATAATATTTAGTAAGGATTACTAGAAGAGTCAATTGTTTTATTTCTCTTAACTATAACTATAAGGATTTTGTATATCTTTGGAATTTGTAATAGATAGATATAACTTCAATAATTATGTGAAAAAGTTAGTTTTATTTATAAAATGAGAAATTTACCAATACTTAAAAAGATAGATAAATAACAAAAAGAAAAACTACTAAAACTATTGAACTTTTGACCTTCCCAGAAACAAAACAAGACTACCTCTAAATAAAGTGATTTGATTACTATCTATGAAATTTAGCCTCTCCATTTTTGTATTTTGTACTTCTTATTGAAAATTTTAGGTTTAAAAGTTTTTTTCACCACAAGTTTGGGCTAAATGTTTTTGGTTGAACAATTTTTATTTTTTTTATTTTTTTCTAACTGAGAATAATTTTTTTTTGGAGTAATAGTAATTTAGAAGCATCATTTGCCACTATTAATACAACTAATTAAAATATCATAAAATACCATCTAAGAAACAAATTGTTCACCAAACCACACTAAAATCCTTTGACTTTTCTTTCTTTAATAATTTTAAGTTACATTATTTTAAGCATAAATTTACTTATTTTAAAAATTTATTTTAATTTTAAAGTTAAATTTTCTATCAGAATTTTGATTAATTTAAAATGAAATTTTCTTTTAAAATGCCATATATAATTAAATTAATAAAATTATAAACAATTAAAATTAGAATGACTACATATTTAACTAAATAAATAACAAAATTGAAAAATTAAACAATTCCATTTAAAATGAATAAAAAATGTGAACCTAACTCTAACTTTATAACAAAACATTAAAACATAAAACCACAATCTAAATCAAAGTTTTGTGAGCAAGAAATGCATTTGAATGTTTTTTATATCACACAAATTTGAAAATTTGAATGGTAAATGTACAATTGTGATTCACAGTGTGACATATCTAGAAAAAATAATTGACTTGAATGAAAAAATATTTCAACATCTTAAACCATTATATTACACCTCCTTAATTGAAAAATATAAAACAAACTGTCACAAAATTATCGACTGTTTTTTCTCGGTGTTCACATAGACTCTTTGTTGACCAGAAACTTACTAGAAGAGAAAATAGAATTACTTAGCGAGGGACTTCAGAAGAGAAAATAGGATCAAGTTTCAACTCTTCAATAGTTTTGGGTTCATTAAATTGAGTGAAAACGTCGTAATAGCGTTGACGTAAGTACTCGCGAGTGAAGCGGAAATGAATTTCATGTCTTTGACTTTATCTTTTATTTATACAATCTTCCTAATCAAAGAAATCAAGGAAATTGCAGAGGAAGAGAACAATTCAAGGAAATTGCAGAGGAAGAGAACAATTGCTTCGTCTAGAAGGCGGCTGACAAGATGTCCCACTTACGCCGGCATTTATTCATTTATTTTTTTGATGTCCAAGATGTTTTCTCACTTGAATTTTGAATTCCGCCCTTGATGGTCCAGAAAATCGTGTTGAAAGTGCAGTTAAATTGCGAAAAATCCACTTCCACTGACACAGGACAGATGTTAGGCCTGATATTATGGACAGATTTCAGGCTTAAAGAGAGACGCTTAAAATTCCACCTCTACTAGCTCAAAAGAAAGGCTTAGAAAGGCTTATTGTTTTTACTATGTTAGGTTTTTTGTTTTATTTTTTTTGGTTAATTATTTATAATTAATAATAAATATTACTATATATTAATGTAGCTATATAAATTAAATTATTGGTATTGAAAAAAATTAAAATATTTTATGATGCATTTTATATTGTTAAAATTAAAACAGTATAAATCCATTTTTATTATAGATCTACTAATTGTCTAGAGATAAAATTTCCTGATATGCAAACTTCTTTTTACAATGCAAAACTTAAAAAAGAATTAATGTTAAGAAATTTTTAGTAATAAATAAATCTTAAAAAAAATTTAATGTTAAGAAATTTTTAGTAATAAATAAATCTATAATGAAGATGAATCTTGAATATTGAAATATTTTACTAAATTCAATATTAACATACATATATTTATATACAAACATTTTTATTTTATTTGTATCTATATATACTCACACTTCCTCTATATATGTGTATGTATATATGTATTTATATATATAAATATATTAGTCGATATGGATATTCAAACAATGTACTTAATTTCTATATTGAAATATTAAGAAGAGAAATAGAAGTTATTTTAATTTTAATTATAATTAATTTATTTTTGTAAAACTGATATAAAACTCTTTTATTTAACATAGATGTTGAAATATTTGGATTATAATTCCAAAAAAAAACAAAATGAAATATTTTTACCACAACTACCTCACATTGGAATGTAGCATTAACTACGAACCAAGTAAGCACATGGAGAATGAGATTATTTATCTTTTCTAATGCTTACCAACTATGTATAATCATTAATGTTTTTATCATAGCTTACATTGTTTGGAAAAAATCACACATTGCTATTATTGATCTTTACAATGATTTTAATTAAAACTAACCAAATATGTATAATGATTTATGTTTTTATAGAATGTGTCTCTCAACTCAAAATACCATAAATCGTTAAACTAAATTCTAGCTTTATTTTAAATTATTATTAACAATTATAAAAATTAAATTTGGGATTATAGGTGTGTAAAACCACATACCTAAAATACCATAAGTCATTTTATATGACACTCATTAAAATGATTTTTTTAATTAATTAATTTAATTAAAGGGGTAGAAAAGGGTATAACTACTTTTTAGATAAGTCTCGATCTTCCATGTACCAATATTATAAAAAGATTGAGTACCATGTGGAAGTTAAATCTTACCATCCACCTCTTATTTAGTGATAATTAAATTTAAATTTTGAAAATTATATTTCAAAATAAAATAAACACATAAGAAATAATAATATTTATGATTAAGCCTAGATGTGTAAGTTTGTCCATCCTTTGTTCCCCTTTAAAATAAAAATAAAATTTTGTAAAGTAATTAGAAGCTAAAAAAAATGTGTGAGTAAGATGGTTGAACCTTATAATTTAGTTATTGATAAAGTATTTTAATACTAATTAATATTGGCATATACTTAAAAAGATGTTAGTAATAAAATAGCATTTCAATTTGCCTCATAAAATATCTTGATGTACATATTATGTAAAATACTTTAATGTCAATTCCAATGAAAATTTTATGAAAAATAACACTATATTTTACTTTCAAAAAAAGTTTGTCAGAGAAGAAAAATTTGATCTCTCTGAACTCATGTTAGATCTGTATTGAACATGAATCTATGCTAATTCATAAATACAATAATAAATTATATCGAGAAAACACTTATATATATAAACAAGGGCTATATAGTAACTAGTATACATTACTTAATTTAAATATAGTTTATTAACGTAAAATACTAAATTCAAGTTAATGTTCAAATTTAAAATCTAGTAAATTTAAATTTTACTATTCGATAAATACTTGTTATTTGTAATTCTGGATTGAAAAATCTAATTCTTAATTTTTAAAAACATATTAGATTTACATTCTTCTACAAACAAAATTTATACTCACAATATTAATTATAAATATTATTATACTATATATTAATATTATTTTTAAAAAGTATACAATACAAATTTGAAGTATTTATATAATCTTAGTGAGGATTTAATAAAATATATTTACTTAAAAATAATAAAGTCGTAATTGCAGAAGCTAACGGATAATATTTTTTTTCAATAACGGATAATATGCACCGTAGGAAGAGGAAGACGACCGTTGTTCAACTCACAAGGCGTCAACAGGCGGCGGGCATGATCCAGGATTTCCGCTCCTCAACTGCCACACTCACCCACCAAGCCCTTGGTGTCATCGCGGTAGTGAATTTAAATCGAAATTATGTTGCTCACATTTTATTAAATGACCATTTGTTATATGTAACATGACCGTTGACTTTGATTTAATTGTCTTAATGACATTTAATTGAAATCAAAATTATCGATTGAATTAATAAGATATAACTATATTGAAATTTCAATTAAATTTAGAAGCTGAACTTTTATAATTTTCATCTACTTTCGATATTGAATAGTTTTTTCAAATTTATTAAATTAATTTGTATTAAATTATTCTGAATAATATTATTTAAATAAATTAAAAATAATTAATTAAATCAACCTTGTCGCTCTCACACGACAAGTAAATTGTTTTTCCTTTACAATGTACACACGCTCTCACAAGATAAGTTAATTGGTTTTTCTTTACCATGTGCACATAAATTTAAATGGATAGCTAAAGAAAAATATGATAATAAAACTATTTCACACTTATCTAAAATAAAATAAAAGAAGACTGCATTTGGTTCACTTTCAAACATTCAAGCTTGCCCAGAGATAAATTAGAAAATTAAACTAATCCATTTAGTGAATCACTACTGCAAACACGCCGAGAAATTGGAAATAATTTTGGTTGTTTACATATATTGTTATACGTCAGTATCTTTTACAAAGTCAAATCAAATTATTCCAAACATTATCGAGAAATAATCTCAATCCATTACCGACTACGTGCCGACTGAGGAAGAAAAGCTTCAACCCTTAAAAAGATTAGCCAGCTTAAAATCAAACTGCTCTCATAACTCCTGTAATATTTAATTATTATGACATATAAGACAATAGTTAATCAAAATTAAAATAACAAAATTTATTTTATAATGTTAAATTATAAACCATATGTAAATTTTCTTTTTCTTTATTATAAATAATAGCAAGTCCAAAAAACTTAATGCTTAATTCGAGGCTTAATACCATGCCTCGAATTATTATGTGTTCTAATCAATACTCGGCACAAATAACTATATATATATACGAAAAGAAATGCTACTTCTTATATTAAATAAAATGTAGTACAACCTTGAAACTTATTATCCTTATAGCTAATAAAGTGTAGTACAACAACCTTGAAACTTATTATCCTTATACAATTATTATTTTTTTTTTCTAACTGGGAATAATTTTTTTTGGAGTAATAGTAATTTAGAAGCATCGTTTCCCATTATTAATATAACTAATTAAAATACCATTTAAGAAACAAATTGTTCATCAAACCACAGTAAAATCCTTTGACTTTTCTTTCTTCAATAATTTCAAGTCACATTATTTTAAACATAAATTTATTTATTTTACAAATTTATTTTAATTTTAAAGTTAAATTTTCTATCAGAATTATGATTAATTTAAAATGAAAATTTCTTTTAAAATGCCATATATAATTAAATTAATAACATTATAAAAAATTAAAATTAAAATGACTACACATTTAACTAAATAAATAACAAAATTTAAAAATTAAACAATTCCATTTAAAATGAATAAAAAACGTGAACCAAACTTTAACTTTATAAAAAAACATTAAAACATAAAACCACAATCTCAATAAAAGTTTTGTGAGCAAGAAGATGCATTTGAATGTTTTTATATCACACAAATTTGAAAATGTGAATGGTAAATGTTATACATCACAATTGTGATTCACAGTGTGACATATCTAGAAAAATAATTGACCTAAATGAAAAAATATTTCAACATCTTAAACCATTATATTACACCTCTTTAATTGAAAAATATAAAACAAACAGTCACAACATTATGGACTGTTTTTTCTTGGTGTTCAGATCTCTGTTTTAAAAATCAGCTTGATCAAAATCGACCAGGCTTGGTCGACCGAGCCGGTAGGGTGGTCGGTCCGACCAGGTAGAAAACCAGCCAAGCTGGCCGGTTTATTACTGAGCCGGTCGGTTTTTGTAATGGCTCGGCCGGCTCGATAACAAACCGGCCAACCAGGCCGAGCCCGATTCAACCAGGCTGAGCCATAACAGCCGGTCGGTGGGCCCAAAAAAGTCGGTTTTGTGGACTTGAAAATGAATTTTAATTCGTTGTTAGGGTTTTTTTAGGTTGTCTAAGTCCTCCCAATGCTATATAATTAACCCAACCCCTCTATTGAGCTCACATCTTTCTCATTCAATTTGTTTGAGCATTTGTGAGTGTTTTCTGAAGATTGTGGAGTTGGTTTTGGAGCAGCAGTGAGGAGCTTATTGGGCAATTTTTGGAGCAGCAGTGAGGAGCTTATTGGGCAAGCTTTGGAGCAGCATTGAGCTAGAGGAAGCTAGAGGCTAGAGGTATTTATTTTTTCACTTATAAATCTGCCTTTGTTTGTTTTATTTATTTAGCAAATCTAGCATTTTCCATTTGCATTTGCATAGTTTTTGGAATTTGCCATTTGGTGAAAGATATGAACATAGAATGAATAGTTTTTTTTTGTTTTCATGTTCAGATTTAAACATTTTATTTCCAAGTCAAAAAATCAGTCCAAAATGGCCCCTAGAGCAAAAGAAATTGCTTGGGCATATGCTGAAATGGTTGGCGATCAAATGTTTTCCAAATTTTGCAAGAAAAAAATTAAGGATGGTGAAGGGGGCATTCATAGACTGAAACTACATTTGGCTGGTGTTAAAGGCCAAATCACTGCATGTGAAGCAGAAAACATTGGGGAAATTAGGAAGCAGTTGAAAGAACAGTTTGACAAGTTTGAGCAAGACAAAAATAGGCAAAAAGAAATACAGGCTGAAATTGGGAGGAAGAGGAATCTACAACATATGATGGCTGCCAACTCAAGTTTTGAATCTTTTAATTATGAGGATTCCTCATCTATCCCTTCCACTGATGCATCAAAAAACCCCTTTTGCTATGTTCCTCCCTCTAGGGAGTCTATTTCTGACAAGGGTAAGGGTGCAATGAGAAATAAGGGTACTATTAAAAGTTTTTTTGTGCCCTCATCTCCTTCTGATAGTGCAACTGCATATGGTCCTAGTCCTCACACTGTGAAGCCCACTTTAGATGCTCATTGGAAAAAAGAATTGAGAGATGATGCTTGTGAGTACATTGCTAGATGGTGGTATGATGCTGATATTCCCTTCAATGCTACTCGTTCACCATATTATGAACCTATTTTTGATGCCATATATGCTACTGGAAAGGGCTTCAAACCTCCTACTCTGCATGAGTTAAGAGGATCTTTTTTGCAAAGAGAGATTTCAAACATTAATGATTATTTGAAAGAGTTCAAAAACTCATGGGCACGTACAGGATGTACCATCATGTCAGATGGATGGACTGATCAGAGGAACCGTACCATCATAAACTTTCTTGTCTTTTGCCCATGGGGAACCATGTTTCTAAAATCAGTTGATGCATCTGATAGGGTGAAAGATGCACAAATGTTGTTACAGCTTTTGGATGAGGTTGTTGAAGAGGTGGGGGTGGAAAATGTTGTTCAAATCATCACAGACAATGCCTCTAACTATGTTCTTGCAGGTAAATTGTTAGAGGAAAAACACCCAACCATTTTTTGGACCCCATGTGCTGCACATTGCATAGACCTCATGCTTGAGGATATTGGCAAAATAGACTGGATCAAGAACATTGTAGAGCATGCCAAATGCATCACAAAATATATTTACAATCACTCATGGATTCTGAGTCTGATGAGGAAATACACAGGGGGCAAGGAACTTATTAGGCCTACCATCACTAGATTTGCAACACATTTTTTGACATTGCAATCTATGGGTGCCCAACAAAGAAACTTGCAAAAGATGTTTTCTAGTGATGAATGGAATGAAAGTCAGTTCTCTCGCAAACAAGATGGCAAAGACATGAAAAGGAAAGTTGTTGAAGAAATATTTTGGAAAAAGGCAGCAAACATTGTGAAACTTGCTGAGCCATTGGTTAAGGTGTTGCGCTTGGTGGATGGGGAAAGATTGGCTATGGGCTTCATTTATGAGGCTATGGATCAAGCAAAGGAGCAAATAAGGGCAGCATGCAAGGACAGAGTGGCTAAGTATGGGCCCATTTGGGAAATCATTGATCAGAGATGGAACAATCAACTCCATCGCCCGATACATGCAGCTGGGTATTTTCTGAACCCAAGGTATCATTATAAAGCTCAGGAAACCGGAGCTTTGACTGGGGAGGTTAGAGATGGATTTATTGACTGCATTGATCGCATGATCCCTACAGAGAGTGAGCAGTTGATGATACACAGGCAGATCACTATGTTTAGCCATGCCACTGGTACCTTTGGCAAGAACCTTGCAAGGATTGCAATGGAATCAGATGAGCCAGGTAAACAAAGAATTTCAATTTTCAAATTTATATTTTATAATTTATTATTTTGTATAATTGTTTATAAAATTATAATTTCAATTTCAAAGTTGGATATAAATTGTTGAGCTAACTGAAACTCATTTTTTGTAGCACAATTGTGGGAGGCATTTGGTAGCCACTATCCTGAATTGCAGAGGTTTGCAATCCGCATTTTGAGTCAAACTTGCAGTGCTTCTGGGTGTGAGCGCAATTGGTCCGTCTTTGAGAGGATTCACACACACAAGAGAAACCGTTTGGAGCAAAAACGGTTAAATGATCTAGTGTTTGTCCAATACAACCTTCCACTAAGACGGAACCAATTGCTGAACAAAAGACCTGATTCAGATCCCATTGTGTTGGAGGATATTGATCCAACATCAGATTGGGTAGTGGAGTCTTGTCCACCAGAGTTTGACAGGGAGAGTTCACTTGACTTCGATTTAGATATGGAGGCGAATATGCTCAATGTAGATCCATTAGTAGCAGACCCAGTCCCGGGCCATCCAGTTGCAGCCGCTGCAGGTACAGGCACTTCCTCTAGTCAGCCACGACGGAGACGCATATCTCGTCTATCTGATTCTCAAGGTGGTAAGGGCAAGGGTATAGTTCTAGTTGAGGATGTTGATTCAGAGGAGGAGGCGGAGCGAGCGTCTTCCCCCAATGGTTCAGAGTTTGAGGAAGAGGACATTGGCTTGTCAGATTCAGATGACTAGCAATAGTTACTAGTTACTAGTGACTATTCATGTTTTGTTGTAGAGGCCATTTAGAGCCTCCTTAGTTATGTTTTTTGTTTTGATCTCTATATCATCATCATGTATTGGTCCTTGGACAGTGCACTGGGTGCAATTTTGATATAATGGATATATTCACGAGCCTACTTTTATCATATGTTGTCTTTTGTCTATATTGTAATGCTTTGTGTTTGGAAACATGAATAAAAATCTTTAAATTTATGTTTTTGTACAAAAAAATTAATATTTAATGTATTTTTTACAAAAACCGAGTCATTACCAAGTCATTGAAACCTGGTCGACCGATTCATTACCGATTCCGAGTCATTACCAAGTCATTAACTCGACCTGGTAGCTGACCGATTTCATTTTTTAAAACATTGGTTCAGATAGACTCTTTGTTTACAAGAAACTTACTAGAAGAGAAAATAGAATTACTTAGCTAGGGACTTCAGAAGAGAAAATAGGATCAAATCTTCAATAGTTTTGGGTTCACTAAATTGAGTGAAAACGCCGTGATAGCATTGAGGTGAGTACTCGCGAGTGAAGCGGAAATGAATTTCATGTCTTTGACTTTATCTTTTATTTATGAAATCTTCCTAATCAAAGAAATCAAGGAAATTTCATGGGAAGATAACCATTGCTTCGTCTAGAAGGCAGCTGACAAGATATCCCACTTACGCCAACATTTATTCATTTAATTTTTTGATGTCCAAGATGTTTTCTCACTTGAATTTTGAATTCCGCCCTTGATGGTTAAGAAAATTGTGTTGAAAGTGCAGTTAAATTGCGAAAAATCCAGTCCCACTGACACAGGACAGATGTTAGGCCTGATATTATGGATAGATTTCAGGCTTAAAGAGAGATGCTTAAAATTCTACCTCCACTAGCTCAAAAGAAAGGCATATAAAGGCTTATTGGTTTAACTATGTTAGGTTTTTTGTTTTAATTTTTTTTAAAATTATTTATGATCAATAATAAATATTACTATATATTAATGTAGTTATATAAATTCAATGAATGGTAAATTTTTATAAGTATTGAAACTAATTAAAATATTTTATAATACATTTTATATTGTCAAACTCAAAATAGTATCAATCCATTTTTATTATGGATCTACTAATTATCTAGAGATAAAATTTCTTGATATGCAAACTTCTTTTTAGAATGAAAAACTTGAAAAAAATTTAATGTTAAGAGATTTAATCCCTTTTAGTACTAAATAAATCTATAGTGAAGATGAATCTTGAGTATTGAAATATTTTACTAAATTCAATATTAACATACGTATATTTATATACAAACATTTTTTATTTTTTTCTGTATCTATATATACTCACACTTCCTCTATATATGTATTTATAGATATAAATACATCAGTCAATATGGATTCAAACAATGTACTTAATTTCTATATTGAAATATTAAGAAGAGAAATAGAAGTTATTTTAATTTTAATTATAATTTTTTTTTTTTGTAAAACTGATATAAAACTACTTTATTTAACATAGATTTTGAAATATTTGGATTATAATTCCAAAAAACAAAATGAATTATTTTTACCACAACAATTTCACATTGGAATGTAGTATTAACTATGAACCAAGTAAGCACATGGAGAATGAGATTATTTATATTCTCTAATGCTTACTAGCTATGTATAATCATTAATGTTTTTATCATAGCTTACATTGTTTGGACAAAATCACACATTGCTATTATTGATCTTTACAACGATTTTAATTAAAGCTAAGCAAATATGTATAATGATTGATGTTTTTATAGAATGTCTCTCAACTCAAAATACCATAAATCGTTAAACTAAATTCTAGCTCTATTTTAAATTATTATTAACAATTATATAAAGTAAATTTGGCATTATAAGTGTGTCAAACCACATACCTAAAATACCAGAAGTCATTTAGTCACATTCCAAAATTAAATACAATTACTACAGTTAAAAAAAAATTAATTTCCTCTACCTTACAACTTTATATATATGAATAATGGGAGAATTCTCAAATTCTTATCATAACCAAAACAAGTATTGTTTATTAAAAGGATGATTTATTACTTGTGAATAAAACTTTGATGAGACATCTATTAATTGCAACCCTTGTACTAAATATTCGCATGGCAGTCATATGATTTACATGGTCGAGTTTATATATATATATATATATATATATATAGCATGGTGTTATGATGTTGATCTTATCTATATTCTCTACATATGTTACGAATTACGATGACAGTCCTTTTTCTATAGTTAAACCTAGCATTAAATACATCCACCTAGCGTATGAATGCTAACTTTGTGAGCTGGATGTCAACTTCATGCGGCCCGTTGTACTATTCATTTAACATTCCACGACAGCTGCCATGATTCTCCGCATTTCTTTGGTATTTGGTTACTGGAGTGTATCAGTTCTCTCGACTCTGAGCTGGTAGTCCATTGTTGCATTCGGCGGGGAAGGAACTCTGGTTCTCCCTCTTTTTTCTCCTGAACTTCTTTGTTCTCTCCATCCCTGTTCACTTAAAAACACTTGCCTTGTCGCACGACCTTTCTCATGGGGTTTCATCTTGCATAGGGTTCAATTTGTCTCTTCTTAAGTCTGGAAAGATTCCTACGTGTTTATTTCTTTGATCTGGTCTCGAGATCACGCCCAGATGTCGAGGATTTTAGTGTCTTTCTAGTGTGGAAATAGTCTACTTCACCGGCATGGAACCTTCTTTGAGAAACATATCATGTATGGCACATTCACACCAAATCCCTTCCTTATATTTACTATAGCCATTTATCACTATTTGTGCATTATACACATAAAATAAATACGCAATCTTATAGAGAATTATGGTAATTTCTACCTATTAGAAAGTATAGAAGGTTATTGAAACACAAATCTGTGAGGTTTTAATTTTTATTCTTTCTATGGTCTTAACAAGGCTTGAATGATTGAAGCCCTTCTACTGCAGGTCTACACCCTAACCAATTGTTTGCTTCATTTTGGTTTAAGAGGGTTTTTATGCTGTCGTGCTTTGGTAAACTTCACGAATTTTTACCCTTCACCTTATGTTTCATTTAATCTCTGCAGGTATGGTCACAAGCGATTGCAGTTTTGGATTTTTTTAACATGCATCAACATCGTGGCTTACTTCTTCACATTCTATGATGCACAGGTACTCCACTCCCAATGGGAGCCGAAACCCTTGGTTCTAGTCTTGGATTTTCCCAAATTTCAAGAGTTGGGCTATTTTCATTTCGAGCTTCTTGATAATGGGTTTAGAAGTCTGTGGACTCTCTGTAATATTTATTTTCTTTGGTTGCTATACGACTCGAACTCTTCTCTGAGGGTTAACTAAAGGGTTAAACCCCAGAATTTATTGCTCAACATTTTATAGAGATGAAGGTTTTTTAAGTAACTTTACTGAGATTATTTTAAGCACTTTACAGTTCGGATTCAAAGTTAATTTAATATATTCCTATTGCTACTTTACTTATGTATAATCAACCAGATTTGAAATTACCCGCATTTTCTTTGCAATGATAACATCAATAGAAGTTTTATATTTTCTATGAATGACATCAAATTCCCGCACTCGCTCTTATCTATATATATATATATATATATATATATATATATATATATATATATATATATATATATATATATATATATATATATATTCATTAAAACTATAAATAGATGATTTTAGACTTATTTTATGACTCAGAAGAGCATGTAAGGGTTCCACCGTATTTTCTTTGTAAGGTTTTCTCATTATTCTGTAAACATAGTTACATGCAGTTGTTTAAAATTTATCCGAAGCTTCCTTTCTTTGTTTCTAATGTTCTACGATAACTTATTTAAATGGTTACTGGACCATCTTTACAAATGTCCGAGTATAGAAATTTTTATATAGAACATTTTGTCCGGGGTAGGGTTTCACCCCAACCCCGAACTACAAGTTCGAATTCTCGTATTGTTTTCAGGGTTTATACTTGTTCTATATGTTAAGAACTCTTTACTGTATAATATGCTGCATCATGCATCCAGATGTTTAATATCACAGTTACTTCTCTGTGTTTGCAAAATTTTTATTTTCTTACTGCAAAATATTATTTGTTTTTCTTTCAAACAGAGCCACAACAATTCCTCATGGGGTTTAATGCATAAATTGGTTTTTTCTACAATTTAAAAATATTTAACTACAAAATCAACAATATTATTACTCTTGTCATTTACATAAAATAAATATCATCTTTATTCCGGTATCTTTCTCATTTCATTTACATAAAAAGAATATTAGAGTCTCAGTTTCAACTCTTCTGTATTTTTGATAGCGTTAATCTAATACAGTCAATTTTTCCACATTAATACCAATAACACAATAAACTAAACAATCTCTGTACTTATCTCGTTTTAATCCTTCAAATTGTGGTCCTCCCAACCATCAAGGGAGGCTATGACATCCTCCACTTGGCCCCTAGCTCCAGAATCTGGACGGTGCCCCGGGTTAATAGTGGAATAGATTCTCTTTCTGCTATGACCTCTAGATGGCTAATCCAGTCAAACTCAGAAAGTCTGGTTTCACAAGGGTTTGTGTGAGTTATTTTCAACTGATCATAACCAGCTCTAGAAAATAATCCCCTTTACCAAAATAGCACATAACCCCTACTCGTCCCCTAGGATTCAGCTTTAACCTCAGAGGAGTAGGTAACTGTCTTTCCAACTGTCCCCAACCACCTCCTATTCTTGGAAACATTTTTACCAACAACTTTATGTAAGTTTTTATATTAAAAGATGTTTCCTACCATTAATTAATTTCTTCTAATTAATAAATCATCAAATTAAATAACTTGCTTAATTAACAGTAATTATTTGATTTTTTTCCTACCTGATAAAATAAACAAATTTTCTTTTAACTAGTTAAAACTAGTTAACTTTAATGAAGCTATCACAACTTCCCCCCTCAGAAGTAACACCATCCTCGGTGTTTCAACCCAGCTCTGCAAAGAGCTCTGGGTAAGCTTCCTGCATAAACTCCTCATCCTCCCAAGTAGCTTCATCCATTCTGAAGTGCTTCCATTGCACTTTTACCTGGATAACTACTCATTTGCGGAGTTCGATTTCTCTTCGGTCAAGTATGCACTGTGGCTCGACTAGAAACTCTCTGTCAGGTTCTACCTAAAAAACAGAAAAAAAAAATGTTTTCAAGTCAATATACATCAAGTTTTTGTTCCGAACTCAAGTTAGGATTTTTATTCCTATTCTACCTGAATATTTTGCCAATGAATCACATGTTTTTCATCATGAACATATCACTTCAACAAGGACACATGGAACACATTATGGACTTGAATGCGGTTGGGTAAGGCCAAATGATAAGCTACTTGTCCTACCCTTTCCAGTACCTGGAAAGCTCCACAGTATCTGGGAGATAATTTGGCACAAGAAGTCCACCTCATGGTACTCCTCTTCGGTTTAATTCTCATGTAAACATGATCTCCCACTATGAATTCAGGATAAGACCTTTTCTTATCTGCATAAATATTTTGTCAGTCTTGGGCGGACTTCAAATTTTGTCTTATTCTTTTTACCTTATCTTCCATTTCTGCCAACATTTCAAGTCCCAACATTAGTTTTGTCTCAGGGCTGCTCCAATTTATAGGTGTATGACACTGCCTACCATATAATGTCTTGAAGGGACTCATTTTTAGAGATCCCTGATAACCATTTTTATAAGAAAATTCAATAAGACACAAATAATCCTCCCACTTAGTTGGTTGTTGCATCACATACATGCGCAACATGTCTTCCAATATTTGGTTTACCTGCCCATTTGTCCATTAGTCTGGGGATGATAAGCGGTGCTAAAATTTATCTGATTTCCCAAACCTAAAATCAAAGTTTTCCAAAACGTGGATGTGAAATTAACATCTTGGTCTGAAATCAAAATTTTTGGAATCCCATGCAACTTGAAAATTTCCTTCATAAATATATCAGCAATCTGTACTATCTTGTAAGTAAACTGTACAGGTATAAAATGTGCAAATTTGCTTAATTTTTCTACCACTACCATGACTGAGTCATTATGTCTTTTTGTTCGTGGTAGACCTATGATGAAGTCTAAGGAGATAACCTCCTACTTCCCTTCAGGTATGGGTATGGGATGTAATAGTCCCACAGGATGCTGGTGCTCGACCTTTACCTACTGACATTCCAAACATTTGCTTAGATATTCAGTAATATTTTTACGCATGTCTGGCCAATAATACACCTTTCTTATTGCAGTAAGCATTTTTTGATATCCTGGATGACCAACGTAATTGCTGTGATGAAATTCATTCAATATTAACTCCTTTAGAGTTATGTGATTATACACATATATTCTTCCTTGAAAGGTCAGCATCCAATCTTCATTCTCTCCATACTCAGATGTTTTTCCTTGCCTCCTATTTTCTCCCATTTGTTTCCATAGAAATTTTTATTCCAGATCTTTCTATGCCTCGTATTTTAACTGCTCCAAAAATTGGATTTCTAGCTGATTATAGTATAACGCATAAATACCATGTAATTTTGCTCAACGCATCTGCTACTCGATTTTCCTTTCCCTTTACATGCTGAATGTCCATATCAAATTCACTTAGAAAGGCCCTCCATCTTGCTTGCCTGGAGTTTAAATATGCTTGCTTAAAATAATTCGTCAAGCTACTATGGTCTGTCTTAAGTACAAGCCTCTTACCTAGCAGGTAATGCCTCCACACTCGGAGAGCATGTACCATTGCTGTAAGCTCTAAATCATAAGCAGAATATTTCTATTCATGGTCCCTCAGTTTTCTAGACTTGTATGCTACCACTTTACCTTCATGGGTTAAGATTGCTCCAACACCTTCTTTACTTGCATTAGTACAAACTTCATAATCTTTATCAGGGTCAGCTACCTTCAAAACTGGTGCTATAGTCAGAAGTTGATTCATATTTTCAAAGTTGTTCTGACATTCTTTTGTTCATTTGAAGATCTTTCCCTTCTTCTACCAAGATGTAATGGGAAAAGAAATTTTAGAAAATCCTTCTATAAATCTTCTATAATAACCAGCTAATCCCATAAATGATCTAATGTCGGCCACATTCTGGGGTACTTTCCATTCCATAATAGTTTTTATCTTTTCCGGATCAACAACAATTCCTTCAGCTGATATGACATGTCCCAGATATTGGATTCATGTTTTAAAGAAATCGCATTTACTAAACTTAGCATATAGCTGATGCTTTCTTAGCATCTCCAAGACTATTCTCAAATGCTCTTTATGTTCCTCCAAACTTTTAGAATATATCAAAATATCATCTATGAGAATAAGTACAAATTTATCCAAGAATGGATGAAATATTCCCTGCATTAACCTCATAGATGTTGTTGGTGCATTTGTCATTCCAAAGGGTAAAACCGTGAATTCATAGTGCCCATATCGAGTGCGAAATGTTGTCTTACAAATGTCTTCATATTTAATTCGAATCTGATGATATCCAGATCTTAATTCTATCTTAGAAAACACCTTAGTCCCTCTTGCTTGATCGAATAAGTCATCAATTCTTGGTAGGGGGTATTTATTCTTAACAGTTAGCTTATTAAGCTGCCTGTAATCCATCCACATATGCAAGGTTCCATCTTTATTTTTAACAAATAGGACTGGTGCACCCCATGGGGACACACTTGGACGGATATAGCCTTTTTCCAATAGTTCTTGTAGCTTCATTTTCAGTTCAATCAGTTTTGGCACGCTTATTCTATAAGGAGCTCTTGACACTGGGGAGACTCCAGGCAACAACTCTATGGTGAAGTCAGTATCCCTCTTAGGTGGTAAACCAGGAATGTTTTTTGGTAAAATATGCAGAAATTTCTGTACTACAGGGATATCCTCCATTATTGGTGACTTTTCCTTGGAGTCTAAGTACCGCACTTGAATTGCATACAACTCACATCCTTTTCTGATACACTTACCCATTTGAGATGCTATGATTGGACATAATTGCATTGGATTTTTAATTCTTTTAATCCCTTTATGCGTGCCATCTTGAATTCTATAGTAAACGATACTTTCTTTACAATCTACTAAAGTCCAGTGGTTTTCTAACCAGTGCATGCCCAATAACACATCAAAAGATCCTAATGGTAAAATGTTTAAATCCACTTGTAATTGTTGTCCTGCCACTTCCAATGTATAGTTTGGAACCTTTGGAGTTACCTTTCATTTTGCCCCGGTAGCTAGCTGTACTAACTAACAATTCTTAAATTTCTGTTCTTTTAATTTTCACATTTCCACTAATTTGGGACTTACATAACTCAAAATTTCTCCAGGATCTACCAGAATAGAAATAGGTTTAGTTAGTAAAGTACCTTCTAATTCAATAATTGTGGGTTGATAATCAGCCTGTTGGTCTTCCAAAGATGCATTGATACGGGGTATGTTACACGCCACATCCTCCACTGTAGATGCTTCCTGCAGATTTGTTACAGTTTCATTTCGGGTTCATTGTGGACATTTTTTATAATAATGAGGCTCCCCACAGCCCCAGCACTGTAAAGGAGGTTTAGTAATCTATCCATTCTCTAGCTTACTAGACACTTCTGTGGGTTTCTCTTCCACTAGAAATTTGTTTCTTTGGTTATTTCTACCAAATTTCTTACTAATAGAATTTCGTGTTGCGCCTTTAAAGTTGCCACTTTTGCTACTTTTGAAATTGGAATTACTTTTTTGAATTTTCTTTGGCTCCCAGCTTTTTCCTCCTTCACCCTTGTCCTTGGACTACTGATAGCACATTTTTTCTTTACGAATGGCTTCATCCATGGTCTAAGGATTGACAAATTCTATTCGTTCTCTCACATCAGTCGGTAGGCTACTCAGAAACCTCTGCACTTTGGCCTTTTCCTCTCGGAGATAAGGGACGTAACATAACAGGGAAGTGAATTTAGTGACATAGTCATCCATGGTCATTTGTCCCAGCCTTAGATCATGAAATTCCTTAGCTTTGTCATCATAAAATATTTCTGTCAAGTAATTTTCTTTAAAATGCTGCTAAAGAAATTCCCAAGTAATGTCTTGTTCATCAATGATGCGTACATTTTTCACTTCTTCACACCATAGGGTGGCCTTTTCTCATAACTAGTATATAGCCAATCTGGCCTTCAGATTGCTGCTATATTCATATACCTAAAAGTACTTATTTATATTAATTAACCAGGCTTCAGCCACCTCTTCTGCCTCACCATCAAACGTTGGTGGTTTAATTTTGTGGAATTCTCCCTGCAGTTCTACTTTCTGTCTCTTAATGTCTTGCTGGTCGGACAGATTTCCCAATTCTACCTCATTATAATTCTTATTTTTACTTCTCTGAGAGGGACTCTTTTCAATTCTATCTGTAATATTAATTCTCGTTTGCTGATCTTTGTTGGTCGCTTTAATTGTTTTAGCAATTCAAGCACCACATAAATTGTCAACCCGGGAAGGTCTGTTTATTGCAAAGACAATCACACACTGGATATGCTCAATTTCAAAAGCAAAGAAATGTTGTAGTGGAAGTCACATAATTATCAATCATACAAATCTTACTATTCACACCCCGCTTTAACAAATCTGAAGACTTCTTGTGTTACAACAAAAACAACTCCTCTATTGCAGTCTTTCATTAAAAGAGTTCTAGGGAAAGATAATGAAAGGAAATCACCCTGCAGGAAAGGAAATCAATCAACCATAACAAGGAACAGGACCCTATTCCTCCAAACAGGAACTTCAGAACCTATTACCTGACACTAATCACACTGTAGAAAAAGATCAAATCAAGGAAAACAGGACCCTATTCCCATGAACAGGAACCTTCAGCACCTGTTCCCTGATATCAATCACACATTCAAACGAAAAAATATTTCTTCACTTCTTTAAGAATGAATGATACTGAACCAATGCAGCGTTAAAGAAAAAAGAGTGCTTAAAGAAATACAGAACTATGTAAATGATCCTTCAAGAAACAGAGTTAAATTGAGGTGCAAACAACATAAAGAAATTTAACAAACTACAGGAGCAATCGGGTGAATCTTGTGATGAAGGCGGGGCCTTTCCTTCTCACAAGATTCCCCAGAGGAAAGAGTTAAATTGGAACGCTCAAAAGAAACCTTTATTCATCTGTCAAAAACGAATGATACATTACAATGGAGTCTTGCTCCTTTTCGCTCAAAAATAGTGTCTCTCCTACAGTCTCTAACTCCCCTTCTAATGATGATGTCTCCTCTTTTTAAAGAGGAGACATCTATTACAGTTACATCAGAGAAATCCTATATTTATCCAAATATATTCTTCTATCTTAAAAAAGGGTCCTTCTATTCTTCCATAGAAAAATATTGTTACAACGGATACAAAAAGGTACTGGCTTCAGAAAAATCCATGTAACAACCTTCCATGCTTGTCTTCGTGTTGTTGCCATTGTTCCTGAAATACTCTTTTGAAATCGCAAATCACGAGTAATGACTGAATTTACATGCCCGTTGACTGTTTCAGCATCGGAGTTGATTGTTTCAGCAACGGCCGATTGTTTCAGCGCAGCACGTTCCTTATCATAAATTATCTGCGATCTTTTAGACTTGTGTTAGCAATGATCTACCTTCGATTAATGATGAAATATAAGAGTAATGTGGAATTATATGTAAACATATTAAATATATAGTAAAGAGAAGGATTTCATATACCTTTGGATAAAATGGATGAAAATGATAATGTAACCTTTTTAAATATGGCTATAAAGGGTAAGGTGGTGTCAAAATGTATGGTAAAAATGGTACATTGTGAGGTCCTAACATCCCCCCCAGCTGAAAGGGTTGCATGTCCTCAGGCAACTTTTAGTCCGAGTCAGAGTCAGAGTACTGACTCTTTGCATGCAAGTTACTCAAGCAATAACTGTGGAAGGTGGCTTCTGTCGAAGATCTAAATCCCTAGTTATTCTGCAATTTCTGCCATGCTACTGCATCGTCCCTATTAGCCAATTTGTAGTGAGGCTGGTATCGTTCGGCTAGCAACCATAAGACAGGGATGTGAAAATGATAACCAATCCAATTCTCGACACATTGCTGAATGCATCAGATATAGTTTGGTACCCTGGATAGTGCAGTTTGAAGATTATCAGGGCTAAAAGGATTATACTCTTGTCTTTCCTTACATGACTGTTGCCAGAACATGGTGTTGGCCTTCAAGGCAGTAGTTTCTCTGACTCTGATTAACTGATGACACTTTAGAAGTATTGAGGCTTGGAATTGCTATATGTAGCTCTGCATTCCTAGCTTCTGTAAAAATCAATGATATTCCACTACAAAAGTGGCCGGATTTGAAGGTTCCGGTCTTATCCAAAGGAGGCAATTATCCTCATTATGCCTACTTGCAATAAAAGCAGTTTGCCATGTGATTTGATTGGCAAGAAATGAAACAAATGCCCTAATTCGTATATCACCAAAAATTGGATTCAGGTTGACCTCTCTATTGTCAGGCATAGCCTCATTATGAAGATAAAGTTCACATAACAAATGTTGGTCACTAGCGGGGGCCTCAGCAAATGTTTTGACAAATTGTTTCGCTGTGAGCAACTCATGAGGTCTCCCATCCTTAATTGCTTTCAACTGAAAATAAACAAGGCGTTCAGAAAGGAACAGAGAATAATTCAAGGAAGGTTTCCTGGTGGCTAACAATTTTTGTACTAATGAAAACATCAGGACCAGTTTGTCTTTTAACTCCTTGATTTCTTTCTTGGAATCCTTGAGCTGCTAAAGTGTCTGCTCCCAATTATCCCAGTTGGCATACATCTGATTCTGCCAGGCCATATTATGTTGTTGTAACATTTTATATTGATCAAAAACATACTGCTTCTTCCAGTTATTCATTATTTCCAATTCTTTCCATGGTGGAGTCTGTGTCCCGGCATTATAAGTATTGGGTTGGGGCATCGTCTGAGTAGCTGAGCTGACTAACACAAGGCAAGATATCTGTGGCTTGGTTTCTTTTTCCAGACTTTTTGAGGGCCCTACTAGTTCTTGTGTGGCAGTAGGGCATTCTTCTTTGACTGCAACTGATGTGGATGCCTCAGGCACTGGGACTTTGATTATTTTGTATCCGGCCTATTGGTAAATGTTTCCACATTCATGGCACATGTATTCTTTACATGGGTCATTCTTTTGTACTGATGCTGTATGTGCCAACATGTAGAGATTTAATTCTTTATCAAAGGCTTCCCTTGCCATTACCAACTCTTTTTTATAGGCCTCTAATTCTGACTTCAAAAATTCATTTTCCTCCAATAAAGATGCCATGGTGAGTGAACCCTGTGTGTTGGTTGCTTTTGCTGGAGTTGATTGCTGATCCACAGCTGTAGCTGGTTCTTGTGTTTCAGCTACAGCTGGTTTCCTTATATTATCATGCTTGGTGTTTGATTTTTTCACTTCAGCAGCTGGTTCTTGTGTTTCAGCTGCTGAGTGAGTAACTGGTTCTTGTGGAGCAGTTACTGTTTGAGTAGATGTCATATTACCCTAGGCATCTGGTTCTTGTGGAGCAGTGCCACAGAACGAGACGGGTAATGATTCGGGAATTTGGAATGGTGATGAGGATTGAAGTTTTAACAAGATGGCTGTGGGGTCAGGGGAAATGGGAGTGACTTCAGATTCAACAGTCTTTTTCATTTTTCTCCTAGGTAGGAAAGCAGAAAAATCAGTGACTTTCCTTTTCTTTTTATGAGAATATTCTTTTCTAGGGGAAGGGCTATCGGAAGAGGTGGCAGCTTGGGATGCGGCCCTTTTTTGCCTTTTTTGGACAGAGACTGTTGCAGTTCGTCTCTTCCTTTTCTGAGTAGGGGGTGATGGGAGTGTTTCAGCTTGAGAGTCATCGCTAGAGATGTGGACAGTGGGATGGGGTGACTCTGCTAAATGGGATGAACTTGGGGGTGGATCAACTGGTTCTGAAGATGGAATCAATGGAGGATTAGGGATATCTTCCAGTTGCCGTTCATAAGAGCTTTCGGGGGTTTCTTGGGGAATTTCAGCTTCTTGGGGAATTTCAGCTTCTTGGGGAATTTCAGGGGCTTGTTGTAGAAGTAGGGGTGGGTTATTTAGAGGGGGGTTTTGCTGAGCAAAACCCCTCTGAATTAATAATTGACATAAGTGATGATGGGTAAGGGACAGTGATGGGAATCTTACCCGTCTACAGTAATATGACATGTTTTTAATACATCCAAGTAGATAATAAGGAATGTTGACTAATCGACCATGCCGCAAATGACTCATTAAAACAAAGTCGTGTTGATAAACTACCTGGTAACGCCCCTCGCAAGTCAAATAGTTCTTGATGAATTTAGCTACTGTTGGCCATGGGCAAGGTAATGAATGCAAACTTATGCCACGGCCTTTAATCTCAACCTGTTCCTCTGGAAGAAGGAAGTCCTGTTGTGCGTTTAAAATGACTCGTTTCTTGCTAAACCAGCGAGCACCTGTGACCGGCAACCCTGAGACTTGTGATATATCTTCCTCTGTGACCGAAATTCATACCCCTTGGACTACGGAGTAATCTTCCTGAAAATTCTGCGCAAACTCTAGAACTTGCTGAGGATCAAATTCTCCTAGCCTTTTGAAATATGTAATCCAATCTGCCTGTTGAAAAATTTGGTAAGCCTCCAGAAATAATTCGAGAAGAGTTATCGAGCCAGGCTCATGTTTGATAGCCGAGCCTCCCATAGCTACTAACTTGAGTCAAATGCAGAGGCGCAGAGAACAGAAACACAGGCTTGATCAAGCTAATCGTTGCGACTGAGGATATGGAGTATCAATGACGGCGGAAATAATGGATATGAAGAGTGACGGTGGATTGGATGGTGTGGAATGATGATTTAATTTTCGAAATTCCCCCCTTACGTGTGATGAAATGATGTTTAAGTGTGCGGGGATTGTAATCATAATGGGCAAGATCCTCTCTTTAAACTATTATTTAACTGTATTACATAAAAAATCTGCATACCTTATATTTTTACCTTTGTTCTTATAATTCGAAGTATAGAGTGCTTCATAATGGCTTGATACTGATGGAAGAATCTTTAAATTTCTCTGAAATGTAGAAACATGAGCATATCAGGATCTGCTCAATACTGGATAATATTCACCCAAGGGATTTGAGGAATAAAAGTGGAGTACTGGAAAACTTGTGTAGCAGAGGAAAGGAATGGTGTTTTAGTAATGGAAAGATAAATGATAGGTTGCTGAAAGTGGTGTTTCAGTAATGGAAAAATGAATGAGATGTTGCTGAAAGTGGTGTTTCAGCAATGGAAAAATATAGAAAATGGAATGTAATGATCTCGAATTAAGAAAACTGGGAGAAGTACTTGCTGAGGGATAATTTCAGCAGCAAGGAACAGGAAATGCTGGCTGAAAGATGGTGTTTCAGGAATAGGTAGAAATAGGAAAAATGGAAAAAGGGAAAGATGGAGTAATGGGATAAGTGATAAAAGGGACATTACTGGAAAATGGGTTGAAATGAAGGGAACAAAGCTTTTGTGATTGAAGCTTCAGATCTTCTTGTGATGAAACTTTCCTCCTTAGTAAGTTCTGCCTTATTCTACAAAATATAATTGTAACATGCCAACCCTTGACAGGGATTATTAGTTTTAAATCTAATCTAATGCTAGAAATATAGTGCAGAAAATTAAATGCTGTGAGGAGCAGAGGACTCCCCTATAAAAAGATAATGTGTATCAGTCATGCAAGCAGCCTTGAAATCTTCTTTAGAAATAGGGCGTTGGTACAAATGAAGCCTATGACCATTTACTAGTAGAGGTGTTTTAGAATCATCAATTGTTAAAAGTCTTACTGTTCCATTAGGAAAAACAACATCTACTTCATAAGGTCCCAGCCATCATGTACATAGCTTACCCTGAAAGTTTTCAAACCGAGAGTCGTACAATAAGGCCCAATTACCTTTTTGGAACTGCTTGTGTTTGATGATTTTATCATGCCACTTTATTCTTTGTTGTTGAATCATGGTTGTTTGGTGAATGGCATCTAATCTCTTTTCATCCAATTCAAGAAGCTGCCGCAACCTAGCTGTCTGCACATCAGTCAAATCAAGGTTAGCAGCTAAAGCAGTTCTTAAAGTTTTAATTTCAAATTCCACAGGAAAAACAACATTTTTACCATAAACCAATTCATAGGGAGAAAATCCTGTAGTATTCTCCAGGTAGTTCTGTAAGCCCATAGTGCTTCAGGGAGCCTTTGAGACCAATCCTTCTGGTTATCCTTCACTGTTTTAGTTAGAATGGCTTCTAATACTTTATTTGTGCTTTCTACCTGCCCATTGGCCTGGGGATGGTATGGTGTAGTCATTCTATGATGAATATGATATTTTTGAAGGGTAGATTTAAAACCATGATAATTGAATGGAGGTCCTCCCTCTGTAACTAGCTCTCTAGGAATTCCAAATCTAGTAAAGATCTCTTCAAATAAGAAAGCTAGGACAACTTATTCATTGGCTCTAATAAGTGCTTTGGCCTCCACCCATTTAGTCATATAGTCTGTAGAGACTAATATATAAGTTCTTTGATTGGATGGAGGATTAATGGGTCCTATGAAATCTAACGCCCATCTTTCAAATGGTTCGGGTACTACCTGGGGGTTTAATGGCATTTGATCTCTATGATTGGGTTGACCCATTCGCTGACAGCTGTCACAAGCCCGCACATATTTCTTTGCGTCTTTAAACAATGAGGGCCAATAATAACCCATCCTCAAAATTTTGTGTGTTGTTCTTTTATCAGCAAAATGCCCTCCGCAGGGGCCATCATGACAAGCTTTTAGTATGTTGTACACTTCATCCTCCCTAATGCATCTTCGGATTTCTTGATCAAGCCCTGTGTAGAAAAGACACCCACTTATCCAGCTATACCTGGCACTTTGTTGAACAATTCTTCTCTTTTCCCTGTATGACAGGTGTGATGGTAATTTTCCTGCAACCAAATAATTGGCAATATCTGCATACCACGGAGAGTAAGCAGAGACTGCAAATAAATACTCATCAGGAAAGGAATCATCTACTGGAATATTATTATCATTTTTTAACCGTGAAAGGAAATCAACCACAACATTTTCTTTACCAGGCCGATCTACAATTGTAATATCAAACTCTTGCAGTAACAATAACCATCTGGTAACTCGAGCAATTGTGACAGATTTTTTCATTAAATACTTAATAGCCGAGTGATCAGTGTGGAAAAAAGTAGAATAACCAGTGATATAATGTCGAAATTTATTAATGGCATAAATTACTGCAAGAAACTCTTTTTCGGTAACTGTATAATTAAGCTTAGCAGGGGTCATGTTCTTACTGATAAAGTAGATAGCATAAGGAAGATGATTCTCCTCTTGTCCCAAGACAGCTCCAATTGCAGTGTCTGAAGCATCAGAAGATATATGAAAAGGGAGGGCCCAATCAGGTCCCCTCAAAATAGGAGCGATAGATAGCTGATGCTTGAGTTCTACAAAGGCTTTCTGACAAGAATTATTCCACTTAAATTCAGCATTTTTCATAAGCAACACAAATAATGGAGAAGCTATCTTAGAAAAATCTTTAATAAATCTTCTGTAATATCCAGCATGTCCTAGAAAACTTCTCACATCCGTTTGTGTTTTAGGAACAGGAAGATTCTGAATGACCAATATTTTAGATGGGTCTACCTGAATACCTTGAGATGAAATAAAATGTCCAAGCACTACTCCTTCACTCATCATCATATGACATTTTTCAGTACTTAGGGAGAGGTGAGCTTGTATACAACGTTTAAGTACCTTCTCAATATTTTGTAATGCATCTTCAAAAGACACACCATAAGGAGTAAAATCATCCATAAATATTTCCATAGAGTCATTCAGCATATTAGAAAATATTCCTATAACAACCCTCTGGAAAGTTGCTGGTGCATTACATAGCCCAAATGGAAGAACTTTATGAGCAAAAGTTCCCCAAGGACTAGTAAAAGTGGTCTTGTCCTGGTCTTGGGGTGCAATTTTAATTTGGTTATACCCGCTGAATCCATATAGAAAAGAAAAGAATTTCTTTCCTAACAGAATGTCCAACACCTGATCAATGAAAGGTAAAGGAAAGTGATCTTTTTGAGTAGCTTTGTTTAAGGCTCTGTAATCAACACACACTCTCCATTTCCCATTTTTCTTAGGGACTATTACCAATGGGTAAACCCATTCACTGTCAGATATGGGGTATATAAATCCTGCATTAAGCAATTTCTGAAGTTCTTCTTTAACAATCTCTCTTAAATTAGGGTTCATTCGTCTTTGGGGTTGACAGACTGGTCGACATCCTTCTTTAATATAAATTCGGTGAGTACATAATTCAGAAGAGATTCCATTCATATCCGTGTAATACCATGCGAATGCTTCCTTATTTTCACGTAATAACTTCATTAACTGTTGTGTTTCAACAACTGTTAGATCAGAATTTATATTTAATGTCTTGCCAGGTTCGATTTTGACCATTATGCTTTTAGATGAGATGGTGGTTAATGTCTAATATAAATCATCAGATTCAATCTTTTCCTGGGTATCTGTTTCAAAAAGTGCAGTCAATTAATTGTGTGTTTCAGCAATTACAGAGGAAGGTTCGCAAATAAAATTATTAATTATTTCATCCTCTGTATTTTCTTTAACCATTAGAAATTGTCATTGAACCAGATCTGCAGCTGATAAAGGCATCGACTGTGGCCAGCCATGGCCTCCCTAGAATTAAAGGGTGTCCCCCCAGCTTTGTTTTAGTTTGTAATACGACAAAATCATCTGGGTAATTCCAGGATTCAACTAAGATAACTAGATCTTCAATAACTCCTTCTAGTTTAATTGTAGAACAGTCAGTTAACTCTAGGATGGTTGGTGTATCTCTAATTGTGTTATTCAGCTGTAACAACTGTGAAGTTTCAAGAGTCATAATGTTTATTGCAGCACCTAGATCTACCAGAACTTGAGGAATCATTGTTTTACCAATTTGAACTGTCACAGTAGGATGGTCGGGGTCACCATATTTCATAGGAGGGGTTTTTCCGGACATTAATGCAGATAAGTCACCCATCACATGAACTATAAGGGGGTCTTTGGTCTTCCTACATGGTTTCTTAACACAAATTTCCCTTATGGTTCTGGCATAAATTGGTACATCTCTCAGTGCCTGTAAAAGTAGAATCTTAACATACAATTTTTGCAGTTCCCCTAATAGATTAAAAGTAGGTGTTTCAGGCGTTTTAGTTAAAACTAAACGCTCGGGGAATGGTGGCTCTGTTATTTCAATACCCCTGTTAGAGGGTGGTTGTGCTTTTTTATGTTTCTCATCTTCCTGTTTATCAGAATCAGAAGAGGTTATATCATCGATGATAGGTTCTACTATTTTCCCAGATCTCAAATGAATATCATTACATTGCATAGTAGAAAATGTAGGCTGATTTTCAATATCAATGACTTGCACAACTTTATTATTGGGGTTAGGATTTGGTTGCACAGGTAGCTCGGGTCTCATTTGATTATTTGGTGGAGCATTTGATGGTAGAGGAAGTGGTTGTTGAAATTGAGGAAATTGATTTGGATACGGGATTTGTTGGCTTCTCCAATTTGAATTCCAAGGATTAAAAGAAGATGGCTGTTGTAGGGGCCAAGGAGTCCATATTGTAGGATCAACAAAGGGAGGGTTTGTTTGTTGCATGTTTGGAAAGTTCATCTCATTGAAGGGTGGGTATTGCATTTGATTAAAGGGAGGGTAATTTGTCTGACTGAAAGCAGAATAATTATTCCAACAATTAAATGGCATACTAGAATTCATACCTTGTCCTTTTGGTTGCCATTGTCTTCTTTGTGTTAGCAGGTAAATTGCTTCAGCTTCTTCTTTCGTTGGCTGTAGTGCTGCCTTTATTCCTAGTAGAGAGGGACATTGTTGTATCTCATGATCTTTCTCACAGAGGGTGCAAATTGGTATTTTTTCCAATGGGCATTCCCTTAGTGGATGTTTGTCTCTGCATTTAGGGCAAAAGATAGCCAGAGATGCTTCTGCTTCAGCCTGCTTCTTTTTAACCTGCAATGTGTCAATTTTTGAATCAAAAGAACTTAACATCTCAGTTTTAAATTCTTCAAGTAAATTACCTATTTCAACTCTTGTTGCTCCCCCACTGGCTAATTTTTGCACTCTTGAATAGGTGGGATCTCTGTTATTTACTCTGTTCCTTGCAGCTCCTCTTGAATATATTTTACAAAGTTCAACAATCTCATCATATGATTATTTAGATATATCTCCCTTGCCAAGCATGTTTAACATGTCTAAAAAATCATCCCTTAATCCTCTAAGTAATATTGTTTTATGAATTTCTTTACTTACATTCGGATGATCAGATCTCTGCAGATTATACTGCAACCTTTCCACATAGTCCTCCAGATTCTCGTCCGGCTTTTATGCCATGTTGAATAGTTCATCCCTCTTTTCTCTCGTCCGACAATAGTCTTGATATTTAAGCATAAATTTCTGTTTCATCTATTCCCATGTTGTGATTACCTAACTTCCAAGGCTCATGAACCATCTTAAAGCATTTCCTTTTAATGTTGCTGGAAACAGTTTCAACTTCTGAGCATTAGTAACATAATCATAACTCCTGCATAATATATCAAATTCAAAAAGAAATTCATCCGGATCTTTAGAGGATAAACCATGGAAGTTGGGTAAAGCTGACAATGGAATATTCTTCATAGGAGTTGCTCCTCTAGGGAGATCACTGATAGGAGATCCCAAGGTAGAGAGATAATTTTCATCCCTTCCTTATCCTTTAGGATCTACACGTCCTCCACCAAAGAATTCTTCATTGTTTCCTTCCATTGGCTGTCCTCCTACTGCACTTGCTCTATCCTCGAGATCTTCTACTGGCTCCTCAATGTTTTCCACTGGTTGTCCAATACTCTCTATTAGTTCCTCAACGTGCTCTGCTGATTTTCTAGCACTTTATTCTGATTCTCCAGCACTGGTTGTTGGTTCTTTAATATCTGTTACTGGTTCCTCTATGTTTTCAGGGCCCACAACTTCTTCTGTTTTGTAGTCTGATTGAGGGGAGCGCTGAAGTTTTGGTCTTCGAGAACTTAATCTCTGTGATGATTCAGCCTTTGATACAATTTCGTCAATAAAAGTCTTTCTTCCTCCCCTTCCTTTGCCCTTGCCACCTGTAGGATTAGTTTTCTTCTGGGTTCCGCATCCTCTCATACAATCTGCACATATAGAAATAAAATATCAATTCTTTTGAAATCTATAATTGCCTTCCCCGGCAACGGCGCCAAAATGTTGGTCGCTTTAATTGTTTTAGCAATTCAAGCACCACATAAATTGTCAACCCGGGAAGGTCTGTTTATTACAAAGACAATCACGCACTGGATATGCTCAATTCCGAAAGCAAGGAAATTTTGTAGTGGAAGTCACACAATTATCAATCATACAAATCTAAATATTCACACCCCTCTTTAACAAAGCTGAAGCCTTCTTGTGTTACAGTAGAAACAACTCCTCTATTGCAGTCTTCCATTAAAAGAGTTCTAGGGAAAGATAATGAAATGAAATCACCCTGCAGGAAAGGAAATCAATCAACCATAACAGGGAACATGACCCTATTCCTCCAAACAGGAACTTCAGCACTTGTTACCTGACACTAATCACACTGTAGAAAAAGATCAAATCAAGGAAAACAGGACCCTATTCCCATGAACAGGAACCTTCAGCACCTGTTCCCTGATATCAATCACACATTCAAACAGAAAAAGATATCTTGACTTCTTTAAGAATGAATGATACTGAACTAATGCAGCGTTAAAGAAAACAGAGTGCTTAAAGAACTACAGAACTATGTAAATGATCCTTCAGCAAACAGAGTTAAATTGAGGTGCAAACAACATAAAGGAATTTAACAAACTACAGGAGCAATCGAGTAAATCTTGTGATGAAGGTGGGCCCTTTCCTTCTCACAAGATTCCCTAGAGGAAAGAGTTAAATTGGAACACTCAAAATAAACCTTTATTCATTTGTCAAAAAGGAATGATACATTACAATGGAGTCTTGCTCCCTTTCGCTCAAAAATAGTGTCTCTCCTACAGTCTCTAACTCCCCTTCTAATGTTGATGTCTTCTCTTTTGAAAGAGGAGACATATATTATAGTTACATCAGAGAAATCCTATATTTATCCAAATATGTTCTTCTATCTTAAAACAGGGTGCTTCTATTCTTCCATAGAAAAATATTGTTACAACAGATACAAAAAGGTACTACCTTCAGAACAATCCGTGTAAAAACCTTCCATGCTTGTCTTCGTGTTGTTGCCATTGTTCCTGAAATACTCTTTCGAAATTGCAAATCACGAGTAATGACAGAATTTATGTGCCCGCTGACTGTTTCAACATCGGAGTCGACTGTTTCAGCAATGGCCGATTGTTTCAGCACAACACGTTCCTTATCGTAAATTATCTGCGATCTTTTAGACTTGTGTTAGCAACGATCTACCTTCGATTAATGATGAAATATAAGAGTAATGTGGAATTATATGTAAATAGATTAAATATATAGTAAAGAGAAGGATTTCATATATCTTTGGATAAAATGGATGAAATTGATAATGTAACCTTCTTAAATATGGCTATAAAGGGTAAGGTGATGTCAAAATGTATGGTAAAAATGGTACCTTGTGAGGTCCTAACAATCTTCATTTGTTGGTAAGCGTCTTTCAGCACTGGGATGATCCAACTCCTGATCTTATTTGTGTAATAAACTCTTTAATATTTTCTCCTGATCTTGTAAGAATCACTCATTGTCCTTCCAGACTCTTAGCATTTCCTCTTGTAATTGTTGTATTGTGTTCAACAAGAACTAGTTTGATGTTGTTGTTCTTTGAGCAACTGACTGGTATTTTGATGTTGTTCTACACTTAATTGAACCCACATTTCTGGGTTCATGACTGTTGTGCTGGAGTTTCCTCTTGTTGCGATTGTGATGCTATAGCTCTTCTCATTATCTCTCTCTCTCTGTGCACTATTCACATACACAACTTCATCGTTAGTCGACCCTTTATGGTCCCAGCGTAGTAACCAGCTCTGATACCACTTGTCACATTCCAAAATTAAATACAATTACTACAGTAAAAAAAAATTAATTTCCTCTACCTTACAAACATATATATATGAATAATGGGCGAATTCTCAAAATATTATCTTAACCAAAACAAGTACTATTTATTAAAAGGATGATTTATTACTTGTGAATAAAACTTTGATGACACACCTATTAATTGCAACCCCTGTACTAAATATTCGCATGGCAGTCATATGATTTACTTGGTGGAGTTTATATATATATATATCACATGGTGTTATGATGTTGCTCTTATCTATAATCTCTAAACATGTTACTAATTACGATGACAGTCATTTTTCTATAGTTAGACCTAGCGTTAAATACATCCACCTAGGGTATGAATGCTAAATCGGTGAGCTGGATGTCCACTTCGTGCGGTCTGCTGTACTGTGAATTTAGCATTCCAGGATAGCTACCATGATTCTCCGAATTTCTTTGAGAATTGGTTACTGGAGTGTATCAGTTATCTCGACTCTCAGCTAGTAGTACATTGTTACATTCGGTGGGGAAGGAACTCTGGTTCTACCTCCTTGTTTGCCTGAACTTCTTCATTCTCTCCATCCCTGTTCACTCTCTGTCTAATTCACCAGCATGAAGCCTTCTTCGAGCAAAATATCAATTATGGCACATTCGCACCAAATCCTTTGATTATATTTACTATAGCCATTTATCACTGTTTATGCATTATACACATAAAATAAATCCGCAAGATTATATAGAATTATGGTAATTTCTAACTGTTACAGAGTATACAAGTTTATTGAAACAAAAATCTGTGAGGTTTTAATTTTTATTCTTTCTATGGTGTTAATAGGGTGTGAATGATTGAAGCCATTCTACTACAGGTCTACACCCTAACCAATTGTTTTCTTCATTTTGGTTTAAGAGGGATTTTATGCTTTCATGCTTTGATAAGCTTCACAAATTTATACCCTTCTTCTTGTGTTTTATTTAATCTCTGCAGGTATGGTCCCAAGAGATTGAAAATTTGGATTTTGTTAGCATGCATCAACGTCGTGGCTTACTTCTTCGAATTCTATGATGCACAGGTACTCCAATCCCAATGTGAGCCAAAACCCTTGGTTCCGGTCTTATATTTTCCCAAATTTCAAGCACTGGGTTATTTTCATTTCGAGCTTCTTGATAATGGGTTTAGAAGTCCACGGACTCTCTGTAAGAGTTATTTTCTTTGGTTACTATACGACCCGAACTCTGCTCTAAGAGTTAACTAAAGGGTTAAACCCCAAAATTTATTGCTCAACATTTTATAGAGACGGAGGTTTTTTAAGTAACTTTATTGAGATTATTTTAAGAACTTGACAGTTCGGTTCAAAGTTAATTTAATATATTCCTATTGCTACTTTTCTTCTATATAATCAACTAGATTTGAAATTACTCACATTTTCTTTGCAATGATAACATCAGTAGAAGTTTTATATTTCCTATGAATGACACAAAATTCGAGCACTCGCTCTTATATATATATATTTTCATTAAAAATAGAAATAGATGCTATCACACTTATTTTATGACTTAGCAGACAATCTAAGGGTTCCACCGTATTTTCTTAATAAGGTTTTCTCATTATTCTATAAACATAGTTACATGCAGTTCATTAAAATTTTGCCGAGGCTTCCTTTCTCTGTTTCTAATGTTCTGTGATAGCTTATTTAAATGGTGACCAGACCATCTTTACAAATGTCCAAGTATACCAATTTTTATACAAAACAGTTTCTTTAGGGTAGGGTTTCACCCCAACCCTGGACTACAAGTTCGAATTATCGTATTTTTTTCAGGGTTTATACTTGTTCTATATGTTAAGAACTCTTTACTCTATAATATGATGCATCGTGCATCCAGCTATTTAATATCACATTTACTTCTCTGTATTTGCAAAATTTTTATTTTCTTACTGCAGAATATTATTTGTTTTTCTTTAAAACAGAGCCACAGTAATTCCTCAAAGGGTTTAATGCATAAATTGTTTTTTTCTGCAGTTTAAAACAATTTGACTACAACTTCAACAATATTATTACTCTTGTCATTTACATAAAATAAATATCATCTTTCTTCCGGTATGTTTCTCATTTCATTTGCATAAAATGAATATCAGAGTCTCAGTTTCAACTCTTTTATTTTTGATAGCGTTAATCTAATACAGTCAATTTTTCCACATTAATACCAATAACAAAGAAAACTAAACAATCTCTATACTTATCTGGTTTTAATCTTTCAATTTGTGGTCCTCTCAACCATCAAGGGAGGCTATGATGTCCTCCACTTGCCCCCTAGCTCCAGAATCTGGACAGTGACCCAGGTTAATAGTGGAATAGATTATCTTTTTGCTATGACCTCTGGATGGCCAATCCAGTCAAACTCAGAAATTCTGGTTTCACAAGGGTTGTTGTGAGTTATTTTCAACTGATCATAACTAGCTCTAGAAAATACTCACCTTACCAAAATAGAAAGAACCCCTAATCCTCCCCTGGGATCCAGCTTTATCCTCATAGGAGTAGGTAATTGTCTTTCTAACTGTCCCCAACCACCTCCTATTCTTGGAAACATTTTTACCAACATCTTTATGTAAATTTTTATATTAAAAGATGTTTCCTACCATTAATAAATTTCTTCTAATTAATAAATCAACAAATTAAATAACTTTCTTAATCAATATTAATTATTTGAGTTTTTTCCTGCCAGATAAAATAAACAAATTGTCTTTTAACTAGTTAACATTAGTTAACTTTAATGCAGTTCTCACAACTTCCCCCCATGGAAGTAACACCATCCTCGGTGTTTCAACCCAGCTCTGCAAAGAGCTCTGGGTAAGCTTCCTGGATGAACTTCATGACCTCCCAAGTAGCTTCATCCAGTCTGAAGTGCTTCCATTGTACTTTTACCTGGATAACTACTCGTTTGCAGAGTTTGATTTCTCTTCGGTCAAGTATGCATTGTGGCTTGACCAGAAACTCTCCGTCAGGTTCTACCTGAAAAACAAAAAAAAATGTTTTCAAGTCAATATACATCAAGTTTGTGTTCCGAACTCAAGTTAGGATTTTTATTCCTATTCTCCCTGAATATTTTTCCAATGAATCACATGTTTTTCATCATGAACATATCGCTTTAACAAGGACACATGGAACACATTGTGGAATTGAATGTGGCTGGGTAAGGCCAAATGATAAGCTACTGGTCCTACCTTTTCTAGTACTTGGAAAGGTCTACAGTATCTGGGAGATAATTTGGCACAAGAGGTCCACCTCATGGTACTCCTCTTGGGTTTAATTCTCACACAAACATGATCTCCCACTGCGAATTCACGATAAGACCTTTTCTTATCTACATAAATCTTTTGTTGGTCTTGTGCAGCCTTCAAATTTTGTCTTATTCTTTTTCCCTCAGCTTCCATTTTTGCCAACATTTCAGGTCCCAACATTAATTTTGTCTCAGGGCTGCTCCAATTTATAGGTGTACGACACTGCCTACCATATAATGCCTCGAAGGGACTCATTTTAAGAGATTCCTGATAATGATTATTATAAGAAAATTCAACAAGATGCAAATAATCCTCCCACTTGGTTGGTTGTTGCATCACATACATGCGCAGCATGTCTTCCAATATTTGGTTTACCAACTCCGTTTGTCCATCAATATGGTGATGAGAAGTGGTGCTAAAATTTATCTGAGTTCCCAGACCTGAAAACAAAGTTTTCCAAAATGTGGATGTGAACTTAACATCTCGGTCTGAAATCACAGTTTTTGGAATCCAATGCAACCTGAAAATTTCCTTCACAAATATATCAGCAATTTGTACTGTCTTGTAAATAGATTGTACAAGTATAAAATGTGCAGATTTTCTTAATCTGTCTACCACTAACATGATTGAGTCATTTTGTCTTTTTGTTCAAGGTAGGCCTATGATGACGTCTAAGGAGATAACCTCCCACTTCCATTCAGGTATGGGTATGGGCTGCAATAGTCCTGCAGGATGTTGGTGCTCCACCTTTACCTACTGACATTCCAAACATTTGCTTAGATATTCAGTAATATTTTTATGCATGCCTAGCCAATAATACACCTTTCTTATTGCAGTAAGCATTTTTTGATATCTCGGATGACCAGCGTAATTTCTTCGATGAAATTCATTCAATATTAACTCCTTTAGAGTTATGCAATTAGGCACATATATTCTTCCTCGGAAGGTCAGCATCTAATCTTCATTCTTTCCATAGTCAGATGTTTTTCCTTGCCTCCTATTTTCTTCAATTTGTTACCATAGAAATTTGTATTCCGGATCTTTTTGTGCCTCTTCTTTTAACTACAAAAATTGGCCTTCTAGCTGATTATGGTATAACACATAAATACCATGTAATTTTTTTCTCAACGCATCTGCTACTCGATTTTCATTTCCCTTTACATGTTGGATGTCCATATGAAATTCACTTAGAAAGGCACTCCATGTTGCTTTCCCAAAGTTTAAATCTGCTTGCTTAAAATAATTCGTCAAGCTAATATGGTCTATATTAAGTACAAACCCCTTACCTAGTAGGTAATGCCTCCACACCGGGAGAGCATGTACCACTGCTGTAAGCTCCAAATCATAAGAAGAATATTTTTGTTCATGGTCCCTCAGTTTTCTAGACTCGTATGCTACCACTTTACCTTCCTGGGTTAAGATTTCTCTAACACCTTCTTTACTTGCATCAGTACAAACTTCATAATATTTATCATGGTCAGCTACCTTCAAAACCAGTGCTGTAGTTAGAAGTTGTTTAAGCTTTCCAAAGTTGTTATGACATTATTTTGTTCATTTGAAGAGTTTTCCCTTATTCTGCAAAGATGTAATTGGAAAATAAATTTTAGAAAATCCTTCTATAAATCTTCTATAATAACCAGCTAATCCCATAAACGATCTAATGTCGGCCACATTCTGTGGTAGTCGCCATTCCATAATAGTTTTGATCTTTTCTGGATCAAAAAATATTCCTTTAGCTGATATGACATGTCCCAGATATTGGATTTCTGTTTTAAAGAAATCACATTTACTAAACTTAGCATATAGTTGATGCTTTCTTAGCATCTCCAAGACTATTCCCAAATGCTCTTTATGTTCCTCCAAACTTTTAGAATATATCAGAATATCATCTATGAAAATAAGTACAAATTTATCCAAGAATGGATGAAAGATGCCCTGCATTATCCTCATAAAGGTTGTTGGTGCATTCGTCAATCCAAAGGGTAACATCACGAATTCATAGTGCCCATATCGAGTGATAAATATTGTCTTACAAATTTCTTCATATTTAATTCGAATATGATGATATCCAGATCTTAATTATATCTTAGAAAACACCTTAGCCCCTCTTACTTGATCGAATAAGTCATCAATTCTTGGTAGGGCGTATTTATTCTTAACAGTTAGCTTATTAAGCTGCCTGTAATCCATGCACATAAACAAGGTTCTATATTTCTTTTTAACAAATAGGACTAGTGCACCCCATGGGGACACACTTGGACGGATTAGCCTTTGTCCAACAGTTCTTGTAGCTGCATTTTCAGTTTAGTTAGTTCTGGCACGCTCATTCTATAAGGAGCTCTTGACACCGGGGAGGCTCTAGGAAAAAACTCTATGGTGAAGTCAATATCCCTCTTAGGTGGTAAACCATGAATGTTTTTTTGAAAAACATCCAGAAATTCCTGTACTACAGGGATATCCTCCATTATTGGAGAGTTTTCCTTAGAGTTTGAGTACCCCACTTGAATTTCATATAGCTGGCATCCTTTTCTGATACACTTACCCATTTGAGATGTTGTGATTGGACTTAATTGCACTAGCTTTTTAATTCGTTGAATCCCTTTACGCATGTCATCTTGCATTATATAGTAAATGATCTTTTCTTTACAATCTACTAAAGTCCAGTGTTTTTCTAACTAGTCCATGCCCAATAACACATCAAAATATCCTAATGCTAAAATGTTTAAATCCACTTGTGACTGCTGATCTGCCACTTCCAAAGTATAGTTTGGAACCTTTGTAGTTACCTTTCGTTTTGCCCCGGTAGATAGCTGTACTAACTAGGAATTCTTAAATTTATATTCTTTTAATTTGCACATTTCCACTAATTTGGAACTTACATAACTCAAACTTGCTCCAGGATCTACCAAAATAGAAAAATGTTTAGTTAGTGAAGTACCTTCTAATTCAATCATTGTGGGCTGATAATCAGCCTGCCAGTCTTCCAAAGCTGCATTGATACTGGGTATGTTACGCTCTACATCCCCCACTGTAGATGCTTCCTGCAGATTTGTTACAGTCTCATTTCTAGTTCGTTGTGGATAGTTTTTATAATAATGATTCTCCCCACAACCCGAGGACTGTAAAGGAGGTTTATTAATCTATCCTTGCTCTGGCTTACTAGATTCTTCTGTGGTTTTTTCTTCCACTCGCCATTTGATTCTTTGGTGATTTCTACCAAATTTCTTACTAATAGAATTTTGTGCTGCGCCTTTAAAGTTGCCACTTTTACTATTATTGAAATTGGAATTAATTTTTTGAATTTTCTTTGGCTGCCAACTTTTTCCTCCTTCACCCTTGGCCTTGGACTGTTGATAGCACATTTTTTCTTTACAAATGGCTTCATCCATGGTCTAAGGATTAAAAAATTCTATTCATTCTCTCACATGAGTCGATAGGCTACTTAGGAACCTTTGCACTTTGGCCTTTTCCTCTCGGAGATAAGGGACGTAACATAACAAGGAAGTGAATTTAGTGACATAATCATCCATGGTCATTTGTCCCAGCCTTAGATCATGAAATTCCTTAGCTTTTTCATCATAAAATCTTTCTGTCAAGTAATTTTCTTTAAAATACTGCTGAAACAATTCCCAAGTAATGTCCTGTTCATCAATGTTGCGTACATTTTTCACTTCCCACCATAGGGTGGCCTTTTCTCGTAACTGGTATATAGCCAATCTGGCCTTCAGATTGCTGCTATATTCATATACCTGAATGTACTTATTTATATTAATTAACCAGGCTTCAGCCACCTCTTCTGCCTCACCATAAAATGTTGGTGGTTTAATTTTGTGGAATTCTCCCTACAGTTCTACTTTCTGTCTCTTAATGTCTTGCCTGTCGGATAGATTTCCCGATTCTGCCTCATTATAATTCTTATTTTCACTTCTCTGAGAGGAACTCTTTTCAATTCTTCCTATAATATTAATTCTCATTTGTTGATCTTCATCTACTGGTAAGCCTCTTTTAGCATTGGGATGATCCAACTCCTAATTTTGTTTGTCTGATAAATTCTTTAATATTTTCTCCTGATCTTGTAACAATCACTCATTGTCCTTCTAGACTCTTAGCATTTCCTCTTGTAATTTATGTACTGTTTTCAACATGAAACTAGTTTGATGCTATTGCTCAAGCAACCGATTGGTATTCTGATGCTGTTCTACACTTAATTGAACCCACATTTCTGGGTTCATGACTGTTGGTGCTAGAGTTTCCTATTGTTGCGATTGTGATGCTATAGCTCTTCTCATTATCTCTCTCTCTCTCTCTCTCTCTCTGCACTATTCACATACACAAATTCATCGTTAGTTGACCCTTTAGGGTCCCAGCGTAATAACCGACTCTGATACCACTTGTCACATTCCAAAATTAAATATAATTACTACAGTAAAAAAAATTTATTTTCCTCTAACTTACAAACATATATATATGAATAAAGAGCGAATTCTCAAATTCTTATCATAACCAAAACAAGTACTGTTAATTAAAAGGATGATTTATTACTTGTGAATAAAACCTTGATGACACATCTATTAATTCCAATCCATGTACTAAATATTCAGATGGCAGTCATATGATTTACATGGTCGAGTTTATATATATATATTGCATGGTGTTATGATGTTTCTCTTATCTATATTCTCTACAGGTGTTACGAATTATGATGACAGTCATTTTTCTATAGTTAAACCTAGCGTTAAATACATCCACCTGGCGTATGAACACTAACTCTATGAGCTGGATGTCAACTTCGTGCAGTCCGCTGCACTGTGAATTTAATATTCCGGGATAGCTTCCATGATTCTCTGAATTTCTTTGGGATTTGGTTACTGGAGTGTATCAGTTCCCTCGACTTTGAGCTGGTAGTCCATTGTTGCATTCGGTGGGGAAGGAACTCCTGTTCTTCATCCTTTTTCGCCTGAAATTCTTCATTATCTCCATCCCTGATCACTTAAAAACACTTGCCTTGCCGCATGGCCTTTCTCATGGGGTTTGATCTTGCATAGGGTTCAATTCGTCTCTTTTTAAATCTAGAAATGTGCCTGCGGGTTTATTTCTCTGATCTAGTCTCGAGATCGTGCCTAGATGCCGAGGGTTTTAGTGTCTTTCTAGTGTGGAAATAGTCTACTACACCGGCGTGAAACGTTCTTCGAGCAACATATCAGGTATGGCACATTCGCACCAACTCCTTTCCTTATATTTACTGTAGCCATTTATCACTGTTTGTGCATTATACACATAAAATATATCCGCAAGCTTATAGAGAATTATGGTAATTTCTACCTGTTACAGAGTATAAAAGGTTATTGAAACACAAATCTGTGAGGTTTTAATTTTTATTCTTTCTATGGTGTTAACATGGTGTGAATGATTGAAGCCCTTCTACTATAGGTCTACACCCTAACCAATTGTTTGCTTCATTTTGGTTTAAGAGGGTTTTTGTTCTTTCATGCTTTGATAATCTTCACAAATTTTTACCCTTCTTCTTGTGTTTCCTTTAATCTGTACAATTATGGTCACAAGCGATTGCAGTTTTGGATTTTATTAACATGCATCAATTTCGTGGCTTAGTTCTTTGCATTCTATGATGCACAGGTACTCCTCTCCCAATGGGAGCCAAAACCCTTGGTTCTGGTCTTAGATTTTCCCAAATTTCAAGAGTTGGGTTATTTTCATTTCGAGCTTCTTGATAATGGGTTTAGAAGTCTACAGAATCTCTATAATAGTTATTTTATTTGGTTATTATATGACCCAAACTCTGCTCTGAGAGTTAACTAAAGGGTTAAACCCCATAATTTATTGCTCAACATTTTATATAGACGAAGGTTTTTTAAGTAACTTTACTGAGATTATTTTAAGCACTTTACAGTTCAGATTCAAAGTTAATTTAATAGATTCCTATTGCTACTTTACTTCCGTATAATCAACTAGATTTGAAATTACTTGCATTTTCTTTATAATGATAACATTAGTAGAAGTTTTATATTTCCTATGAATGAAATCAAATTCGCGCACTCGCTCCTCTATATATATATATATTTTCGTTAAAAATAGAAATAGAAGTTATCAGAATTATTTTATGAGTCAGCAAATCATGTAAGGATTCCACCATATTTTCTTTGTAAGGTTTTATCATTAATCTGTAAACATAGTTACATGCAGTTGTTTAAAATTTCGTCGAAGCTTCCTTTCTCTTTTTCTAATGTTTTGCAATAGATTATTTAAGTGGTGACCATACCATATTTATGAATGTCCAAGTATAGCAATTTCTATACAATTTTTTTTTTCTGGGGTAGGGTTTCACCTCAACCCCAGACTACAAGTTCGAATTCTCATATTTTTTTCAGGGTTTATACTTGTTCTATATGTTAAGAACTCTTTACTGTATAATACGATGCATGATGCGTCAATCTGTTTAATATCACAGTTACTTCACTATATTTGCAAAAGTTTTATTTTCTTACTCTAGAATATTATTTGTTTTTCTTTAAAACAGAGCCATGATAATTCCTCATATGGTTTAATGCATAAATTGTTTTTTTCTGCAATTTAAAACAATTTAACTACAACTTCAACAATATTTTTACTCTTGTCACTTACATAAAATAAATATCATCTTTCTTCTGGTATATTTCTCATTTAATTTACATAAAAAGAATATCAGAGTCTCAATTTCAACTCTTCTGCATTTTTGATAGCGTTAATCTAATACAGTCAATTTTTCCACATTAATACCAATAACATAGCAAACTAAATAATCTTTGTACTTATCTGGTTTTAATCTTTCAAGCTGTGGTCCTCCCAACCATCAAGGGAGGATATGACGTCCTCCACTTGCCCCGTAGCTCGAGAATCTGGACAGTGCCCCGGGTTAATAGTGGAATAAGTTCTCTTTCGGCTATGACCTCTGGATGGCCAATCCAGTCAAACTCAGAAAGTCTGTTTTCACAAGGGTTGCTGTGAGTTATTTTCAAATGATCATACCAGCTCTAGAAAATAATCCCCTTTACCAAAATAGCACAGAACCCCTACTCCTCCCATGGGACCCAACTTTATCCTCAGAGGAGTAGGTAACTATCTTTCCAACTATCCCCAACCACCTCCTATTCTTGGAAACATTTTTACCAACAGTTTTATGTAATTTTTTATATTAAAATATGTTTCCTACCATTAATTAATTTCTTATAATTAATAAATCAACAAATTAAATAACTTGCTTAATCAATAGTAATTACCTGAGTTTTTTCCTACCAGATAAAATAAGCAAATTGTCTTTTAACTAGTTAACACTAGTTAACTTTAATGAAGCTGTCACAACTTTCCCCCTGGAAGTAACACCATCCTCATTGTTTAAACCTAGCTCTGCAAAGAGCTCTCGGTAAGCTTCCTTCATAAACTTCTCATCCTCCAAAGTAGTTTCATCCGGTCTGAAGTTCTTCCATTGCACTTTTACCTGGATAACTACTCGTTTGCGGAGTTCGATTTCTCTTCAATCAATTATGCATTTCGGCTCGAAGAGAAAATATCTGTCTGGTTGTACCTGAAAAACATTAAAAAAAAAATTTTAAGTCAATATACATCAAGTTTTTGTTCCGAATTCAAGTTAGGATTTTTATTCCTATTCTACCTGAATATTTTTCCAAGGAATCACATGTTTTTCATCATCGACATATCGCTTGAACAACGACACATGGAACACATTGTGGACTTGAATGTGGCTTGGTAAGGCCAAATGATAAGCTACTGGTCCTACCGTTTCCAGTACTTGGAAAGGTCCACAGTATCAGGGAGATAATTTGGCACAAGAGGTCCACCTCATGGTAGTCCTCTTGGGTTTAATTCTCACGTAAACATGATCTCCCACTACGAATTCATGATAAGACCTTTTCTTATCTACATAAATATTTTCTCGGTCTTGTGTAGCCTACAAATTATGTCTTATTCGTTTTACCTAAGCTTCCATTTATGCCAACATTTCAGGTCCCAGCATTAATTTTGTCTCAGGGCTGCTCCAATTTATCGGTGTACGACACTGCCTACCATATAATGCCTCAAAGGGACTCATTTTCAGAGATTCTTCATAACCATTATTATAAGAAAATTCAACAAGATGTAAATAATCCGCCCACTTGGTTGGCTACTGCATCACATACATGTGCAACATGTCTTCCAATATTTGGTTTACCCACTCCATTTGTCCATCAGTCTGGGGATGATAAGCGGTGCTAAAATTTATCTGAGTTCCCAGACCTAAAAAAAAAGTTTTCCAAAACGCGGGTGTGAACTTAACATCCCGGTTTGAAATCACATTTTTTGGAATCCCATGCAACTTGAAAATTTCCTTCATAAAGATATCAGCAATTTGTACTGTCTTGTAAGTAGAATGTATAGGTATAAAATGTGCATATTTGCTTAATCTGTCTACCACTACCATGATTGAGCCATTCTGTCTTTTTTTTCATGGTAGACTTGTGATGAAGTCTAAGGAGATAACCTCCCACTTCCATTCACGTATGGGTATGGGCTGAAATAGTCCCACAGGATGTTGGTGCTCCACATTTACCTGCTGACATTCCAAACATTTTCTTAGATATTCAGAAATATTTTTATGCATGTCTGGCCAATAATACACCTTTCTTATTGCAGTAAGAATTTTTTGATATCCCAGATGACCAGCCTAATTGCTGCGATGAAATTCATTCAATATTAACTCCTTTAGAGTTATGCGATTAGGGACATATATTCTTCCTCAGAATGTCAGCATGTGATCTTCATTCTTTCCATACTCAGATTTTTTGCCTTGCCTCCTATTTTCTTCCATTTTTTGCCATTAAAAAATATATCTTGGATCTTTTTGTGCCTCTTCTTTTTAACTCCTCCAAAAATTGGCTTTCTAGCTGATTATAGTATAACGCATAAATACCATGTAATTTTCTGCTCAACGCATCTGCTACTCAATTTTCCTTTCCCTTTTGCATGCTGAATGTCCATATCAAATTCATTTAGAAAGGCATTCCATATTTCTTGCCTGGATTTTAAATATTCTTGCTTAAAGTAATTCGTCAAGCTACTATGGTCTATCTTAAGTACAAACCTCTTACCCAGCAGGTAATGCCTCCACACCCGGAGAGCATGTACCACTGCTATAAGCTCTAAATCGTAAGAATAATATTTCTGTTAATGGTCCCTTATTTTTCTAGACTCGTATGCTGCCACTTTACCTTCCTGGGTTAAGATTTCTCCAACACCTTCTTTACTTGCATCAGTACAAACGTTATAATCTTTATCAGTGTCAACTACCTTCAAAATCGGTGTTGCAGTCAGAAGCTGTTTGAGATTTTCAAAGTTGTTCTGACATTCTTTTTTCCATTTGACGAGCTTTCCCTTCTTATGCAAATATTTAATGGCAAAAGCAATTTTAGAAAATCCTTCTATAAATCTCTTATAAGAACTAGCTAATCCCATAAACGATCTAATGTCGGCCACATTCTGGGGTACTCGCCATTCCATAATAGTTTTGATCTTTTTCAGATCAACATTGATTCCTTCAGCTGATATGACATGTCCTAGATATTGGATTTCTGTTTTAAAGAAATCGCATTTACTGAACTTAGCATATAGCTGATGCTTTCTTAACATATCCAAGAATATTCTCAAATTATCTTTACGTTCCTTCAAAATTTCAGAATATATCAGAATATCATCTATGAAAATAAGTACAAAGTTATCCAAGAATGGATGAAAGATGTCTTGCATTAACCTCATAAAGGTTGCTAGTGCATTCATCAATACAAAGGGTAACACCACCAATTCATAGTGCCCATACCGAGTGCGAAATTCTCTCTTACATATGTCTTCATCTTTAATTCAAATTTGATGATATCCGGATCTTAAGTCTATCTTAGAAAACACCTTAACCCCTCTTACTTGATCGAATAAGTTATCAATTCTTGGTAGGGGGTATTTATTCTTAACAGTTAGCTTATTAAGCTACCTGTAATCCATGCACATACACAAGGTTCTGTCTTTCTTTTTAAAAAATAGGACCGGTGCACCCCATGGGGACACACTTGGACGGATATAGCCTTTGTCTAATAGTTCTTGTAGCTGCATTTTTAGTTCAGTCAGTTCTGGCACGCTCATTCTATAAGGAGCTCTTGACACCGGGGAGGCTCCAGGCAACAACTCTATGGTGAAGTCAATATCCCTCTTAGGTGGTAAACTAGGAATGTTTTCCGGAAAAACATGCAGAAATTCCTGTACTACAGGGATATCCTCTATTATTGGTGACTTTTCCTTGGAGTCTGAGTACCCCACTTGAATTGCATACAGATGGCATTCTTTTCTGATACACTTACCCATTTGAGATGCTGCGATTGGACGTAATTGCACTTGCTTTTTAATTCCTTGAATCCATTTACCCATGCCATATTTCACTCTATAGTAAATGATATTTTCTTTACAATCTACTAAAGTCCAGTGTTTTTCTAACCAGTCCATGCCCAATAGCACATCATAAGATCCTAATGGTAAAAATTTTAAATCCGCTTGTAACTGTTGTTCTGCCACTTCCAATGTACAGTTTGGAACCTTTGTAGTTACCTTTCATTTTTCCCCGGTAGCTAGCTATACTAACCAGGAATTCTTAAATTTCTATTCTTTTAATTTTAACATTTCCACTAATTTGGGACTTACATAACTCAAACTTACTCCAGGATCTAGCAAAATAGAAACAGGTTTTAGTTAGTAAAGGACCTTCTAATTCAATCATTGTGAGCTGATAATCAGCCTGTCGGTCTTCCAAAGCTACATTGATACGGGGTATGTTACGCGCCACGTCCCCCACTGTAGATGCTTCCTGCATATTTGTTACAATTTCATTTCTCGTTCGTTGTGGATAGTTTTTATAATAATGAGCCTTCCCACAACCCCAACACTGTAAAGGAGGTTTAGTAATCTATCCTTGCTCTGGCTTACTAGATGCTTCTGTGGGTTTTTCTTCCATTGGCGATTTGGTTCTTTGGTGATTTCTACCAAATTTCCTACTAATAGAATTTCGTGCTACACCTTTAAAGTTGCCACTTTTACTACTTTTGAAATTGGAATTACTTTTTTGACTTTTCTTTGGCTGCAAGATTTTCCTCCTTCACCCTTGGCCTTGGACTACTGATAGCACATTCACTCTTTACGAATGGCTTCACCTATGGTATGAGGATTAAAAAATTCTATTCGTTCTCTCATATGAGTCGGTAGGCTACTCAGGAACCTCTACACTTTGGCCTTTTCCTCTCGGAGATAAGGGACGTAACGTAACAGGGAAGTGAATTTAGTGACATAATCATCCATGGTCATTTGTCCCAGCCTTAGATCATGAAATTCCTTAGCTTTTTCATCATAAAATCTTTCTTTCAAGTACTTGTCCTTAAAATACTGCTGAAACAATTCCCAAGTAATGCCCTTTTCATCAATGTTGTGTACATTTTTCACTTCTTCCCACCACATGGTGGCTTTTTCTCGTAACTGGTATATAGCCAATTTGGCTTTCAGATTGCTGCTACCTGAAATTACTTATTTATATTAATTAACCAGGCCTCAACCACGTATTTTGCCTCACCATCAAACGTTGGTGGTTTAATCTTGCGGAATTCTCCCTATAGTTCTACTTTCTATCTCTTAATGTCTTGCTGGTCAGATAGATTTCACGATTCTGCATCATTATAATTCTTATTTTTACTTCTCTGAGAGGGGCTCTTTTCAATTCTGTTTGTAATATTAATTCTCGTTCGTTGATCTTCATCTGCTGGTAAGCCTCTTTTAGCACTGGGATGATCCAACTCCTGATTTTTTTTATCTGATAAATTCTTTAATATTTTCTCAAGATCTTGTAACAATCGCTCATTTTCCTTCTATAATCTTAGCATTTCCTCTTGTAATTGTTGTACTGTGTTCAACAAGAAACTAGTTTGATGTTGTTGTTCTTCAAGCAACCAACTCGTCTTTTGATGTTGTTCTACACTTAATTGAACCCACATTTCTGGGTTCATGACTATTGGTGTTGGAGTTTCCTCTTGTTGCGATTATAATGCTATAGTTCTTCTCATTATCTCTCTCTCTCTCTCTCTCTCTCTCTCTCTCTCTTTGTTTCTCTCTCTCTGTGCACTATTCACATACACAGCTTCATCGTTAGTCGACCCTTTAGGGTCCCAGCATAGTAAATAGCTCTGATACCACTTGTCAGATTCCAAAATTAAAGACAATTACTACAGTGAAAAAAATTTAATTGCCTCTCCCTTAAAAACATATATATATGAATAATGGGCGAATTCTCAAATTCTTATCGTAACCAAAACAAGTACTGTTTATTAAAAGGATGATTTATTACTTGTGAATAAAAATTTGATGACACATCTATTAATTACAAGCCCTATACTAAATATTCGCATGGTAGTCATATGATTTACATGGTCGAGTTTATATATATATATATATATATATATATATATATATATATATATATATATATATATATATATATATATATATATATATATATATATATATATATATCGTATGGTTTTATGATGTTGTTGTTATCTATATTTTCTACACATGTTACAAATTACGATGATAGTCCCTTTTCTATAGTTAAACCGAGTGTTGAATACATCCACCTCGCGTATGAACGCTAACTATACGAGTTGGATGTCAACTTTGTGCAGTCCGCTATACTATGCATTCAACATTCCGGGATAGCTGCCATGATTCTCCGGATCTATTTTGGATTTTGTTACTGGAGTGTATCAGTTCTCTTGACTCTGAGCTTGTAGTCCATTGTTGCATTCAGCGGGGAAGGAACTCCGATTATGCCTCCTTTTTCACCTGAAATTCTTCGTTCTCTCCATCCATGTTCACTAAAAAACACTTCCCTTGCCACATGGCATTTCTCATGGGGTTTGATCTTGCATATGGTTCAATTCGTCTCTTCTTAAGTCTGGAAAGATGACTGTGGGTTTATTTCTCTGATCTGGTCTCGAGATCATGCCCAGATGTCGAGGGTTTTAGTGTCTTTCGAGTGTGTAAATAGTCTACTTCATTGGCATGAAACCTTCTTCGAACAACATATCAGGTATGGCACATTCGCACCAAATCCTTTCCTTATATTTACTGTAGCCATTTATCACTATTTTTTCATTATACACATAAAATAAATCCGTAAGCTTATAGAGAATTATGGTAATTTCTACCTGTTACAGAGTATAGAAGGTTATTGAAACACAAATCTGTGAGGTTTTAATTTTTATTCTTTCTATGGTGTTAACAGGGCGTGAATGATTGAAGCCCTTCCACTACAGGTCTACACCCTAACCAATTGTTTTCTTCATTTTGGTTTAAGAGGTTTTTTATGCTTTCGTGCTTTGATAAGCTTCACGAATTTTTACCCTTCTTCTTGTGTTTCATTTAATCTCTGCAGGTATAGTCACAAGCGATTACAGTTTTGGATTTTGTTAACATGCATCAATGTCCTGGCTTACTTCTTCATAATCTATGATGCACAGGTACTCTGCTCCCAATGGGAGCTAAAACCCTTGGTTCCGGTCTTAGATTTTTCCAAATTTGAAGAGCTAGGTTATTTTCATTTCGAGCTTCTGGATAATGGATTTAGAAGTCTGCGGAATCTCTTTAATAGTTATTTTCTTCCGTTAATTTACGATCCGAACTTTGCTCTAAGAGTTAACTAAAGGGTTAAACCCCAAAATTTATTTCTTAACATTTTATAGAGACGAAAGTTTTTTAAGTAACTTTACTGAGATTATTGTAAGCACTTTACAGTTTGGATTCAAAGTTAATTCAATATATTCCTATTTCTACTTTACTTCTGTATGATCAACCAGATTTGTAATTACTCGCATTTTCTTTGCAATGATAACATTAGTAGAAGTTTTATATTTCCTATGAATGACATCAAATTCGTGCACTCGCTCTTCTATATATATATTTTCGTTAAAAATAGATATAGATGTTATCAGACTTATTTTATGACTCAGCAGAGCATGTAAGGGTTCCACCGTATTTTCCTCGTAAGGTTTTCTCATTATTCTGTAAACATATTTACATGCAGTTGTTTAAAATTTCGCCGAAGCTTCCTTTCTCTTTTTCTAATGTTCTGTGATAGCTTATTTAAATGGTGGCTGGACCATCTTTACGAAAGTCTGAGTATAGAAATTTTTATACAGAACAGTTTCTCTGGGGTAGGGCTTCACCCCAACCCCGAACTACAAGTTCAAATTCTCGTATTGTTTTTAGGGTTTATACTTGTTCTATATGTTAAGAAATCTTTACTATATAATACGATGCATCATGCGTCCAGCTATTTAATGTCACAGTTACTTCTCTGTATTTGCAAAAGTTTTAATTTCTTACTGCAGAATATTAGTTGCTTTTCTTTAAAACAAAGCCACGATAATTCCTCATAGGGTTTAATGCATAAATTATTTTTTTCAGCAGTTTAAAAAAAATTAACTACAACTTCAACAGTATTCTTACTCTTTTCATTTACATAATATAAATATAATCTTTCTTCTGGTATCTTTCTCATTTCATTTACATAAAAAGAATATCAGAGTCTCAGTTTCGACTCTTCTGTATTTTTTATAGCGTTAATCTAATATAGTCAATTTTTCTACATTAATACCAATAACACAACAAACTAAACAATCTATGTACTTATCTTGTTTAATCTTTCAAGACGTGATCCTCCCAACCATCAAGGGAGGCTATGACGTCCTCCACTTGCCCCCTAGCTCCAGAATCTGGACAGTGCCTCGGGTTAACAGTGGAATGGATTATCTTTCTACTATGACTTCTGGATGGCCAATCCAGTGAAACTCGGAAAGTCTGGTTTCACAAGGGTTGCTGTGAGTTATTTTCAACTGATCATAACCAGCTCTAGAAGATAGTCCTATTTACCAAAATAGCACAAAATCCCTACTCCTCCCTTGAGATCCAGCTTCATCCTTAGAAGAGTAGGTAAGTGTCTTTCCAACTGTCCCCAACCACCTCCCCAACCACCTCCTACTCTTGGAAACATTTTTACCAACAACATTATGTAAGTTTTTATATTAAAATATGTTTCCTACCATTAATTAATTTCTTCTAATTAATAAATCAGCAAATTAAATAACTTGCTTAATCAATAGTAATTATCTGAAGTTTTTCCCTCCCAGATAAAATAAACAAATTGTCTTTTAACTAGTTAACACTAGTTAACTTTAATGAAGTTGTCACACTTTTTATATGACACTCATTAAAATGAATTTTTTAATTAATTAATTTAATTAAAGGGGTAGAAAAGGGTATAACTACTTTTTAGATAAATCTCGATCTTCCATGTACCAATATTATAAAAAAATTGAATACCATGTGGAAGTTAAATCTTACCATCCACCTCTTATTTAGTGATAATTAAATTTAAATTTCGAAAATTATATTTCAAAATAAAATAAACATGCAAGAAATAATAATATTTATGATTAAGTCTAGATGTGTAAGTTTGTCCATCCTTTGTTCTCCTTTAAAATAAAAATAGAAATTTGTAAAGTAATTAGAAGCTAAAAAAATGCGTGAGTAAGATGGTTGAACCTTATAATTTAGTTATTGATAAAATATTTTAATACTAATTAATATTGCATATACTTAAAAGATGTTAGTAATAAAATAGCATTTCAATTTGCGTCATAAAATATCTCAATGTACATGTTATGTAAAATATTTTAATGTCAATTCCAATGAAAATTTATGGAAAATAACACATTATATTTTACTTTCAAAGGAAGTTTGTCAAAGAAGAAAAAATTGACCTCTTTGAACTCTTGTTAGATCTGTATTTAACATGAATCTATGCTAGTTCATAAATACAATAATAAATTGTATCTAGGAAACACTCATATATATAAACAAGGGCTATATAGTAACTAGTATACATTACTTAATTTAAATATAGTTTATTAACGTAAAATACTAAAATCTAGTAAATTTAAATTTTACTATTTAATAAATATTTGTTATTTGTAATTCTGTATTGAAAAATCTAATCCTTACTTTTTAAAAACATATTAGATTTACATTCTTCTGCAAACAAAATTTATACTCATAATATTAATTATAAATATTATTATTTTTTATGTTAATATTATTTTTAAAAAAGTATACAATACAAATTTGAAGTATTTATATAATCTTACTGAGGATTTAATAAAATATATTTACTTAAAAATAATAAAATACAAATCCACATTAAAAATCAAAGTCGTAATTGCAAAAGCTAACCGATAATATGCACCGTAAGAAGAGGAAGACGATCGTGGCTCAGCTGCCAAGGCGTCAACAGGCGGCGGGCATGATCCAGGATTTCCGCTCCTCAACTGCCGTACTCACCCACCAAGCCCTTCGTGTCATCGTGGTAGTGAATTTAAATCAAAATTTTGTTGCTCTCATTTTATTAAATGACCATTTGTTATATGTAACATGACCGTTGACTTTGATTTAATTGTCTTAATGACATTTAATTGAAATCAAAATTATCGATTGAATTAATAAGATATAATTATATTGAAATTTCAATTAAATTTAGAAGCTGAAATTTCATAATTTTTATTTACATTTGATATTGAATAGTTTTTTCAAATTTATTAAATTAATTTGTATTAAATTATTCTTAATAATATTATTTAAAGAAATTAAAAATAATTAATTAAATCAACCTTGTCGCTCTCACACGACGAGTAAATTGTTTTTCCTTTGCAATGTACACACGCTCTCACAAAACAAGTAAATTGGTTTTCCTTTACCATGTGCATATAAATTTAAATGTATAAGTAAAGAAAAAATATGATAATAAAACTGTTTCACACTTACCTAAAATAAAATAAAAGAAGACTGCATTTGGTTCACTTTCAAACATTCAAGCTTGTCCAGAGATAAATTAGAAAATTAAAGTAATTCATTTAGTGAATCACTACTGCAAACACGCCGAAAACTTGGAAATAAATTTGGTTGTTTACATAGCCGTAGTCTAACTAGACAGAGGAATCGCCCTGAAAATCATGAAAATTCTGATAAGATTTTCAGAAAATCCGGCAGGAATTTTTCTAAATCCATGTTATAACTATCAAAGTTTAATATTTTGGGTGTCCTACAGGTTTTTGATGGTGCTGAATCCATTTCCAATGTCAAAATCAGGATTCAAACACTGTTTCTGCAAGATTTTTAAAATTTTTTTGACCCGGATTCCGGCCAATTTTGACCGTCCGAGCAATTCCTCCGGCTCGTTAGACGACTCCGTTTACATATATTGTTCTATGTCCGTATCTTTTACAAAGTCAAATCAAATTATTCCTAACATTATCGAGAAATAATCTCAATCCATTATCGACTACGTGCTGAGTGCGGAAGAAAAGCTTCCACCCTTGAAAAGGATTAGCCAGCTTAAAATCCAACTGCTCTCGTAACTCCTGTAATATGTAATTATCATGACATAATAAGACAATAGTTAATCAAAATTGAAATAAAAAAAAATTATTTTATAATGTTAAATTATAAACCATATGTAAATTTTCCTTTTCTTTATTATAAATAATAGCAAGTCCAAAAAGCCTAATGCTTAATTCAAGGCTTAATACCATGCCTCGAATTATTATGTGTTCTAACCAATACTCGGCAAAAATAACTATATATATATATACGAAAAGAAATGCTACTTTTTATATTAAATAAAATGTAGTACAACCTTGAAATTTATTATCCATATAGCTAATAAAGTGTAGTACAACAACCTTGAAACTTATTATCCTTATACATTCAGCTCTCTCCTATGTTACCCATACTAATTCACTCCTTGTTATCATTAACCTGCTACAAAGAATTACTGTAAATAGATGGTGTTCAAATGAGGCTTTTCTTCTTAAGAAATATAATTTACATCACATAATAAAACTCTATCTAAACCTTAACTTCGTGCACAGAATGCTTCATTCTGCTGCTCTGATTCAAGAATAGCTGTAGGTACTTGCATTTGAAAAAGATGTTACCAATAGCTAAAGGTATTTGCATTAGAAAAAGATATTACCAATTTTCTTACCTATATTTTTATTTTTTTTGACAATAGTGTTCTTTATAAAAATGCTCGAAGGTGACATTAGTGAAAGTTCTAATCAATGCTTTTGATGCCCGTCATGGAGTTGCTAGAAAATTGTATCCCTTCACTCATTAAATGGTACCTTCTGCATCTCCATAGATTTTTATCTGATCTATACCCAACCATCCAACAATGATTAGTACCCGCATAAAGCAATAATTTTTGCTCTATTGTTTGTTCCTCTATCCCTCCCAAGGAAAAGGGACAAGAAACCTCCTTTTCCAAATAAATGATAACACTACACCCACACACCATCAACAATTTTCTTCTGTTAAAAAACGATGGCGTTGGGTCTTCATGTCCTTTTCCCGTGCATATAACAGTAATGTGCGCTTAGAATAAAAGCTTTTAGATGACATAGTATAATAGGCCATGACACCCCTCTGGGCAGTTCACAAACATGTGGTTAATGAAATCAGTCCCCTCGAGCACAGAACACATATACTTGGTATCTGTACATTTTTTTTGTTTCCAGGTTATCCCAAATCAAAATCCGGTTATGGTAAGCAAGACATCCAAAGCATTTAAGCTTGAAATAAACAACTTTTAAATATAAATTTAAAAAAAAATAGTGAAAGTTCTTCTTCTAATAATCGAACCTCTAATGCTAATCAATCCCAAATGGTAGAAGTGAAAGGCCAAATGGTAGAAGTGAAAGCTTCTTACCTTTTCTTGATAGTCGACCTCAAATGGTAGGAGAATTCAGTTGTTGGACCTTTCCATTATTGCAGGGCCATGAAATAATTTAGGCACATAAAAAAGAGTGAGTACTGCCAATTCAGCATCAATAATCCATTACCGTGCCTCATTTGGCTCCAAAACAATTCCAGCCTAATCCTCTATCCGCGTCTGTGTTATTTAGTGAAGTTTTGCTAACGCTGTCAAATGACAGAATTATTTGTGGATGGTTCTCTTGGTCACCCGTTACATGTGAATTTGTACCTCACAGTATATGCGTGTACTATTTATTTAGAGTTAATTATCGGTCAGACACTCTTCTTGTGAAATAAGAAGTTTCGATGCAATGATTTTTTTGGACACGCAATACTTGTGGGATAGTATTTTTGACCCATTTTATATGTACCCGACCTGTGAAGGAAAAAAAACTCGTATCTATATATCTTTTTGATCATTCCGTTTCACTTAAACACCACAAACCCCACAATTAGCCTCAGGTCACACATCTAATCCAACCTGTCAAGTATGCCTTTGTATGGTACATATGCCACGATGTGTTTTCAAGTCAAGTTAGTTTATTCAAGATATTGCTAGTACATATAAATATATTATTAATGACATATAAATCACTTAACACAAAATATCATCAAAACATTATTATGTAGAAAATTTTTGGTAATAATCACATTTAGTGTTTACATGTTTTTAATCAATTATTGTGGTTCATCATCAGGGCTAGTAGGAAATCAGATTCTGAGGTTGAATATAAATAGATGTAGAAATGGCTAAACTAATTTCTAGGATATTAGCTAGTATGACTAGTTTTATTTAAAATTTTAATAATTTAATAAAAAATATATAATTTTTTTATTTTATTTTATTCAATTTAGATAATTAGTTATTAATAATTTAACTATTTAATAATATATATATATATATATATATATATATATATATATATATATATATATAAAGAGATGGAAATGATCAATCCTAGCTAAGACCTTACCCTCTTCATGCAAATATGATGGTTAGTGTTTTCCACATGCTCACCTAGGACGGAGCTGTAGGACCTTCTATGGCTAATGTCAGTGGCATGTTCAGAAATCCTTTGGTTAATAGACCGACCAGTTTCACAAATGTAAAGTGTCCCACATAAACAAGGAAAAAGAAGAAACCCTATATTTTTAAGGATCTTAGCAATCTTATCAGTGCTTCCTTAATAAAAAGAAACCTTACATTGCACGAATACTGATTAAATTCATTTATATTTATATTTTAACTAAAAAAACCTCTTTCTATTTTAAAAAAAAGCCCGCAAATTCTTGTGACCTACTATAATCATTTTTAGCTAACCAAAAATAAAAACATCCCTAAGAAAACATTAAAGAAAAACGTACAGATCACTCATTTAATCGCATACATCACTCATTTCACATGCAACCGACTTTAGCGTTTCCTTTATTTTCTCATTAAATCGTAACAAGAATTTAGATATTTTGTTCCCACGATATTCGAAAATATAATACACTCAGTCGAAGAAAATTGAAATTTTTTTAAAATATTCTCATTGGTTCTTAATATTAAGTCCTAGGAATGAGCATGTTAAACTACAAAAACTTTAGCTTTATCACGGCGTCAAACAATGTTTTGTTTCCCTAACATTGTGAAATCGCTTTTAGTCCGTTCAACAACATACATTTTAGTTTTCGAAACGGTCTTACACGCTTTTGAGTTCATTTTAGTTCACCGAACTGTCTTACAAGATTTTGAGTTCAGGTTTATCAATTATTTATAATTTGTCTTCATTATTGATTAGAAATTGTAAATAATTTTTATTTTTATATAATTTTTTTTTAATATTAATATAAAAATTTATTACAATAATTAAATTTTGGAAATGATTCATAATAATAAATAAAAGATGAAAAAGCTATTATGAATTTGAAAATAGTATTTAATAAATGAGCTTCTGACTTTGAAATATATAAAAAAAAAGACTTTTTCTAAAACTAATTTTATTTATATAATTTTTATGGTTTTAAATATCTGGTTGTAGCATTTTTAAAAATTGTAAAGAAAGATAAAGAAAATTCAAAGCATTATATAACATATAATCTTAATATTAATGGAAATACACCACGTGTTATGATTGTCGTAAAAGTTGGTCATTTTCCCAAGAGAGTATGGTTATTATTAGGTATTTACAAAAAAGAGGAAGATATACAACATGGAAGCCAAGAGTCTTTCTAAGGTTGCTTCAATCTGTAGGCAAACCCACTTGAAAGTTGTTGTTCCTCAAGTTTGTTTTAAGGGAGATTGTTCAATACAAGAGAAACATCAACACTTTTAGTAAGAAAGAAAACATGTGAAACAATAACTGAAATTAACAACATTTTGCATGATTAGGTATTTACAAAAAAACGGATAAACAAAATGGAGGTCAAGAGTCTTTCTAAGGTTGCTTCAAACTATAGTCAAACCCAATTGAACTTGTTGTTCCTCAAGGTTGTTTTAAGGCAAATTGTTCTATAGAAGAGAAACATCAACACTTTTAGTAAGAAATAAAAGATATGAAACATCAACCAAAGTTAACAACATGCGAGAAATTTATTGCCAGATGAATTCCATGGTTCAACAACACCTAAAAAACTTTATCATTAGAAAGTGTTAATAAGTATTGTACTTTTACACATTTTTAGCAAATCCTAACACTCAGGATCTCCACCCAAAGCAATGACATCCCATTGGCTTGATTAGCAAAGTCTAACCCTAAGGAATCACATCCCGCTACCTTAATTAGCAAATCCCAACCGTGAGGGTATAGAGGAGAATTGACTCTATCACCTCGCATTAGAGAGATGCTTTATCTATGGGAATTTGACCAATTGAGCAAGCCCTCATGGTTAGAATATTAAAATAATAATCAAGAAGACACAAAATTTTCAAACATTTGAACAAAATCGAATTTCGATTAAAAAATTTAAAGAAAAGTAAAGAAACAATTAGAACAAGTCTATTGTGGAGTTGTTTTTTCTTTGTAACAATATTACACAATGTTAGATCTATGAATATTGTGATCCATAATATAAGTAAATATGTTTCGGATTCATCACTAAGATTACAGAATATTACAACCATTACCTAAAAAATTATTTTTTCGTATGATGTATAAGAGAATAATGTCCATAAATTGAGACAAAATAAAAAATATATTCAATGCCACTAATGTATCATCTGGCTTGGTCTTCCTCTGTAGCATAATGGCCCAATTAGACCTCTCTTGGACACTCTACCTCTTCTAGTATCAAATTTTTTCCCCTTCACCCTATCTTTCTTGGGACTCTACTATGAGGGAAATGTTGTTACATAATGTTATAATTAAAAACAATAAAATAATAGTTCCATTGACAAATTTAAAAATACTAAAAACAAAAGAAATCAATGTAGGCCCTAAAAAATACAACAATTTTCACCTTAATTGTACATTATTTTTTTATAGATTGGTAGAGTCATATAATATAATATGAAATAAATTACCTTTTCAAGTGAGGGAGGTATATAATTCCTGCACTACTTAATATGGAGTTTAAAAATAACATGAAAAATAATATTATTGATATTATATGATGTGAATCATTTTATATTGAGCTAATATGTAATTTTTAAAACAAAAATATATTAAAAACAAAAAAAATAGTTTTACAAATAAATAAAATATTTCCATTAAAGAACAAAATCATATATCAAACCATTTTCATCAACAATTTTGTCAAAATATTTATGTTTTTATCAATATGCCACAACCTCCTCCAGCCTCTCGAGATGTTTACTATTAGGATATTTTTTGGAAGGAGTCTCTAGATTATGAACAAGAATCCTTTAAATACAAACATATTATCAGGGATCCTGCGATGAATACCAAGTAAATGTTTGAAGAAATCCATTCTCAGAAAGATCAAGTTGATTAAGGAAAAATCCATCAAAGAAGTAGAATTTTGATACCCGTGGGTATCTGAAATCCTAACCACATCTCTAGATCTGTAAACAGATATGACTCAATATCCTCTTTGGACGAGTTTCTAAAGGAATTCATAATTCAAGAAAGTATGCAATTAGGAGAAGGAAAATCCCCATTAGAATAAATTTTAGCTTAAAAGAGCCCATGAAATTTCCATGTGCATTTAATATGTAAATCAATCAAAATATTTTACATTTAAAAAAATATACACTTGAATATTTTGAAATGGAAATAAGAAAACCATTTTTTTAATTGTATTTTTGGCTTATATCCGTATAGGTTTACTCAAATTCCAAATGTAGACACTCGTTGGATGCAGAATTATATTCCTCATGACGCGAGTATGCATTATGCATTCTTCTAAGAAGACCATCATTGATAAAAATTAAACATACATTAAAAAATTATATATCAAATTTATATAGGGAAAACTAAAGTAATTTAAATTAATAATTTCCTTATATTTCACCTTTCTTTTCTTTTCTTTTCTTTTTTCGAGGAAATATATGGGAAGGTCAATCTGAAGGGATCACATCCAATCAACTTATTAGTAAATCCTAACATAGAGGGTGTCTAGGGGAATTGACCTTCTCACCTCCCATTATCAAGGTGCTTTAGGATGAAAAAGTGAACTTGGGTATTACTTTTGCTTATTTTTTGACATTTTTGTTTTTTAGACGTCCATCAACATTTTCATAGTTAGCAACCATTTTCCTCTGAATTATTTTTAGATAGAAGCTTGTATAGTATTGCATGTAATATGTAGTATTTTTTCATAAATTTTTCTATTTCTATTAGTTCACCCAAAAACAATTAATCGTAAAACCTTAATTCCAAAAAAATGTTACACACACACACACACACACACACAGATTCCATTAGTAGATTGTTTCTAATTCAAGGTATGAGAGAGATTTGTGATTCTTGGAATGTTTAATATGAAGAAGACTTGTATATTTTAGAAAATATTAATCATAATTGTTCAAATAAATTCTTTTCGGAATTCACATCATAAATCATGGAGTCGAATTTTTTTGAACTACCAAGTGTAGTTCATCATGAGGAGAATGATGATTGGCTGATCAATTACACAGATAAATAATGCATAGAAGGCAACTGTCGAAAACAAAAATAATAATAAAATAATGAAAATAAATGTCAAGAAATTAATAATAATAATTGTAGTTTTTACCATTCTAACTATCTAATAAAGTATTAACTAAAAATTGTAATTTTTTAAAATAACTTAGGAAATCAAATGAAAATAATTGAAAATTCACCAAAAAAATAGATCAATAAAAATAAAAATTCATAAAATATATCATAAATCATAAAAATAATAACAAACTAAAAGCTAAAGAGGAACAAGGCAATCAATTAAAATTAATATAAATAACATCTTCCTCGATGTTATATGACACCTACAAACATCAAAATCGTTGAAAACCAAACCATACTTCTCATGTAGCTTTATAACCGAGCTCGTTGCAGTATTTACAGTGAACAATATTCTCATAAGAAAAAAAAAAACATGACAAACATTAAAACATAACAGCCATACCACTTATTGGAGCTTTATAACAGAACTCATTGCGATATTTATAATAGAATTCATATATAAATATGTTCAAATACCAAAAACTCATTTTCCCCCACCGTTAAACAATGAAGGATACATAGCCCGCAACTGATGAACCATCTCTGATGTAGCTTCATCGGGCCGAAAGTGCTTCCAATGCACTTTAACCTACTTGATTTCTTTACTCCAAAGCATGAGTTGTTTCCACTACAATATGCACTATGGTTCTGGTTAGAATTATCCTTCTAGTTCCACATGAAATACATACCAATCAATAACATGATCAACATCCTTTACATATATATTAAGCAACGAAACATGGAAAACATCATGGACTTTCGTTTTAGAGGCATTTCAAGTTTGTAGGTCATTGGTCCAATCCTCTCAAGGATTTGAAAAGGCCCGTAATACCGTGGTGCCAACTTGGCACATGATCCAATCATGAAGTAGCTCCTCTTGGGCTTGATTCACAAATACACATGCTCCCCAAACTAAAACTCCTTCAATTCCCTGTCATGGTCTGCATAACTCATTTTTCTTTCATGTTTTTCCTTTAGATTCTTCTTTCTAACATGCTTTTAATGTGCCATTTTTTCCAACATGTCCAGTCATATGAACATATTGTTCACTGGATCACTCCGAACAATGGGAGGATTACAGCTCCGCCAATGAAGTTACACAAATGGAATCAACCTCAGTGACTCCTGATAACCATTTTTGTAATAAAACTTGACTAACTAAAGGTATTCCTCCCATCTCCTCTACTTTCGCATGGCATACATCCTCATCTTATCCTCCAGAGTCATGTTGACGCTCTCTATCTATTCATTTGTTTCAAGATGATAACTTTTAATAAACACGGACTCTATCCAAAACCTGCAAAATAATCATTCCAAAAACTTGTAAGTGAACTTAGAATCCCTGTCTGACATGATATTCTTCAAAGAACCATGAAATCTCACAATATCCCTGATGAAGACCTATGCCACCTCACTAGTTCAATAAGCAGTATTCACTGGAATGAAATGAGCTTCTTTGATCAACCTATCGACCACAAACATGATAGAATCATGCTTCCTCAATGTCCTCAGAGGAACTGTAATGAAATCCATGGAAATTACCTCCCATTTCCATTCCGGAATCCGAATAGGCTGAAGAAACCAGCCTAGATGCTTACACTCTGCTTTCACCTACTAACAATCCAAATAGATAGCCACAAAATTTGTCACTCCCTTCCTCAGATCTGGCGAGTAGTAGAAATTCTTCAATTCTATCAACATCTTCTGATATTTCAGGTTACCTAAATATGGATTGACGTTAAACTCCCTCAAGGTAAGCTTCTTCGGCCCACCATCAACCGATCATAGATCGTTTCTTTGAATCTCACCAAACCATATTTTATAAGATGATAGTCCACATACTGATCACATGTACACTATTGTAACATGTGCCTAAGCTCCATGTACCTATCATCCTATTGTCCTACATGTAAGATCTTATCCTATAAATCTATCCCATATGACCGCACAACTACAATGTGGTTCATATGCACTCTCCTCTTGAAAGAATATGAAACCCTATTCTATTTACCCTTAATGTATCTATCTCAAAGTCAAAATAATGTTGAAAATGCAACAAGATGATGGAGCTTAGTGAAATGAAGTCGCCTTCACTAAGTGGGCCCGCAGGCTATTTTTGGCGCAAAGTCTATTTTTAGACTATGTCTATTTTTAGACATATGGAGCATGGTCTGGGAGTTGCAGTATGCTATTCTTGGATGATTGGTCATGTTGGAAAAAATAGATGGACCTCTATTTTTAGACATACAGGTCGAAGTCTATTTTTAGACTGCTTGTCTAAAAATAGGCCAGTCAAATATTATTAGCCCTTAATAATATTTGGACTCTAAACTTCAGTTTATTCTCTTGGAGCACTTCAGTTGGAGCTACGGAAGTGGCCCATGCATCTGATAGAAGGAATTACGCTATTCCTTGGGGTTTGGTGAGCTCATACATGGTTGACCTCAGTTAGGACTTCAGTGGCAGAAGTTGGTGGAGTTGTGTTCGGTTTAACTTAGTTGAACTAGTTGTGATTAGTTTAACTAGCTAATCAACTAGTAATGAGTGGAGTGAATTAAATATTATTTAATTCACAAATTATTAACTCATTATTAAACTCAAGAACACATCAGTTCACTACAGTGCATGTATAGTTCAATGGAGACCAATGAAAGAGGTAGATGAAAGGGTTGAGATAGCTATCAGTTGTGACATTAGTTGTGCATGAGATTTGCACCACACTTGGAGGAAATTTCCCATGAGGGTTGCGCTGTCAAGCCAAGGAGATTCGAACCTTGGCTCTCTCATTAGACCAGCCTTGATTGCGCAATAGAGGCAGGCAATTAGTGGATGAGTTTTGAACCTGTGACTTGTTCAAAACTGAGCTAGTTTGTGTGTAACTTCATGAGATAGTAATGAGTACTTGTGAGGAGTATTGTGCTATGTACTGTTACATGTTCTCTTCATATAATATAAAAAAATAGCTGAGGGGTTTTCAGCTATAAGCTTTCCCCATTACATATTGTGTTTATGTGTGCATGCGACTGTTTCCATTTCCGCAAATTGATGATTGATTGTAGAAGAGATTATGTCTTGCATATGAATTCAAATTAGTATGTGATCAGGATAATCTCGGTGGATAAATCTTCATTATTCAGCAAATTTCTACAAATAATTGATTGTGGCCAACCACTTATCCTACCTAACATTCAGGTTCAATTGGTCAAATAGATATGTCAACACGCTGTCTACCTAATGATATCCTAACCTTGGATCAATTTTCAAGAACATTTATTCTCCCTTCAACTGATGAAACAATTCATCGATCCTTGACAATGGGTACATGTTCTTTATAGTCACCTTGTTAAATTGCGTGTAATCTATGCAAAACCTGAGAGTAAAATAATTATTCTTTACGAACAATACTAGTGCACCCCAAGGTGAAACACTTGGCCTAATTAATGACTTACCAATAATTTCCTTTAGCTAAGCTTCAACTCTATTAAATATGGTGTGCTCATCCTATAAGGTACCTTTGATGCTGGTGGTGCTCCTAGTACCAACTCAATAGAAAATTACACTTCACTATGGGGAGGAAATTCTGGAATCTCTGTTAAAAACACATCCTAAAACAACTGTAATACAAAGTACCTATTGAATATTTATGAATCATCGACATCCTTACCCCTGTCACTAGAAATATGGAACCCAAAATTACACATTATTTCCTACAATTGCACTTATCCTGCATTGATATGACCATCCTAACTAATGTAGGATTCTCCTTTCCCTACAATATTCTCTTTTCCTCATTATCATCCAGGAACTCAATGGCCTTGTCATAACAATCTACCTTGGTCCTATGAAGGTGAAGCCAATCCATGCAAAAAACCATGCTATATGATACCAATGGTAGTACATTCATATGTGTTTTTTTAGGCATACCATTCACCTCAAATTCACAAGCTATTACCAAGTGATGAACTCTCTTCTTAGTACTTCTAGTCAACTACACCAACAAATATTCTACATGCACATATTTTCTCAAGCCACACTTATCCACAAGGTTAGGATTAACATAACTATAATTATATCAAAGAATAATCAAAATAGAAACATCTCAACTACATATATTACCTTTCATCTCAATAATGGATGCTTGGTGATCTTCTTTCTTGTTATCCACACACAGATAAATCCGAGGAATACTATGGAAAACATCCCCAACTATCTGTTCATCTTGAGTGTTATAGATATGAGGCATGCCACCCTGGAACAATAGGAAATCCTTCTTGTGATGAAATTTACAAATATCCAACACCGCAACGATCCTCTACAATCACCTTCACTCTGCTTCTCTCCAAGTCGTTACCCATACCACTTCTCAACTACATTGAACTTCTTGTAAGGATAAACACTTTATTTCTCACTACATCCTTAGTTCTTCCCCACTTCTATGGTCATTTCCTTTCAAATCATGCTTAGGATTAGATTTTTGCTTTGACTTCCCATAACAATTCTTCAACTTCTAGATGGCCTCGATCGATGATCTAGGCTCATCAAACTCAGTCTGGTCTCTAAATAGCACTAGAAACCGACTGATGAATCTCTGAATATTAGGCTTCTCATCCTTGAGGTAAGGAACATACCTCAAAAACTCCAGGAAACTACTATTATACTCGTCATCTATCATATAAGCCATATGGAACTCATAAAATTCCTTAGATTTGTCATCATAGTATCTCTCCGATAGGTACCTCTCCTCGAAGAGTCTCTCAAACTCATCCCAAATCAACTATTATTCTCGAATACACTTGACATTATTCACATCTTCCAACCAAATATTTTATTTCCATTTGAGATTGAAGGTGGTTATTTTGGCTTTCATGTTCTCTGAATAGTTATGTAATATGGAAAATTTCTTCATCCCAAGAAACCATGCCTCTGCATCTTCTGACTTATTCATTTCTCCATCAAATGTAGGCAGCCTAGAATTCTTGAATTCCTCAGGAAAGTACTCACTTCTATTATAGGGACGATGGTGGTGACGACTGTGATGGTGCCTCTTGGATGAGGAACTAGTATGATGCCCATACATTCCAGTCCTCCTGTTAGGTATATCCAATGATCTACCACCTCTATTTTCATACCTCTTATCCAAAATATATCCGGACTGATACCTATTACCATAGGCTCCATTAGTTCTCTCTTCCTGCTCATAACTCATCATCAACTATCCATGTAACTGCAAATATGTCAAGCTATGAAGAATCACTGAAATGAATTATGCCTACTTTTTTTGAACCCTTGCAAGTCATTCATGAGACTCAACTAACCTATCATTTTTTTCTTTCAAACTTCTAATCTCTTCCCTAAAACTCCTCAATGTATATACTATATTGGGAGAATACTCGTCTCCTTGTTTCCCAATTGATATGTAGGGAGAGTCACACGAACTTTAGTCTACCATTTTTCTTGTCATCTTTGACTTTTTTCTTACTACAAGTAGGCCATGTCATATAAACCAAATAGATACCAAAAACCAAACCATACCTCATGACATTGAAGGCACGATTATATCATCTGCAAAATCAGTCCACATTAGCATGATACATATATAATCATAAGCACATTAATATAGAAACATCACACATGACCATACCAACTATATACCATGACCCCATGCATGAAAACCATAACCTTGACACCATAATAATTTACCCAAATAGAGTGAAACCCATTCTTATACCACCCTATAACCACCTCGTCCCAAATTTACCCACTTTCACTGGTTTCCCAGGGTAAACATGAGCTTAGGATCAGTATTGTAAGATTGAACTTGCTATATGGCCTTAAGGAAATGGAGAAGACAACTTAATACCTTACTAACTTCCCTTAGGTGTTACAAGAACTCAAGGAGCTACCCAACCCCTCCAAGTGTCCAACCCCTGAGAAAATTATATTTTTCACTGACTTAGAGCCTTATTCAATCCCTTTACAAGGCCTTCAAGTGACTATAAGCCTCAAGTTCCTCCCATACGCTTGATTCCCAGCAACTGTGGACTTTTACAGTCAGTTCTGTGTAAACGACTGTGAATTTTGGGCCACTTTTTGAGGGCTAGGAATCAATCTTGTGCCCATAACTCAGTGAAACATCCATAAATGATGAATAACATAGAAATAAATATTATAAGTAAAAAAAAAGAATAAGAACTTGACTTTACCCCTCCCATCAAGGACATGAATTCCTTAAAAAACATTGTAAACATGAAATCTATAGGTCATGAATGAATTTGAACAAAGGGATTTAAAAATTATCTAAATTTTAATAAGAAGGACCAATTCCTTCTCAACATAGCTACCATAAAGCCATTTATGTCATGCATTCATTAACATATATTCATTAATTACAATGTGGTAACAACCATACTTAAATTTGTCATAAAGCTATGTTTATAACCAACATATAACAAGATAAATAAAAATGATAGAACAACCATTAAAGCCACATAATAAAAATTATAATTACTCATAATAAAAAAAAGAAACTTAGCTCTTATTAACCATATGAAAAATCCAACCAATTCAAGGACATCCATGTACCACCCGACTATAGATTGACTTAACCAAATATTTCATTAAGCCAATCACTCATGTCTCATATTTCAAGCATGAATGTGGGATGTTATGGGATAAACCAATCTAAAAAGCACCAAGGGAATCCATAGCTAAAACACCTCCACCCTCACCATATTGTGATCTCACCTATATCGGTCTCGAGATCACAAAACCAAACTAAGTTTGGATGCCTCAAAATTCATTGACCATCCCTTGAGGAATTTTCTTGTCTCCACCCACCTATTTGGGGTTTCCTAGAGAAAACCATATCCAACTACAACCGTTGGAATTTTTCTGATACCACCTTACCGAATCGAAAACCATCCAACAAACCAAAGCTCAATAAGGAAAGAATCCCATCACACCATGGATATCAAAAAATGTGAAGGCAAGGCTAAAAACCATTGTCGAAACCCACAAAAACCCAATCCAATGAAAAAAAATGAACCAAATACACACATCCACATACCATGCATGCCAAATCTGGCTAGGAAATCATTCATGCAACCTGTTACCTACAAGTATTCCCGCTAAATATACTTGATCCAACTTTTCAATGCTTGATCCTTAATTTCCTTTCCTTTCATTGTCCTTGCTTTCCATCATTTCTTTCCTTTTCCTGTTGGTTATCTTCTCCTCTCTAATACTAATTCCAAAAAAAAAACTGAAAAAATGCTCCGAACTGATGCTTTGATGCATTTTTATTATTGATGCCTCTAATTTCTTCATTTTCCTTCAATTTCCTCCTCACATGCAACCTATTCCCTTTCACCTCCCTTTTCTCCTATTTTCCATTATTTTCATAAATAAAATATCAATAATTCATTTTTTCCTTTTCAAAGCATTTGTCATTTCCTTTTCCAATTTCCCTTTATCCCTAATACACAACAAGTGATTCCCACTAGGATGTTTGGCCCAACATTCAACATGGAATAATGTCCCTTGACCTTGGACCCATTTTCCTTTTATTAACTTTACTACATGAACATTTAACCCTGGGATGTTACAAACTACTCGCTGATTTAGTGTATGAATGGTCTAAGATATTAGAGGAAGCTTGTGAATTTTATTCTTCTTATTGGTGCCCCTTAGAAGAAGGTTTACAAATTGTTGACAAAATTTTATAAAAAAATTCCTATTACCACCTACATAGGGGAGAAAAGGCATTTTAAGAGTTAAATGAGACATTCATAACTTCGAAAAGAATATGGGAGGTCATAGTTTGACTAGTACTACAAAGCAAGGTGTGACCATTTATGCAAGGCGGATTGTCAAGGGAATTCAAGAAAATTAAAGTTTGAACAAAATTTTAAGACATAACATTGAAAAAGGTTATCCTAATTTTTGTGGCCCATCATTTATTCCCATTTAAATTGGTGACAATTCCATTAGAAGATCTCCTAAAGATACCAAAAATGTGATTTGTATCTACAAGTAGGAAATCTATAATGGAAAGGACAAAGTAATAGGATGGACAATATATTTTGAATAAGGAGGAAATGTAGGAAAATAAGCTAGTTGGAACACAAGCATTACCACCCATTACATATTTTCAAATCTGCAGTCCCAATAATTGGAGTCTATCACGTAAATTCTTGTTGCTGGAATACATCGAATAAAATACAAGTTCATATGCTAACAAGTGCTCGCAATGTAATTTTATATTTATCCAAATTTAATATTATGTGGAAGAAATAGATTACAAGTGTAGTAAATTAAATTTCATAAAATAAGCATCTAACTAGCATTACATCATAAGCACCACAATCGGAAGACATTTGTCAAATAATTCTTTCATTCTTTGCGGTGTCCACGAGGAGAACATAAAATTCTCAAATACTAATGAGGTGATATGAGAGTAAAATTTATACCCATAACGACTATTGATATTCACTAATCCACTACTAACTTTGGAAACATGAGGATTTACACAACTATTTAAAAAAGAAATTAAAAGAGTTCCAAATCTAAAATTATCTATTGATATTCACTAATCTGCTCCTAATTTTGGAAACATGAGGATTTACACAACCATTTCAAAAACAATTAGAAGGGTTCAAAATCTAAAATTATCTTATTAAGAAATTTCCATGCTAAAAATAAAATATTTCAAATTAAATTAAAGAAATTTTGATATTATAGTTGTAGAAAATCAATTCAATTAGAAATGGTATTAGATTTTACCCACTAAAGTGTGATGAAGGTTGCATTGTTTTTGTTGGTTCTAGATTAGTAATGGTAAGGAAACATTCAAAATGTTTTGATAGGAATGCTTATAACAACAAGTGGGGTTGCAGGGAAGCAAGTCCCTGCCTTGAGAGTGGGTAACAAATGTAGACTCTGAGTGTTTGAGATAGAGTGTATACCTTGCAATATGGACATGGCTCCCAACACTTTAGGAATGTGACCAGAGAGTATATTGACATTAATATAAAACGTTAGAAAGATCTCTGGTATCTCTCCTGCAAGGTTGTTGTAATGAAAATACAGTCCAATGAGGCACTTGAGTTTGCCAAGTGCCAAGGGTATTAAAACTGCACCACTATACATAGGAATTGGACCATTCCCACCCAAACCCCTAGATTCATTACATAATTATGATAATAAGGCTTACCATAAGAAATTGCATAGTCAGGCCTTAGTTGAATGGCACTTTGATATCACATAATTGCATCTTGAACTTGAACCACTATACACAGGAATTGGACCATTCCCACCCAACCCCCTAGATCCATTACATAATTATGATAATAAGGATTACCACAAGAAATTTCATAGTCAGGTCTTATTTGAATGGCACTTTGATAGCACATAATTGCATCTTCAGGTATTCCCAGCGCCTAGAATCACAACATTAAAGAAAATTAATCCTTACCCCATATTCCTCACATGCAAATATCCAACTCATAGATGAAATATTTATTTTTACCTTAAATATGTTCTCAGGATTCAGGTGTGCATCAACAAAGTTGGGTTTCTGTTTGATTGCTTCATGAGAATAACAAGGGAAATCAAAGTTAAATTTTGTCCATAAGAATACCTCTTTCGATATACAATTTATCCTTCAATATAAAATTGTTATCTTATAATATTCAAGTGCTCTAGCGTAATATCATGCTTCCATAAAAGGCCTGCTATATTTGACCAACCAATAAAAAAAGTTTGTTGTATGTGCAAGGTATCCATGTAGCATAGGTATTCCTGCTCATGTGAAAATAGTTCAAGAATGTTTCTCAACTACTATAAGGGTGTATATATTAAAATGGATTTCAGAAATTTCTCACCAAGCCACCTATAGGCTGATTTTATATTAAAATTATTTGTGTACTTGAGCATTAGAACCGCTATGATTCATGAAGCCAAAGTTCAACATCACAAAAGGTAAAATTTAGAGCATACATGTTGAGTTAATCCTTGTGCCTTCAATATACTTCCAAGGTTGTTGTGCACATCAACCTGTGCCAATATAGAAAGGAAAAGTAAATGTGAACATTCAACTAGAACATAAAATGAAATCGCTGCTAGGAAGAGAAGGGTGGAGAAATTAACACTTACAAGAGGAGGGTTAAGATGAAGAGCTTGACGACAACATTCTGCTACTTCAGTCAATCTTCCTTTGCACACAAATGTAGTGGCTAAATTAGACCACGCATCACAGAAATTTGGATGTACCTCCAAAATTGAAAGGTAATAAGTAAGAAAAAATCAGCGCCACGTCTAGGGTAGAAACACAATTATGTGATTATTGGTACTAAAGCAGTTTGAATTATGTGAGTATCAAACATTTATGATTTTTCTTAGCAAGTGTGGAATCATTACAAACATAAATCATATTTTTGTTCCCTGCCGCAATGAGAGTTGAGCTTCTTTCGGCTAGATCCACCTTAAGGTGGTCCAAGATCCATGAGCAAGAGAAATGGAAAAAATAATTAGAGAAAATAACTTCATTTATATATCAAATTAGAATTAAAAATAAGAAAATAAGTTAAAAAAAATCAAGCAATGGAGTTCCACGACAAAAGAATATTAAAATAGAAAATTAGAATTCAAAAAAAGAAAATCTATTCAAAAAAACAAGCAGTGGAGTTCCACGACAAAGGAAGCTTAAAATAGTACTTGTAGGCATTAGCCATATTGCCATAACGCTCAGAAAATTGAGGATCTATCTTGATGGCTTCTTCATTTTTGGTAATTCACATGTATCAAAATCATGTAGCTATATAGATTAAAAAATTAATTACAAAGTAAATTTAAATAGAATTTAAATAGCATATAAAATAAATCAAAATATCAAAAGCAATTATGGGAAAAATTTTCATTTCATAGTTGATGCACTGCAGAATTGCAGTAGAGAATAGTCAAAATTCATATAAAATGTAACTAATTATGTTAGCTTCAACGAAGCACAAAGTACTAATAAAAATATCTCTCCAGTGGTTAGCAGAAAAACATACTTGATCACTGGTTCAATAAATTAATAAATTGCACATGGTGAGCATTGTTTTATTCAACAAATTGAACACAATTTGACATTCAGACAAAAGAAGTAGTACATTTGGTTGTAGAGAGAATGGATCAAACCTAGTAATCACACAAGGGAGCTCTCCCATATCTTTTCACATTTCCTACAACAGAATATGCAAGTTTGAGATTTTTTCAAGAATAATATGTTATTATTGTATGAAGAGTGGGATGAAGAGTACTTACCATATGCATGAGCTAGGTAAGTATAGGAACGCAACACATCCACAGTTTAAAAGTTTTGGTTTTTCAGGGCCTAAATGAAAGGATTTGAGAAATTATCTCAATTCTCTCAACCAGATACAAGCTCTGTATCATCCTGATATTCCGTTGGAGTTAAGGCATATAATGCATGATATCCCTTGGAGTCAACACATGTAATACTTGCACCTTGATCTAGATATTCCATCAGAATTAATAGATGTAATACATGCACCATGTAATAAATCTGTCGTGCTTCGTGTTAGAAACAAATTAATCAAAAATTTTATATAATTTAATTTATTTAAATGTTAAATAAATTTATGTGCCCATCTCCTTACCAATTTTCTAGCCTACCATAACATCTACATGCATGTTCGACAAGGTGCATGCTTCCCCTTGCAGGGTTAATATTACAATAAAAATATATTATTGGAATAATTTAATTAATAATAGTCGTGTTATAACGTATTATTCAACCAAAGAAAACCCCTTTCACTACATGGAATTAGAACCTGCACCTAGGGCTAACTAGGAGCATCGATATTTTGTGACATTTGACAGGTTATTTCAATGCTTAATTTATTCTAATAAATGTAAAAAAAAATGATTAAGAACAAAAGATGATTTTATAGGTTGATGCTCAGGAGACTTTAAATGAGTTGGCTGGTGAGAATAAATCTGAGACAACTCGGGTTGAGATGGAGAATTCAGGAAAGAATGTCTTGGTCCCACAGTAATGTTAGTTTGATGAGCCTTCTTAGGAATGAAGCTTGTTTGGTTTCATTTTTGGCCAACTCACGATTCAACTTAAGCACAATAAGAGAAATTGGTGTGTGTGGTGGTTCATTATTGATGATGAACACCAGGTATTACCGTAGATTCTGACTCTGTCGATGGGCTCAGGTTGATAGATGACCATTTCCTTGATGGTGTCGATAGGCGAGTGTGCGATAACACTTCACGTTGGGTCACCTTGCACCATAAGTAATAAAATGCTCTTAAGCTAGAACATGGGTTATTTTTGGAGTAACAGGGTTTTTCTAGCTAATATATCGATGAAATTTGAAGCAAATTTTTGGTATTATTAGGTTTAGTTTAACAGTGGCAGGGTTTTCATGGCAAACAAATAGATGAAATTTGAAGCAATTTCAAATATTATTAGGGTTATATTTTCACTAAAAAAGTTTTTCTAGTAAGTAAATCGATGCAATTCAAAGATGACAAATAAAACAATGAAATTTAAAGCAATTTCAGGTAATATTAATATTTCAATCAAATATTTTTAGGCTAAAAATTAACATCTTATCCCAATTTGAGCACTCCAAGCTCCTCCTTGGCTGTCGACAGTCAGTTGGGAGGGAATCAAACTCTCAATCATTTTCCTGAGAGACTTTCCTGGACCTAGGTGGCTCGATCAGGAGTGGTTGTAATAATTTTGGATACTAGATAACGATATCTCATGATTCCATGATTTATTTTATCCAGAGATTTATTTGCAGGGTTTTACAATGGAAAATATATTATAGAACAACCTGTTGTACATTACTTATGTTCTTCCTAGCATATTTGTAAGAATTAGTTAAAAAAGAAGCTCTGGACAATTAGTAGATTTATACATACTGTAGTGAAAATAGTCAAGGAAGAAGGAATAACAAACAAAACTGAGCCATCTACCATCCTGCACATGCATATGCCCAACCACAAAAGCTTGAAATCCATCTATGCAAGAAGCAAATGCCTCTTTTCTGCCTTCAACCAACTGAGAGCGACTAAGGGGTAACAACTTGTTTTCTCTCAAGCTCCCGTGCTAGGATACCTTGCTTTTTGAGGTGTTGAAACCGAAATCATTCATATTAATTATACCATTTTGTTTGCTTATTTATTTTTTCCTTTTTGGCCTAAGGAAACTCATCTTCATCTTCAAAGATGACTCAAAAGCCCCCAATCTGAAGGTGAAATCATAATCCATAATATGAAGATTGTTTGCATCATCCATTTTTTTTTTAACCAAACCAATCAAATTTTAAGTCATCCTGAGTGTACATGGGACTATTTTGAAGTGGTTCTAATTTACCAAAAAACTCCTCTTTAGCCAACCTTAAGTCCATCAACATGGAGATCAACATTATGACTATCCATGCCAATTGTGTTAGCATCTGCATCAACATTTGGTGCCTCTATATTTATCTGAGGATGTTCATCATATGAATATGGTGACATGGTCTCGTGATTTAATATTGGTTTCGAATCCATTGAGGGGGAAAACAACCAATCCACATTTATGGCACCCTTACAAATTTTTGCACAACTATACCATGGAAATCACAAGTTATAAAATTTGTGCGATTCCAAGTGATAATAAATCTCATATTAGGTAAATACTCTGACTCTTCACCCAATATGCATGAGATATGTTGTTATGAGGGAAACAACTACTATGTGAAATTAGTTTTCTTTTTTCAATTTATAATTCAAATTTCTCCTCTTTCTTATTGTTTTTTCAAATATTCTTCTTTTTCAAAATTTCCTTAAACTAATAACAAGATTCAGCATTTTATAGGAGAATATATAACAACGAATTCATCCTATAAGAAGTTTTATTTATGCTACAAGATAGAAATTTTGTGTTCATGTAACCATTGTATGACTCCACGACATTATTTGTCTCATGATTTGCATGGGGAAAATCTTGAGAACCTTTTACCCATAACCGTAAATGAGAAAATAATTGAGCTAATGAATATATATCATATGTATGAAAAATAGAAGGAGAAATTTAACAAAGAGTATGTGAAGTTACAAATCTTATGGCCGCAAACCCAATTCTTATGGAAATAGACAAAGAAATTCTCCTCATTGTTATTTTTTCTGACGAATCGATTAACTACAATAGCCACTTCATAATTGAACCTAGATCACTAAACATATTTTTTTCTATATTGTTCTCCAATCAATTCACATTTTTTAGCCATGTCATACATACCTTCCAACCATAAAAGATAAATTTTCACCTTGTGATTCTCTTTCCATGTTAAATTAATTTCATGTATGAGATTTTTTATAATGAATACAAGTTGCAATGATGTATAAGGAGGTTGATGTTACCGTAAAGTAATGATTTCGACCTATGAATCATCAACCACGAATCCATTAACATTCTAATTAAGACGAAGTTGCTAAAACCTATGCATAAGGTGCTCCAACCATAGTCCAATTCCTTGTAATGTATCAGATGATGCCACCACCAAAGCAATCGAAACTCAAATATGTTTCTAATAAAACACAGTGAGTGTGTAAAACTAATACTATATATTAAAAATGGATATGACATTAAGTTTGGGACATCAAAAATTATGTATCTCTACAAATCAAATGATTATACTAAATAAATCATTGATAATACACTCATTGTATATTGATGTATGTTGAATGTTGAGTACATGGATATTAAGATATTATGGGGTAGATTTACCATGGTATCCAACAAACACTTCATTTTAATTCCTACTATAAAAGATATATCTTAACCATTGGGATTTTTATAGAAGAAAAAAACATGCCCATGTTCTTTATAGAAAATATCCACACCCATTCCATCATTTTTATGCAATTGATAGTTTCCTTTCATTAGAAGATTATATATGTTAAAAATGTTTTTCTTATACAAACAAAATTCCGCATCTCGAGCTAAGTCATCCATGTCCAAATATTTTTTAATGTGCATTTTACAGATTGATTGAATCAACACTTCCAAGGAAAAAAAACTTTCTACAAAAGAAACCATGTCTTTTAATAACCTTGGCTTATGAAAGGAGTTAGCATCACCCAAAGAATCATGATATCCATGAGAAGGTCATTCTTTCATATCTTCGTGTTTATATATGTTATATGTTAATATATCTATCGCGGTGCTTTAAGCCATAAATTTTATAATGAAATGGGATTGTATCCCCTATTTTTCACAAATGAGGATCTTCACTTTATTCCATGATGTTATCTTCTATCCACTGGGCCATATGAGAAATTAGGAATTCACAATAATTTTGGAAATATGAATACATATTGAAAATTATAAAGAACTATTAATACCAAGATTGAAATAATGCATATCTAAAATACTTACGTGTCACATCATAAACAATCACTAGCTCATGAGATTAAGTGTTTGTTGTGTTAGTGGGTGGAATAATATGGGTCTTCTCAGTTCATTTCCTCTCCTCCATTAATGTAAAGAATACTATGTAAAAATATTTTTTCAATACAATCAATATCCCTATTTTCCCATGTATTTTAGAGAAAACTAAATACTTACAAGAAAATATGATCTTCTCTCTAAGGTACTACATAGGAAGGACCATGATAATATATCACTTCCTTTTCTTTCCCATTTTGTATCAATGTCTATAAACAATGTGGAAACAAATTAGAGAAACATTAGTCCATTCATATTCTCAATGGAAATAAAAAATCCTCACAAAACCTAACACAATTCCATCATTGGTTACATTGTTGGATAGTGCCCTCTATTTCCCAATATCAAATAAATAAGTAAATACATTTTTTTTGTCCTCATAATCCAAATAACATCTCAAGAGTGAGGGAACCATGCCTCAAACCATCTTAAAATGCATGGCAGGGTCATAATTTAGTCTACATGTATATGCATTATTATGCTTGGTTAGATGCAAGATATTAATGCTATGACAATAAAGAGATAAAATAGTCAAATAAAATTTCTACTACGATGAAATAATTAAGCTTGGTTAGATGCAAGTTATTAATGATATAACAATAAATAGATAAACTATTCAGAATAGAATGCATGACCATATAAACCCTTAAATTTCCTTTTAAATGTTACGATTAGTTTTAGTTAGTTACGCAAGTCATGCCTACAAATCCTTCAATAGCCATGTTTACAAAGTTATTATTTAATTTTAGGTAAACACCCTTTTGGAGTTACTGAGTTTGACATTTCAACAATTTAGTTAGAACAACTCAATGGGATAAAATATGTTATAAAAAACCATATTTGTTTTAGATCAACTAGGGAAAAATATATTTATACCTAATCAGTAACATCAAACTGATATATTGATTAACTTGGCCAACATGGGTTTAGAATTGTGAAGACCATTTTGTGCCAACTTGGTAGCTCTAATCATGGCAAGGAATTCCACCAAAGAATTATTCAATCAGGATTTCAATTTAATGTTTCCATGGAAAATTTCCTCATATACATTTATGCCAAATGTGGGAGCATAAGGGATGCAGGAAATGTGTCTAAAACACAAGACTCAAATCTACTTTACTGCTCTGCGGAATTCAATTCACAATCAATATAACAAATCATAAACATGCAAGAATATTTATCACACATACATATAGATTTAGCTAGGTGAAACAAACTGCTCACAACCCCTTCCTATATGTATTACATTAATCAAATAATAGAGATGTAATACAATTCTTGCTCAACTCTCAACACACAATTCAAGTGTATAGTGTATCTCTCTTCCTGACTGACTGACTATAGGAAATGCTTAGCCAATTTTCAAGCCCTTTGAGATCCTATTTCCTTGTGTTGTTCCTTGAGGAATTAGGTCTCTATTAATTAGGAAATTCCCTAAATTGAATTGTGCAATTCCTTTAGGCTAATCCTCTGACTTCATGCACCACCTGTACACATTGGAATCATTTACAATTCATAGTATACTGCCTTGGAATCTCCATCTCAACTAGGTAACTCGAATTATTTGCAGGCATCATTTATTTTGTGTTGATTTATTAATTAATGGTTGATCACTGAGTATGGTTGAAGTCACACTTCCACAACTTCACCTTCCACTAGTTCCTCCAATGATTACACCTAGTTTAACTAACCATAACTCAATTTAATTTAAAAATATTTATACAAATTAGAAATCAATCATATTGAATTTAACTAAACCTTCCAAAACTCAATATAAATGAGTTAACTGAGTTAAAAGTTCTATGTCACCTCAGTTAACTAGTTCTAATATTTTTGTTGATGTGGAAATTCAAATTTTGTTTAGTTTTACCAAGGAAAGTTCAAAATGAGATTTTCTTGTTGCATTTTCGAGGTTTCCTCTAAAACGAAAGGGATTATCACCCACCCCTATAATGCCTCTATGGAATGCATTGAATGCAACACTTATCAATGTCGTTGATCTTACTGCAACATATGAAAATGAGAAGAAAAGTAAAATAATAATAATAAAATCATTGAATCAATATGAAACTATCTACCTGGAAAACCATGTTGTTGGTGATTCTGTTACTGAGCCTGCTCCTCTACTGTAAAAAATTATCTCCACTCCTCAGTATCTGAATGACATTGATACTTTTTCTACTCAATACTATGGGCCTGTGTAGCAAGGTAACGATCCATGAGGAGAGGACCTCAATGGACCTTTCCCAAAATTCTACACCTATTGGAGTAAGCATCCACATCACTCCACGTCACTCCTAGAGGTAAAGCTGCATATTCTCCATCTACCCACTTGGCTCAAATTTCCCGCCTAGTGGAGGTACCTTCTTTAATAATTAGAGTAAATTTCATCGTAAAAATGCCCATGAAATTTCACATACATAATATGTAAACCAATCACGATCCTTCAAATTTAGAAAGAGGTACATGTAAATAATTCAAAGGGAAAATTAAAAAAAACGACCTTCTTTAGTTGTAGTTTTGGCTTATCTCCTTATAGGTTCTCTTGAATTTCAAGTGTGGACACTCGTTGGATGCATAATTAAATTCTGCATCCAATGAGTACCCACTTTGCATAATTTTGAGAAGATCCACATTGATAAAAATTCAAGATACAATAAAAAATGTGTTGGACATGTTTTTTTAATGTATATTCTATTTTTATTAATGTGGGCCTTCTCAAAATTATGCATAATGGGTACTCGTCGGATGTAGAATTTAATTTCACAACTAATGAGTGTCCACACGTGCAGGCCAAAAATACAATGAATTTTATTTTTCTTCTTTTCCCTCCAAAATTCATAACTCATATTTTATTATTTTCCTATTATTTTATTATTCTTCATTAGGAGGCCACTTTTAGGCTGATATTTCCTCTAATGGGATGTATCCACTCTTCCTTCTCCCTGTCTATCCATTTTTGGTTGTTCCACAACTTGATGAGGCTCCTTATGAGGATGCATGTTGAGAGGTCTAACATGATCCCTCTTAACCACCATATCTCTAGTCTCTGCCTTTCTCCTCACGATTGTGAGTATATCTTCTACCTCAAGTCCATATATTTTATTGAATCAAGGATCTATCTCCTTCAAATATCCTGTTATATGTGATTTATGATTGTGGACAAAAGTATCTCCCATATGTTTTGCGGTCAACCTAGAACAAGAGAGAGAGAAGGAACTCAATTATTTCCCTTGAATTAAATACATGACATAGGTAGGCCTACCTAGAACCTGACAAACACTTTTCTCCTTCTTAATCTTGGAAGCTCCAATTCCAGCCCTGATTGACAAAATTAGAACCTGCACTAGAACCTGCGTAGTCAGATAACACTAGCCAAGAAACAATGAGATATATACAATATCATCTAAATAATATATTAAATAGTTGAAAATGGTATTGAAATACATGAAATGACATCACGTATAGGAAGAGAGAGAATTATTTGCGTTAATATAAATAGAAGGAGATTACAACCATAAATAATAGTTTCTCTTGTAGAATAAATATTTGAAGTTGTTGCCTTGCCATTTCCTTGTAATAATGTGCACCTCCAATCACCATAATGCATGAGATAACAACCACTCACTAAAAAATCATAAGGGCAGAGTCTATCTAAAAGCCAACCATTCATTCATTCTCTGACCTTCTAACATTTGCATAGCCAGGATGGTAAATATATAGGAGGGTGGGGTAAGTTGGGAGTCCTTATAAAATTACCATTATAAGGTTTTAGATCCACCTTTGGTGGAGGGATAGGATCAAAAGATAAGTGGTGAAAACTCCAAATTGAAGCTTCCGAAATCCCAATATTTCTCTCAGATTTCTAGAACCAACGCAGGTGTAAAGCGGGGAAACCTATTGGCGACCAACACTAGCCACAATAGAGAAACCTATAGGTATTCACACCATAGTAGGCATATAGGGAGCGTTGATCCTAAAAATCTCTTAGATGATGTGGTTTAGGGCTTAAGCTCTCGGGGATTAAAGGAAAATTCTTACGGATTTTTGCAAGATGATGACAAGGTGGAATAGGATGTTGATTGATCACATTAGGAGGATTACTGATCGAATGTGAAAAAATGCCCCCTAAAGCACAAATTCAGTGGTGATGACTGGTGACTGAAGTGTTTTACCTTGTGACAAGTAGGGATAGAGGACAACGAGTGATATTCATATGTTACAATACATTTATCGTGACATATTGTCACTCAGGGAGGCATACCCATACTCAAATCATAAGCTAGCATAACATGTATAACGATCAAAATACACGTCAACTGATGCAACTGGTGGACCGATGACTGGATGATCGTCTACATGATCATGACTATCATATATTGTGATCTTTTTATACTTCCTGAAATCGCAACCTAGATGGATAAAACTAGATCCAGGGTCTTTTATCCCATTTACACAACCAATTGATGTACCAGTCTAACCATGTGAATCAATGAGCTGGATTCGAACATGGTAGACACCATCTAATTACCAACCAATGATATAAGTCACTAACAAACACAAGGGAAACGATCGATGATGTTATTGTCTCTCAAGGGACTACGATACAATTGATATGGTGTGAATAAATGAGCTGATGTCGAACACCACAAAAAATATTTTGGTCGAAGGCCATTGATGTAAACATGTCGCCAAGAGTGACGAAGATTTCCATTGATGTATGCAAGCACCAAGGTACCAAAGGGGTGCTCCTAAGTCAAGTTCCTGGATGATGTGTTGATGTCGATATGAAGAGACCCGTCGAAGGCGCCCTTGATGTATCCCCCATCAATGGCATGAAATTGGTATCATAATTGAGATAGAATGATCAGAATGATGCTGATATGGAACTGGATTAGGGAATAAATACAATGGATGAAGGCTTGATAGTATTGTAGTGGATATCAACTAAATGAATTATCTTAAACATCGACGACACTGAATGTAGTTGGCAGTATTGACCTAAAACCGAAATGGAGGCTCTAAAAAATGATACATCAAAGTACCTAGGGAGATTGGTAGAGAATGTGGTATATTCATATAAACATAAATATTTTGACAAAGTTGTCAATGAAAATGATTTGATATATGATTGTGTTATTTTATGACAATATTTTGTTTATCTATGACGCTAGTTTTTTGTTTTTAATATGTTTTTGTTTAGAATATTTCATATCCGTTGAACATAAAATGAATTAGGCATCATATAATATCAATAATATTATTTTTCATTCTATTTTTCAACTCCATATTAGGCAGTCAAGAAATTTTATATCTCCCTCATACTAAAAGGTAATTTATTTTGTTTTAATTTTAATTACTTTATCACTCTATAAAAAAATGATGTAAAATTAAAGTGAAAGTTGAACTATTTTTTTAGGGCCTACATTGATTTTTTTGTTGTTAGTATTTTTAAATTTGTTAATGTAACTAATACTTTATTATTTTTAATTATAACATTAAGTACCAACAAAGATAGGGACAAGGTGTAAAATTTTGGTGCTAGAAGAGGTAGAGTGTCAAAGAGAGATCTAATTGGGCCATTATGTGATAGAGGAAAGACCAAGCTAGATGATGCATCATTGGCATTGAATATATTTTTATTTTATCTCGCTGTCTATGTACATTATTCTATTATACATCATAAGCATCTATGTACATTATTTTCTTATACATGATAAGAAAAAACATTTTATTGGGTAATGGTTGTAATATTATGTAATCTTGTTACAAAAATAAACAACTTCACAATAGACTCGTTCTAATTGTTTCTTTACTTTACCTTTAATTTTTTAATGAAAAATTGATTTGTTGAAATGCATGAAATTTTTTTGTCTTCTTGATTATTATTTAAATATTCTAGCCATGAGGGCTTGCTTAATTAACTAAATTCCCATATATAGAACATCTTGCTAATGAGAGGTCGCAGGGTCAATTCTCCTCGACACCCTTAGGGTTAGGCACTACTAATTAAGCCAATGTGATGTTACACTCTGCTAATTAATCCAGTGGGATGTGATTCCTTCGAGTGGATCTGCCAATATATTTCCTCCAAAAAAAAGACATTTGAATATTCTAACTATGTTTCCCTATTAAAAGTATGTGACAAATACAGTATTTATTAACCCTTTCTTGTGCTAAATTTTGTAGATGTTGTTGAACTATACAATATTTATTAACCCTTGACACTGATAAAGTTTGTAGGTCTTGTTGAACTATGGAGTTCATCTCTCAATAAATTTCTTGCATGTTAATTTTGGTTGATATTTGACAAGTTTTCCTTCTTACTAGGAGTGTTGATGTTTCTCTTCCATTGAACAATCTCCCTTAAATCAATCTTGAGGGAAAAACAAGTTACAAGTGGGTTTCTTGCATGTTGATTTTGGTTGATATTTCACAAGTTTTCTTTCTTACTAGGAGTGTTGATGTTTCTCTTCCATTGAAAAATCTCCCTTAATTAAATCTTGAGGAAAAAACTAAATACAAGTGAGCTTGAATACAATTTGAAGCAATCTTATAAACACTCTTGGCTTCCATCTTGTTTTTTTTTTTTTTGGTACATTAAAGTACCTACTCATGACCATACTCTCATGGGAAAATTATTAGCTTTTATGAAAATCATAGAATATGGTGTATTGTTTTCAATATATAGATTATAAGTTATATGATGCTTTTAATTTGTGTTGACTTTCTTCACAATGTTTTTAAAATGTTGCAATTCCATATTTAAAACCATATAGAATTATATGAATAATATTTTGAAAAAAAGATTTTTTTTTTTCTTTAAATCAAAAAGTTATTAATTTATCACTATTTTCAAATTCATAATAACTTTTCCATATTTTATTTATTATCATAGCTAATTTTTAAAATTTAATTATTAAATTTTTTTTTATATCAATATAAAAAACATTTTAGTAAAATAAAAATTATTTAAAATATGTGATGAATGAAAACAAACTATAAGTGAATGATAAAAATGAACTTAAAACCTTATAAGGCACTTTCCAAAACTAATATTTATGTAGTTAAACAGACTCATTTCCTCTAAAAATGATTTTTTTAAGAGGGAAAGAAAACATTGTTAGACAGGGTAAAGTTTATGCGATTGAACATATTCATTTCTAGGACTTCAGACTGTTAGGAACTAATGAGAATATTTAAGCCGTAAGGTATCACTATTTGAAAACAACTCCTCTAACTGCTACTGTGTCAATGTTTGAGTCATTGGATTAAATGTGGAACTAATGAGAATATTTAAGCCGTAAGGTATCACTATATGAAAACAACTCCCCTAGCTGGTGTCCATGTTTGAATAATTGGATCAAATGTTATATGATTGAAATGTTTTAGGCCATTAGATCAAGTAAATATTTTTATATATGCCTTTTATCCACAAAAACCAACAAATTTATATTACATGGATTAAAAAAAATATAAAAAAGGAAAATAACTATTTATATATTTAAATACTACATTTTTGTGCTACTATGCTCTCCAACTAAGTATGATAGAAAGGTTGTAATGTCATGTTTAACATTTCGAATATGTCAAATTACACAAAATTAAAAATATAAGTAAATTAAATGAAAATATTGACATAATGTAGAGAACTTTTTAACTATGTCAAAATACAATAAAAAATAAAAATAATAAAATAAAGTAATGATAAACTATAAATACAGCCCATGGTATTCACGTGGAATGTAGTTTCTTTATAGGGGGAACTAAGATGGCCTAAATAAATATTAACTCTAGACCTAAACTAATTATTTAATAAAATTATTTTTAAATGTTTATAATAATTATTCTTTTAAAATTTTACTTAATAAAATGTATCTAAATTTTCACACATGTTGAAGAGAAACTTCCAACCTTACAAAAAGCTCTTAAAAGGCATAACGTTGAACATATGGAATCCATTTTTCATTATACACATGAGAAGTGCAATGAAAAATCTTGGAATTTGGAAAATGTCACGAAGCTTATCTCATGTTCCATTCTTTTAAATCTGAAGTATATGGAAGAAGAAAAGCATGACAATAAATAGTTATCAAGAATGTATGATTCTTTAGAAGGAAACGACGTTGTCAAGGCTATGGAGGACCAAATAGCAGAATTAAAAACAGATTCGACTCTTTAGAAAATGGGTTACTCAAGGATTTTTAAATCCAGATGAGCTACATTATCTCACTGATTCAAGAAATCGCTAAAAAAGAGACAGGCAATAGTGATAAAGAGACAATTTATTCATAAACAGGAGAAAGCTAGAATTATAACTTGAGATAGAGTTATGGGAAGAGAAGCATTCCAATTGTAAGGAGGAGTCAAAGTTACATGAGTAGTAGTTCACTCAACATAATTCTCCACCACTTATTTTGGAGGAGAAAGTTCCTACTACCTCATCAATTGAAGAAGGCCCACATGAGAAAATCAGAAGAGATTCCCCAATGTTATTTTCATTTGACATTCAACCACTCTGCACTTTTTTGTCTAGTAGTCTCTTTACCTCTGGCCTTAAATTCAATGACTCAGAAAATACTAGACAAAATACACTTGCCTATTGCAATCAGTTCAAAAAAAGGTATCTCTAAAGGGTCACTTGGGGAGGAATCTATTATTTAAAATATCAGGAAAATAATTTCATTTAAAAAAAAATGTACTATCACTAGGGAAGAGATTTATTACATTTAAAATTAGTTCCTATTCTTGTCACTACAGAATTTGGTTGTTTCTTTTTATTTGATGGGAAAATAAATGATATTTAAAAGGCACTAAAGACTTGAATTATAATCCTTAAAGAAGTCGCTAGATTCCCTTATTATGAGCTGATTTTTTCTTCTTACTTTTGGGTCTTCATGATGTTTGTTATTTTGACTGAGGTGAAAATTTTCAAAGAAGTAGAATATTGGTTGTTCAAAGAGGAATTATGGAAATATGATTGTAGATAATTTATTAATATAAACTATCTGAACTGAGATTAATTAATCATCCAGAAGGGTTAAAAAGGGCCCAAATGTATCTTATCCATAAAATTGATGATTAAGATAACTCTATGCTCTATCTTCAAATGACAGGTGAAGGTGGATTTACCATACTTCTTAGTAGTCTCTTATGAAGTACAACATGTCATAGTGATAATTTTTTATTCCATTAAATAATTCTAGCTATAGAGCATAGTTAGATTTCTTGGAGTAGTATCAGAGGAATTCAACATTGCAAATGTGATAGAAGCAAATAATTTCGTGGAATGGTGAAGTTTGGCCAACACGGTCATGAAAACCAAATGCATCCTTCATGCAGAAAAAAATAAGCATGCATATTTTGCAGATTTTGTCATATAGAGGTCTTGAGTGCTTTGACCAAAATGTCTAATCCATAATGAAACAACACATCTTACATGCAATTAATAACAAAGAAGTTGTTCCACATCAATTACCCAATATGGATATTTTGATTTTAGGTCCAGTAAACCTAATTCTCCACCCCTTATTCTGTAGGATCAGTTGGAGTTGAGAAAGTTCCTACTACCTCTTCCTTCTTATATGTTATTCTTTCCTATACCACAACTTTATGGAGTTTCCTTTGCAACATCTCATGTAATTGCTAGTTTAGAAAATTTCCCATTTTCCTTGAATAACTATTATATATTTTGAATATTTGGTGTCAACAAAATATGCAAATTTTTCAAAGGTTTACTTAAAAAAATAAAAAACGAAATTCCAAACTCTGTCGCATGTGAAATGAATGATGTATGCACTAATGTAGTGTTGTCTGGTGATATTTTATGGAAAGTGGTTTATATGCCATTAGTGATATGTCTTTATAATCATGTTGTGATGATATTTTATGCTAAGTGGTTTATATGTCCTTAATGATATATTTATCGGTTGAGCATACCATACAGCGCAATACTTTACAGACCGGTTAGATTAGATGTGTGAGGTGGTTATCCATAAATCCAATGTAACAACAGTTATTAATGTGTGGGGTATATGTTACTCTAGGAACTCGTATTAATGTGTGGGGTAATATATGTTACACGTACGTGGACGGACGGGCGGCATATACTTCCTCTCACATTAATAGGGTTATAGACTTAGATTTATTGAGTACGGTGAGAGGTGACGCTAATTGTGGCGTTTGTGGTTTCTAAGTGAAACAGAATCATCAGAAAAGATACAAGTTTTGTTGGTTCACAAGTAGCGTGTGAAAAGGGTCAAAAATACAACCCACAAGTGATGCGTGTCCAACAGAATCATTCCAGAAATAGAAACTTCTTATTTCACAACAAGTGTGTGACCAAGAATTTTCAATTAACTCTAAATAAACTAAATGAATATACTATGAGAATCACATAACGATATAAATTCACATGTAACCCGTAAGAAAGAGAACCATTCGCAAGTAATTTTTTCGTTTGAAAGCGTTACCAAAAATTCAGAAAATAAGAGAGAGACAGAGACATAATTCCGCGAGTTTACTTCTTCACGCGTTTCGTTTTTATCTTCTCTGTGGTTTACGCAAATGTCTACTCGATTATGGTGAAATTGTTTCACAAGCAAATGAAGCACCCTCATGGATTATTGAGGCTAAATTAGCGGTAGTCACTCTTCTTGATGCCAGGAATTATTTCATCGCCCTCCAATAATCGAAAGGTCCTTTCAACTCGATTCTCCTACCATTCGAGGTCGACCATGAAGAAAATGTAAGAAACTTTCACTTCTTCCATTTGACGTCGAGGTTCGCTAATTATAAGAATAACTTCCACCACTTCTTCTTTTTAAATTTTAATTTAAATGTTGTTTATTAATGCATAGGACGGCGTTCGTTTAGGCTTTTAAGTTTTTCATTCTATGCTTTTAATTTTTTATAGTTTTTCCTTTTTATTTTTTTTAATTAACATCGTTATTTAGTTTTTGCGTTTGAGTGGCTATTATTTAGAAGACACAGAAATATATAATTTAATATTGGAGATAAAATTTAATATTATTTTAATTTATTTGTTTTCATTTTAATTGACTATGTTTTTATTAACTAATCATTACTTATTACAGGAGTTGCGTAAAGAGTTGGAATAGTCCTTTCCATTTTCTCTTTTATTTCTCAGTTGGTTGAGTTTTTGCTGTTTGTTAGTTGAAAAGTCAATAATTGAGAGAATGCTAAGTACTTTGCTAATTGGAAGGTTCACTTCCCTTTTGAGCTGCTACGTACTTTGCTAATTCAGAGACTACTTTGTTTGTTGGAAAGTCACATGATAAATCTCCATGAAACAACTAAAATGTAACAAAAATTTTGAATTGAGTGTTTCTTTCTTCACTCAGCACGTGGTGGATAGTTCCGCGCTGATTCGGACATTACTTTCCAATGTTTTCAATGAAGACATAAAAAAAGTAGAGTGAGACGACCGTTACTCTGTTTCGTAAAGAGCATTTTCTAAGTTCGTAAATTGTCATATGTTTCACGGTAATTTTAATCCTGAGTTTTGCGGCCTAGGCATCCAACTTCGAGACCCAGGATCCAACTGCAAGGGGAGACCCAGGATCCAACGGCAAGGAAGGTAATTCTACATGCTAATTCCAGCTATTCGAAACTATATGTGCGAAGAATTGTGAGAAGTTCTTGGCCAAGCTCGAAATCCGATGCACTGTCCGAACCGTAATTGGCGCCTTTAGACATTACTTAGTGCGATTAAATGTTTGTGGTCGTGATTCGTCTAAATGTCCGGCTTAACTATGTGAACATCTTCCATGTGATCATCTTTGTCGTCATTAGATCAATTAAACTACGTTTAATGTACCTTAAACGAAGTTTATCACCTAAACCAGTGAAATAAATGTCTAGACGATAATTCACGTAGTTAAACGCCTGCTAGTCTTCACATACGATTATTTATCGAGAATATTATGAATAATTTTTTTGACTTTGTAAAATTTACTGACATATAACAATATAGTTAAACCACCAATATATGAATTTGAACTTTCAAGTGATATGCGTGTTCTATTTATTTAGAGTTAATTCTTGGTCACACACTCTTTTTGTGAAATAAGAAGCTTCTATTTCAGCAATGATTCTGTACACGCATTTGTTGTGGGATAGTATTTTTTGACCCATTTTATGTGTACCCGACCTGTGAAGCGACAAAACTTGTATCTCTTTATCTTTTTGATCATACCGTTCCACTTAGACACCACATGGCACAAACCCCACAATTAGCCTCACCTCACACATCTAATCTAATCTCTCCTTCAAGTGTTGCGTTGTATGGTACATAATGCCACGATGTGTTTTCAATTCAAGTTAGTTTATTCTCAATATACATAAAGATATTGATAGTGGGTATAAACGGAATTTTTGTTAATAGTTGCTGAACAGAAATACATCATTAAATATTTAAGTATTTTATATTTAAGTATTGAGGTGTTTCTGTAGTGCATTATATTAGATATTATTTTTGGGGTTTGACTATGTTAAGAAAGTCATTTAACTATAACCATTTCCATGAAAGATAATCGTAATTGACTAATTTCTCATGAAACACAATAATTAATCCCAAAAAATGATATTGACATATAAATCTCTTAACATAAAATATCATCAAAACATTATTATAAAGACAATAGTTGAAAAGTTCCATCACAACATAACATTAAAGGAAAACACATATCTCCATTTCACATGACTTTGGCATTTCTTTTATTTTCTCATTAAATCCTAAAGAAAATTTAAATATATGTTCACACAAATAAAATATCTCACTAATTTCTTATAAGACACCATAATTAATGCCAAAAAATAATATCTAACATATAATCTTCTTAACATAAAATATCATCAAAACATTATTATAGAGACAATAGTTGAAATGTTCCATCACAACATAACATTAAAAAAAAACACTTATCTCCTTCATTTCACATGCGACAGACTTTGGCATTTCCTTTATTTTCTCATTAAATCCTGAGGAGAATTTGGATATTTGTTCACACTAATAAAATATAATACAGTCACTCGATGAAAATGGAAATTTTTCTAAGATATTCTCATGAATCCTTAACATTCTTAAGTCCTAGATATGAACATGTTCAATTACATAAAATTTAGCTTCATCACATTGTCAAACAATGTTTTGTTTACATAAAATTTAGCTTCATCACATTATCTAACAATGTTTTGTTTCCCTAACATTCTGAAATCGTTTTTAGTCCGTTCAACTACATCAATTTTTATTTTTGGAAACTGTGTTATAAGCTTTCCAGTTCATTTAGTTCAAGGAAGTGTCCTACACGCTTTTGAGTTCAGGTTTATCAATGATTTATAATTTGTTTTTATTGATTACTTGTAAATAATTTTTATTTTTCATATTGATATAACAAATTATAATAATTAAAATTTGAAAATTACTTATCATAATAAATAAAAGATGGAAAATTTTATCATGAATTTGAAAATAATTACTAATTAATAAATATTTCAATTTGAAAAATATGTTAAAAATATTTCTTTAAAATTATTGTTACTCATATAATTTTATATATGGTTTTAAATATGAGGTTGCAATATTTTTTAAAATTTGTAAAAAAAATTAACGTAAATTTAAAATATCAAGTATTTTGTAAGTGTTTTCGCAATCCATTATATTAAATATCATTTTATATTAAATATTATTTTTTATCTAAATATTTGTTCACACTAATAAAATATGATAAAATCACTTGATAAAAATGGAAAATTTTCTAAAATATTTTCATAACAAAGAATTATATTAAATATCATTTTTTTATTTAAATATTTGTTTACACCAATAAAATATAATAAAGTCACTCGATGAAAATCGGAAATTTTGTAAGATATTCTCATGAATTCTTAACATTCTCAAGTCCTAGAAATGAGCATGTTCATCACATTGTCTAACAATGTTTTGTTTCCGTAACATTTTGAAATCGTTTTTAGTCCATTCAACTAGATAAATTTTTAGTTTTGGAAACTGTGTTACCAGCTTTTGAGTTCATTTATTTCAAGGAAGTGTCTTACACACTTTTGGGTTCAGGTTTATCAATGATTTATAATTTGTTTTTTTTTTTTTTTTATAGTAAATAATTTTTATTTTTAATATTGATATAAAAAATTATAATAATTAAAATTTGGAAATTACTTATTATAATAAATAAAAGATGGAAAAGGTTATTATGAATTTAAAAATAGTTACTAATCAGTAAACATTCGAAATATATGTTAATTTTTTTTCTTGAATTAGTGTTATTCATATAATTTTATATATGATTTTAAATATGGGGTTGCAATATTTTTAAAGAGTTGTACTGAAAAATAACAGAAATTCAAAGCATTGTATAACCTATAATATTAATATTAAAGGAGAAACACCACATCTTATGACTATCATGAAAGCTAATAATTTTCCCATGAGATTATGGCCATCACTAGTGATTTAATGTACAAAAAGAAGGATAAACAATATGGAGGCCAAGGTTCTTTCTATGATTGCTTCAAATTATAACCAAACTCACTAGCAACTTGTTGCACCTCAAGAATTTTTTAAGGGAGATTGTCCTATAGAAGAGAAACGTAAACATTGATTTTCCTATAGAAGAGAAACATCAACGCTCCTCGTAAGAAAGAAAACTTATTAAACATAAACCATTATTAACAACATGCAAGAAATTTATTGGCAGATGAATTGCATAGTTTAACAATACCTACAAACTTTATCACTAGATAGTGTTAATAAATATTGTACTTGTTACACATTTTTAGCAATGTTTAACAACACCTACAAAATTTATCACTAGAATGCATTAAAAAATATTGTACTTCTTACACAGTTTTAAAGAATTCTAACCCTAATGGTGTCCACTCGAAGGGATCACATCCGTCTGGGTTAATGTGCATAGCCTAACCCTGAGGGTGTAGAGGAGAATTGACATCCTAGCCTCTCATTAGCAAGATACTTTAGCTATGGGAACTTGACCAATTGAGCAAGCCCTCGGTGTTAGAATATTGAAATAATAATTAAGAAGAGACAAAATTTGCATGCCTTTGAACAAAATATTTTTTTGATTAAAAAATTAAAAGAAAAGTAAATAAATAATTAGAACAAGTCTGCAATGTAAATTTTTTTTGTAACAAGATTACATAATATTACAACCATTACTCGAAATACAATTTATTCTTATGATGTATAAGAGAATAATGTACATAAATCTATAGAAAATAAAAAAATATTCAATGCCACTCATCTCGCATGGTCTTTTCTGTTTAGAATAATAGTCCAACTAGACCTCTCTTCAACACTCTACCTCTTCAAGTAGAAAAACTTTACCCCTTGACCCTATCTTTGCTTGGGATCTAGGATGAGTGAAATGTTCTTACATAATGTTATAATTAAAAACAATAAAATAATATCTACATTAACAAATTTAAAAATACTAAAAACAAAAAAAAAATCAGTGTAGGCCTCAAAAATTGATAAATTCATATAATGAAAAATGAAATAAATTACCTTGTATTATGAGGGAGATATATAATATCTTAACTACCTAATATGGATAATATTATTGATATTATATGATATGATTCATTTTATGTTCAGCTGATATGTAATATTTAAAACACAAATATATTTAAAAAAAAATATTAAATAAATGAATAAAATATTGTCATAAAATAATATAATTGTATATCAAATCATTTTCATCAACAATTTTGTCAAATTATTTATGTTTATATGCATATACCACAACCTCTTCTAGCCTCCCTAGATATTTACTATTAGGATAGTGTTTGGAAGGAGTCACTACATTCTGAACAAGTCTCCTTTAGATACAAAGATCTTATCATGGATTGTCAATGAATAATAAGTCAATGTTTGAATAAAACCCTTCTTAGAAAGATCCAATTGATTCAGGAAAAATCCCCCAAAGCAGTATAAATTCTAGACCTCGGGGTATCCCAGATCCTGACTAGATATCTAAATCTGAAGATACATCTGACTCACTCTCCTCTCTAGATGAGTCTCTAGAGAAAGTCAACACTCAATCAATTATGCAATTAAGTCAAGGTAAATCCCCATATGAATAAATTTCAGCCTATAAGGGCCCCTGAAATTTTTGTGTGCATAATACGTAAACCAATCAAAATATTTTCAATTTAAAAAAAAAAATACACGTAAATATTTTGAAGCGGAAAGACGTAAACTATTTTTCTTAATATTTTTTTTGGCTTGTAACTTTATAGGTTTACTCAAATTTCAAATGTAGAGACTCGTTGGATGAAGAATTGTATTCCAAATGAAACGAGTACACATTATGCATGCTTCTAAGAAGACTCACATTGATGAAAATTGAAGATACATTAAAAAATTATATATCAAATTTATATCTAGAAAACTAAAGTAATTAAATTAATAATTTCCTTATATTTCACTATTTTTTTCTTTTCTTATTTTTCTGAGGAAATATCTAGGAACATTAACCCAAAGGGATCACATCAAATCAAATTATTAGAAGAGCCTAACCTCGAGGGTTTCGAGAAGAATTTACTTCATAACCTCCCATTAGCGAGGAACTTTAGCATGAAAAAGTTAATTTAGGTAAAAATTTTCATTATTTTTTAATACTTTTTTTGGCTATTCGTCAAAATTTTCATAGTTAGTAATCATTTTTCTTTAAATTTATTTTAAATAGAAACTTTTATAGTATTACATGCAATTTGTACTAATTTTTCATAAATTTTTATATTGGTATTAGTTTTCCCAACACTTGTTAACTATAAAACCCTAATTCCGAAAAAGTGTTTCCCATTTTAACATTTTCACCCTTTAGCGATATAAACCTGATAAATTGAGATAACCATTTTGGATATATTTTCACTTTTCATTATAACAAATATATTATTACATTTTTAATATGGAGTGATATATAATATTTCAAAAATGTTACTAACCAAAAAAGTTAAATGTGAGTCAAATAAAATATTTCAATATTCATATTATGTAAAAGTTTATATACATACAAATACATATACATAGAGAGAGAGAGAGAGATTTTATTCCATTAATAGGTTATTTCTAATTCAAGGCATGAGAGAGATTTGTAATTCTTACAATGTTTAATATGAAAATGACTTGTATATTTAAAAATATTTTAATGATAATATCTGTGTGTGTGTGTGTGTATACATTAAAACATGTAACATTTTAAAGAATATTAGTAACAGATATATATATATATATATTGTTAGAATCACAATTGTCATTAGACTAGAACCTGCAATTTTTAGTAAGGAGACGCATCACGAGAGTTAGTAGATCCACTAAAGGTATCTAAGCACATGCCGCGAAACACACAAGCATAATTGGTTTATCCAATGTCCAACAATATCGCCCCTAGCGTGATCTGGGTGTGATTCAAGCTTGTGACCTTTGGCTCTTATAACACTTGTTGGAAATCATAGAACTACTGAGCAAGGGGGTTGAATCAATAGTACTAGAGTTTGGTTGCCATTGATTTCAACCTTGTAGTATGTGTTTGATTGGTTGTAGATGTTTGATTATGCATATGTTTGGTTGGTTGTTGGTATTTTTCTATGCATTATTTAGCGTTGAGAGAGAAAAGGAGAAACCATGGGAAATTACCAAGAGTTTTTCCCATGGAATTTGGTGTGAGAAATTAAATAGCTAAATAATTTATTTTAGTTCATGTAGTTATCATGGGGTATGGAATGTAATTAATAATTTCCATGAGAAAAAAATATAAATTTATTATGTAATATTTGAGCAGGGGTATGAGAGAGAGAGCTACAATGGATACTGATGTTTCTTGTATATCTGTAGCACTGATCAACAAAGTTTCAAAGATTAATTTACATACTCGAGATATTCTTATTGCATGCATGTTTAGTGGATCATATTGGGTTTGATATGAAAAATTTCAAATGAGGTCTGCATAGGGGTTGAGGGTGTTGGGGCATTTGACAAGTAATGGCTTGACAAGATAGGAGTATGAATTCTTTCTGGTAGTAGCCAGTGAAAAATTAACAGAAAGTTGGGGATTTCTATCAGGTAGTCGCTAAGAAACTATAGTTGAGGTCGTCTGTCCTAACTGGTAGTGGCCAACTGATATATGTAAACATTTTCTTGAAAATAAATATAAAATTAGAGGTATGAAAAACCGACATGGGCATACCTCTACCCCAAATATATCAACATATTATTAATGGTGCAGTTCAAAAATTCTAGGATGCTTCTCCGACATGAATTCAAGGTAGAAAAAATGTTGCAATGCTCATACTTCGTAAAACTTGTACCTTTTTATTTTTGAAACTAGTATTCTTGGATAGAGACTTTCAAGCCAACATAATGGACATGTGGAGTCAAGTTCTTACTATATTGAACAAAAACATGGACTATGTAATGGCCTCCTCCCATATTTACCCACTTTCACTAGTTTTCTGAGATAAACATGAGCTGAGGGCCACTATGATAAGAACCAACCTCCTATATGACCTTAAGGAAATGTGTACGACAACTTAAGACCTTACTAACTTCCCTCAGGTTGTATGGGACCTTCAAGAGCTACAAAACCCCTCCAAGTGTCCAACCCCTGAGCTGATTCTCTTTTTCACTAACCTAGAGCCTCAGTCACTCCCTTGAAAAGGCCTCCAAGTGATTGTAACCCTCCAATCGCTCCCATAAGCATGTTTCCCAATGATTTTGGACTTTTCTAGTGAGTTTTGTGCAAGCGACCCTTAATTCTAAGCCACTTTTTTTAGGGATAGGACCCAGGCCTCTACCTAGAACTCATTGAAACTTATAGAAAATATGAATAACATAAAAACAAAGCTTCTAAACCAAAAAATCGAACAAGGACTTAAACTGAACCCTCCCATCCAGGATAGGAATTTCATTAAATGCATGGTAAAAATGTAATCTACAAGTTATGAATGCATATCTAAACATAGGGATTTGAAATTTATCTAAAGTTTTACAAAAAGTACCAATGCCTTCTCATAACAGCTTAAAGTTTTAGGTCATGCATTCGTTAATGATACATTCATTAATTAAACTTTGAGAATATCCATACTTTAATCTACCTTCAAACCATGCTTATAACCAACATATAACTAGATAGATAATAATGACAGAAAAATTATTAAATCTGCATAATAAAAAGTATAATTACTCATAAAAAATGAGAGGAACTTAGTTGTTATTAACCATATGCAAAACCCAACCAAGTCAAGGACTTCCGCGCACCACCCGACCATAGATTAGCCAAACCAAATATTTATTTCAGCCAATCACTCTCGTGACATATTCCAAGCCTGAATGCAGGATCTCATGTGATAAACCGACCCATAAATAACCAATAGAATCTAGAGGTTAAACCAACTCCACATGCACCATACCATGATCTCACCTAAATCGGTGTTGATATCAAAAAACCAAATCGATCTTGGATGCCTCCAAATTCCTTCACCATCCGTTGTGGATTTTTCTTGTATCCACCCACCTTTTCAGGGATTCTCGAAGAAAACCATCTCCATCCCCAACCCTTTGGATTTTCCTGAGACTACCTCACTCAGATCCAAAAACTTTTGCAAAACCAAACCTTAACCAAGAAATAATCTCGTCACACCATGGCTATCTATAAATGGAAAGGCAAGGCTAAAAACCATTGTTGAAACCCACCAAAAACCATGCTAGTGACAAAAAATAAATCAAATACACACATTCATATACCATGCATGCTAAAACTAGCTAGGAAATCATACATGAAACATGTTACCTTCAAGTATTCTCGTTGAAGCTTCTTTATCCAACATTTCCTTGCTTGATCCTTGCTTTATCCTTGCTTTCCTTTCCTTTCCTTTTCCTTCCTTTTCATTCCTTGTCCTTCGTTTGCCTACTTACTTTCCTTCTCCTCCTGGTGCTCTTCTCCTCTCTGAGACTAATTCCAAAAAGAAATGGAAAAAAGGCCCCAAACTAATGCTATGATTTATTTTTATTATTGATGACTTTAATTTCTTCATTTCCCTTTTCTTTCAATGTCCTCCTCACATGCAACCTGTGACATTTCACCTCCTTTTTATCCCATTTTCCTTTATTTTCATAAATAAAATACCAATAATGCCTTTTTTTCCTTTTCGAAGCCTTTGCCATAGATTTTTACAATTTTTCCTTTGCCATAAATAAAACAAGTGATGCCCACTAGGATTTTTTTCCCAACATTTAGCTTGGAATAAGTTTCCCTTGACCTTGGTATTTTTTTTCCTTTATTAAATTTATTACATGAACTTTTAACCCAGGGTTGTCACATACCCCTCCCCTTTAGGTGAACATTGTCATCGGTGTTTTATGACACCTACAACCAAAAAAACTGCTGAAAACCAAAACATATTTCCCATGGAGCTTTATAACCTAACTCGTTGTAGTATTTACAATGAAGAATTTTCTCAAAAGAAAAACCTTCATGACGAACATGAAAACATAACCATACCGCTTATTGGATTTTTATAACCCAAATCATTGCAGTATTTACAATAGAAATGATACATAAATATATATAAATATCAGACATATTTTTCTTCCACCGAAATACAATGGAGGATACATAGCCTACCTCTAATCATCTAGATCGCATGTAGCTTCATCAAAACCAAAGTGATTCCATTACACTTTAATGTGCTTGATTGCTTTGTTCTTAAGCATGAGTTGTTTCCGCTACAATATGCATTGAGGTTCCGATCCAGATGGATATTGGTGGACACCCTCTTATTCCACTTGGACCCCCACCACTGTTTCTTTTAGTTTTGTAGTTTCCTTAATTGTAGTTCAATTTACTATTTTTGGCATATTTTTAGGTCCTGAACTTCTTAAGCCGTTTTGAGTCCCTAAATGACTTTTTTTTTTTTTAAATGGGAAAAAATGATTTTAATGAATATTTGTAGTTGAAAGTTGTCGTCCTTGTACAAATATTTCTAACTAAGTATCTTTCATGTCAAACTAAGATCATATGCCCAAGTTATGACATCGGGAAGTTGATGTACCCATTTACCCCAATGGGGCCTATTGTTTTGGTGATTCATCTCTTAGGGTTACTTTTTTGGATGTTTATGGTTTTCCATTGTTTCTCAATAGTAAATAGGACTTTGAGCCGCATTGTAACATAAATCAGAGGCATGTATCTACCACATATCTTCTCAGAGATAAGCTACCATTGCTCGAGCTACTTTATTTCCATTATGTATGTAAGCATATTTTAGCTCTTTGATATTAATGAAATGAAGTCTTATTTACGCTACATATTTTTTTTTATGTTTATACCTATATTGTATTTCATTATGGCATAAGTCAAGATCAGTGGTATCATAACAGTTTTCTCTTTCTCTGTTTTCCTTTTCATGTCCCCAACTATATAATGGTATAAGGAGTTAGGGCTCGATCTCGTTCAACCTTTTCAAGGTCAGCCTCATAAACCCCGACACCCTCCCATGGTTGACGAAGATAAAGACGAGAGAGAAGGAGATACTTTTAAAATGTTGCTCGAGGAGGCCCTCGATAAATAAAGGAACATGATAATGAATAAATTTTCCCAAATCCTTCGATGGTTGCCCATGGGTGACACATATTCATCCAACAGTCACACTGTAGGTGCCACTCCCCTCAATGTAAAGTCAAATTTTCATTCCCATATTTGAAGGAAAAATTTATGCAGATGTCGTAGATATATGTTTAACTATATTGGAAGGATATTTTTCATTTCATGATTTTTCCAATCGGGAAAATATTACTTTTGCGCTCCTCAAAGTCACCCCACATGTCGAGGAATGGTGGGAAACCTACTACGAAAAAAGGGACGAGAGAGAACCCTCATAGTTTTCAGTCGAACCAACCTGGAATTATTTCTAAAATTCCATCAATGACAAATATTAGCCTGTGAGGATCTATGAGGACAAGTACATACAATGGAATACACTGTGGAAGCAAAGTGATCAATACGTACATTAGACAAAGAATCTGTTCCATACCCTGCGTACAAAGTTGGGTATCAAATATTCAGAGAAACACTTGGTCCTTAAGTATCGCAATTTTTTGCACAGATAGATTCATTAGGAAATGGAGTTCCTAAAAATCTCCTCTCTTGGTGCAGCATACTGATATGCTACTAATATCAAGCATAAATTTAAACAAAATAAGTGAGACTCTTGATCTACGAACACAAAGCGAAGCAAAAGACAAAGCCCGACCAAGACCCCCTAGGGAAACTCCTTGAAGCCGCAAGCCAAGGGTGATAGGAAGGAAAATAATGATAAAATCAAGTGGTGTGAGTTCCATAAAACTCACACTCACAATACGAATGAATTTCATGAAAATTAGGTGCTGGTGGTCAAGCTGAAAGGCTTAGAGACGGATACATGATCTGATTCTGCATCGGAACCCACTGTGATGGTATCCACCACTAAGCTCCAAAAAGGAAAGCATGTCATTGACGTAAAACCCACTGCGATGGTAGCCACCATGAAGCTCCAAAATGCAGAACCCAAATAACTGGATGAGAGGAAATGCCTCATTCACTCAAAGATATGGGTGAAGGTTTCACCACTACAATTTATTGTCGAAAGTCGCAGAAAAATAACCTGATTTCCTTAGATGTCGTGAAGAGGTTGGGCCTACCGACTAGACCACAGATACATCCGTACACCATTGGGTGGCTTCACCAAGTACAACATCTTCACGTCAGCCAATAGCTTCACATTCCGTATAACATCAAGCCCTTCATGGATGAGGTATTGTGTGATGTCGCTCTTCTTCAAGTTTGTGATGTATTATTAGGCCAATGATACTTGCGGAAGTGTCATACCTTGTATGATTCAAGGCCTCTGACTGTTATTATATATTTGGGAACTAAATTATACAGGATACCGGAGGTAGCCCCGCATAATGCTATCTCTTTGATCTCTGCTAAACAATGCAGTAAGATCATCTCCCATACCGAGAATTTTTTTTTTCTTTTTGACTCATTCTCAAAGTAAGGGGAAGATCATGGCCACATCGATGGTCCCTGGGAAGTGTTCCTATACATAGTACAAGTAGCTAGATAAGGTCGTGGAGGAATACAAGGAAATATTCTCCTCACCCACAGGGGTAACCTTGAACTTTCAGGTCAAGCATCTGATCGATTTGACTCCTAGAGCACCTCTACTCAACAGATCTATCCATAACTCAACTATCCGCAGTCCCTTTCAAGTGGGTATAGGATTTAAACCATTGTGTCTGATTGATGTTTCCATACATCATGCGAATACACAAATATAATCCACATATGTATTTTTGAGGTTGATAAAGTAACTAGATTTATTGAATGCGTCGAGCATGTCTACCAAAAGTTTCACAAAATTTTGGAGAAGTCCAATTCCAAGTACAAGAAACGACATCATCACCAACGAGTGCCACAAAAGTTTCAAGTGGGTGACAAAGTTTGGTTGCATTTGCAAAAGAAATGCCTTATCGGAGCCCATCGAAAGCTCAGGCCACTTCGATATGGGCCTTACAAAATCACTAAGGTTTTGGAGGATAATAATTTTGAGCTCATTATTCCACTATTATTTGGCTTGCACTTAGTGTTCAATGTGGATTTCCTTTATCCATAATTTCCACCATTATTAGAAACATCAGACATTGCAGAAAAAATGACACCAATATAGTTAAACCCAGACTGCATGGAACATGCCACAACTGATTATATCATGGACACGCAAATCAATAACACTTGTCAGCACAAGATCCAACCATATCAGGTTTTCAAAGCTAGCCAAGTCCTGCACTAAGAAAAGTGGCTCACAAGGGACCAAATTCAACAGAAGCTTCCCTATCTCATGGAGGCAGTCAATGCAATGTTGACCATTGCTTCCTAAGGGGGGGGCGTGAGGGGGAATGATCAAGGTAGATATTGGTGGCCACTTGCCTATTCCACTTGGACCCCCATAATTGTTTCTTTTAGTTTTGTGGTTTCCTAAATTGTAGCACATTTTGTTCTTTTTGGCAATTTTTCAAGTCCTGAAATTCAAGATCCGTTTTGAGACCCTAGACGACGTTTTTTGGAAAATGGGTAAACATATGGATTTGGTTGATGTTTTCAACCATAATATTTATTACTTAGATAGATATTTCTAACAATGTGTCGTGCGTGTCAAACAAAGATCGTATGCCAAAGTTACGACCCAAGAAAGTTAATCTACCAATTTACCCCAACGGGGCCCACAATTTTGGAAATTCATCTCCTAGCATTAGGTTTTTGGATATTTAGGGTTTTCCATTGTTTCTAAATGATAAATAGGACTTTGAGCCTCATTTAACACATTTCAAAGGCATGTAGCCACTACATCTCTTCTCATATATAAGCTACCATTGCTTTAGCTAGTTTATTTATTCTATTGTGTTATAGCATAATTCTGGATTAGGCTTTGCGTGGAGTTCTCCTTCTGGTTCAACCTAAAATACAAACGAATCAATAACATGATCAACATACTTTAGATATATCTTAAGAAATGAAACATGAAAAACATCATGGAATTTCCTTGTCATAGGTAGTGCAATTCTGTAGGCCACTGGTCTATTCCTCTCAAGGATATCGAAAGGCCCACAATATTGTGGTACCAACTTGGCACATGATGAAATCCCCGAGAATCTCCTCTTCGGCTTGATATGCAAATACGCATGCTCCCCAACTTGAGACTCCTTCAATGCCTTGTGGTGGTTTACATAACTCTTCTATATATTCTTTTATACCTTTATATTATTATTTATAACCTGCATTTGCTATTCCATTTATGCCAACATGGTAGGTCCTATCAACACCTTGTTCATTCTATCACTCCAATTGATGGGAATATTACAATTCTTCCCATAAAGTGCCTCAAATTGAATCATCCTCAGTGATTCCTGATAACCATTATTGTAATAAAACTCGGTCGATGTATGATACTCCTCCCATATTTTGTGCTGGTGCATGACATACATCCTTAGCATATCCTCCCCGTTGACCCTTTTTGTATATCCATCTATTTGCAGATGATAAGTTATACTAAAGGCCAAATATGTCCCAAAACCTGAAAACATCTCCTTCCATAATTTGGAAGTGAACTTAGCATCCCTCTCTCACATAATCTTCTTCAGAAAACCATGAAATCTCATAATTTCCCTAATGAAAACCTTTTCCACCTCACTAGTTGAATAAGTAGTCTTCACTAGAATGAAGTGAGATGCCTTTCTCAACCTATCGACCACAACCATGATAGAACCATGTTGTCTAAATTTCCTTGGAACATGTGTAATGAAATCCATGGAAATGATCCCCAATTTTAATTCTAGAATATAAGTTGATGCAGCTAACCTAGATGCTTACACTCTGCTTTCACCTGCTGATAGTCCAAAAATATAGCCACAAACTATGTTTCTTCCTTCTTCATATATGGCTGGTAATAGAACTTATTCAATGTTGTCAACACCTTCTGATATCTTGGGTGATCAAAATATGGCTTGACGTGAAAATCCCTCAAGATAAACTTCTTGATCCTAAGGTCATCTGGAACATAGATCCTATCTATGAATCACACCAAACCATCGGTCATAAGATGATAGTCCAAATCTTGATCATTTGTACCCTACTATAACATGTTCCTAAGCTCCTTGTACTTGTCATCCTGTTCTCTTTCCTGTACAATTTGATCCTATAATTTTGTCTCATACTATTTCACAACTAGAATGTGGTTCATATGCACTCTCCTACTAAGAGCCTCTGTAACCATATTCTCCTTACCCTCAATGTATTTGACCTCAAAGTCAAAATCATTGATTGTGGCCAACCAAATAGCCTTCCTAGAATTCATATTTGGTTGGTCAAAAAAATATATCAAACCATTGTGGTTACTCATCAATACAAACCTCCTTCCAAGAAATTAATGCCTCCACATATTTAAGGCATGAATAATAGCTACCAACTCAAGATAATGTGTAACCAATACAAGGAAAAGGCCCTCTAGTGGAGGTTATAAAGGAGGTTTTTAGTGTTATAAAATTGGCCAAAATTGTCAAAAAAAAAATTGCTACAACATACGTTTATGGTTATGGAGTTTTTGGGAGAGCTTTTAATGGAAATTCAACACAATTAAAAAAAAATGGGTGGCCGGAGGTTATTACGAATGTTTTTTAATTAGTGCACTAATCTGACTTGAACACAGCGGTGCGTACATATATAAGGAAGCCCAGGGAGGTCGAATCAAAATGCTCCAGGCTGTTAAGGTATAAAACTGCACCAGGCATAGCTTTCGTGATACAATGCACGGGGTGACTCTAATTGGTCTTGGGATTTGTGTAGTTCCCATAGGTCGTGTCTATAGCCCATAGGCCGTACAAATGCACCGATGCTTATAGACACTTAAACACCCCGGTGCATAGTATCACACAAACGCACCAAGATTTATAATTGGTATCGGCATTTGTGCAGTGCCCATAGATCATACAATGACGTCGGTGCATATAGACACATAAACTCATCGTTGCGTCATACCACACAAACGCACTAATATTTTCAATTGGTTTTGGTGCTTTTTCGGTGCTCATAGTTTGTGGAAATGCACCCGCACGCTTCTTAATACAAACACATTGGTCTACAGTTACTAACATGCACCAGTTTTCATTTTTATATTTTTTAGAAACATCCACTTGTGACGGTGCAATTATTGTGACTGTTCTAAATTCATTATTCATCAAAAGTCGACACATCTTATAACAATATTCATATTAGTTAAATTATTATTAATGCATTTGAATGTGATGTTTGGATTAATTTTTCATATCATATCATAATTATTGTGGTTTTTTAAAATTCATTATTCATCAAAAGTCGACACATATATATCTCATAACAATATTCATATGAATTAAATTTTTGTAGTGTATTTGAGAATGACAATGGAGAACGCAATAGCGACAACGGTGAAAATAATAGAATAAATTAAAACATATTTTATGATATATCATATATATGAATAAGACAGTATTTATCATACAAAATGAGAAAGTTATTGGTATCCCTTTGTCTTTCAATTGGGACACTATGTCTATTACATTAAACAAAATGTTTGATTTCACAGACATATTTAAAAAAATATAACACCTTGCCTTGATATCCAAACATAGTGATCATCATTCTTCGCTTGAGCTGTTGTCACTGTTACAACTACTTCCATGACTTCGGTTATTTTCAGGAATTTTTTGTTCATAGTGTTGATTGTTTGTTTCTTCTTCACCTTCCATCTACAAACATAAAAATTAACTGAAATGACTATATATACATTGGTGAGAATAATGAAAATTGCAATATTAAATAATATACATCAATGTATATCGAAAATAAAAATGACATACCATAGCAACAATTGACTCATAAACTATACACATTCTTTCAAAACCATGTACTATGCCATATTTCAAAATTTCATTTGTTGGCACAATTCCATACTTTGTTTTCTCCAAGTTTTATACCCCATAGCAAATCATATATTTAATATAAAAGATGTTTTTGTTCTATTAATTATAGATGGAGCTAAGTAAAACAAGATCTATATATGCTTACAAATTCCACATTTAATTTCTAATATGCCAACATATACTCACAACCCATATTTAACCCAATTTAAATCAATTCATCTGATGGTTCTTCCTTGTATGTTAGCACATGTTTGAAGACATTCAATGATGATTTTTGTAAAAAAACTTTAAAAATACAAAAATGAAATCTAACTAAGCTATTATAAGGAAGTAACAATTACTCACAAACTTAGATATCAACCCTTTTCTTCCTTGTCGTCCTATTTTATGTGCTGAATGGGTTTCATTTTCTTTGATTTTCTGCAAGAAAATTCTTGAGAATTAATATTTAATTCTAAATTGTTTATTTATTGTACCTAATGATCGAAAACTTCAATGATTACATATTACATTTGAAGCACATTGTTATTGACATGGCTCCTCCTGTGATGCAATTTTGTCCATTTCTTTGACCATCTCCTTGTACACCTTCTTCGACATTCCTACTGGCATATTTCTGATATCAGCTCTTTCATCTTTTGAGATTTTCATAATCTTCCTAAAAATGTAACATGAAAATAAAATATTTAATTTTTATATTGATATCTGTAAAGTAAATATAACAAAAGTGATATTTGTAAATAATTCTAGATAGACATTTAAAGGAATATAATTACTTTTTCATTCCTTCTTTTTGGTTGTTGTACGTTTTTTCTATTAAAATTCTGACATGTCTCATTGATCAATTCTCTGGAAACTCTTCCTGTAGTTTAGATAAAATTTGGTTTTTGGAATCATTGGATTGATTTTTGTATTGTAAGTGGAAAGAACGTCTATGCATTCATTCCACTATATCCCTCAAAATTTTGTAAAAGTTTTTCCCCCTTTCGTTAACCTCCAACACCACTCTACATGAGCTAAGGAGAAATTCATTTTCATTTGCATGTTCTATTTCTTTTCTTTTCTTAGAACCACATTCCATTTCTAAGTTGTTGGTCCCTGTAGAACATTAAACAGATGTGAATTAATATATTGTTTGACACATGTTATCTAAAAATTTTAAGTATATTATTAATGATAATTAAAAAAAGAAACTCATATTGGATCGATAGTATTTTTTCATTCAACTGATTCGTCCTTTTGCAATTTTTCCATCAAGATTTTACACTCTTCTAGTCCTAGATCAGAAATAATATTATCGAGATTCGTCATTTTGTGGCTCTACATGATACACAAGAAACAATACATATTATTTAAACTTACATATAGTTCAAAAATAATATTTTTTTATAAATAATTTACAAGAAACTTGCCTTTTTTGCTTTTCTTGATGTGTTATCAATATTTTTGTTACTTCATCTCTTGTCAGTCATTTCTTTATCAATTTGAAACCTATATCATATCATTCATTTATATATTTATAAATAAACTGTCGACTTTTGAGGTAAAAAATAAATCTCAAGAAACCGGTGTGCCTTTCATAATGTACGCATCCTCGTCGGTGCATGGTAGTATTAAAAACACACCACAAAAAACACTATAATAGACCATACTGTGCATGGGGGTATTATAAATGCGCCAAAAAAACATTATAATAGTCCATACGGTGCTACCCTTGTAACATGGAGCATCGGTGCTCTATTTTAGATATGGCGCATCATCTTATTATTTTGAAGGGACCACTGGGGGATAGGTTCACACTTCACTGATTTAAAAAAATAAATTGTTTTGAAAGCTTTTATTATAGTACTTGTGCGGTGCACTGCATAATACAGCGCACCAGTGCACTAGGTTACGCAAGGCATACCAATAAAACAAAATAATTTTTTTCAAAAATTCACACAATGGCCAAATGGATTGGGATCCGACTATGCCAGTCATCCCATGGGTTGCATGTCAATCTAAAATGAAAAACCTCAATTCTGAAATCACATAAAATGGGAGAATAAAGGGAAAAAAAAAATGAAGGGTTTAGGGTAAAAATGGATAAAAATGTAGAAAAATAAAAAAAAATAATCAAATTTAATTACGATATGGTTTGAAATTCTATGATACAGGGTTTGAATCACCAAATGTTTGATCTTTGATTGTCTGAATACTTTCGTTCGAACGTATTTCACTGCTCCACAGTGCCCTCATGCTCTCTTGCTCCATGTATGTCTCCTTCAAATATCTGGCTGAAAGTTTGAGCAAAAATAGTGAAATAATGAAAAGTGTTTAGTATTTAAAGAATTATCTTGTGAAATTATATTATCGAAAATATTTTTCCACCCATTTTTCAATTTGCCGCTTTTTTTTTTAACTTGAAGAAAATAGATTTGTGCTTCTTTTATTTGCATTTATTCGTCACCAGTGTATCACTTAATAGTGCCACACTCGTGCGTCATTTTGTAACACCGATACCGGTGTGTTTATATGTATAGTAGCACCAATTTTTGTTTAAAGCACCAAAATTAATTTTAGGTGTGCACACCAAAATTTAGTGAACTCCAACCATAGAAATTGAGAATTATAATTTTGTTTATTCTTGAGAATTAGAATTAGAAATAAAATTGAGAATTGGAATTGGATAAATTCTTGATGAAAATAACTATTCTTCCAATGCATTTTGTTTATTGCAGGAGGTCCCCACTGATTAAGTCAAGAGAATGCAATGTGGGATGTGTGAAGATGTAATACTATAGGGCCCATGTGGGAAATTGTGGCATGTGGACCTGTTGTAATTGCCACTTAACTATTTGCAGCCAATATGTTTTATAATATAATCTACAGATAGATGGATGGCCTGCTAGGAATTAGTACATATAATATGCAAAAGGGTAATGTTCTAGGAGCAATGACAACGAGTCCTTCATTTTTCATTTGGTAGCAGAAGAAGACCAATTTTCTACTAGACGATGCCATTTTTACATGTGGAGGAAATGGTTTCCCCTAGAAAATGAGTATAGGGTTGGGCAGAGGAAAGACATTGCAAAATAGGCTATTACATTAGTTTTTCTAATGGGAAACCGACTTTCAGGTGGAAATATGGTAGTTGAAGGTATCTATGATTTTCTTCCCGAAGAAATGGTCACTCGACTTCCATTTATAATACAAGCAGACTTCTTGCTGATTTCATCCACGGGACCACAACTCAAACAAGTTAGAGATTCCATTTAGGTTCAATCGAAAGCTGAAGATGTGATTTTATGCGACATCATCTTTGCCTGTGAAAGTTTATGTAAGACAACCGAAGCTCGAACAATACTCCCAGCTACTTTTAAATGCATTCTGGAGAATATTTCCCTTCATGGGACCTACCAACCCAATCAACAACGTCAATTGATCTTTCTTCGTTGTCCTTAAGGGAATGAAAATCCTTCCCTTCATGGTGCCTCTTGGCTTTATCAACTGCCTTGATTGATCTTTCCCTACAATCAACTCTGCTCTCCATTTCTCCATCATGGGACCTCTTAACCCTATCATCGGCCTCAACCAAATGCCCTCTGTCGGTCTCAACCTATACTCCTCTTGTACTATGTCGATCTCTGTAGCCGTCTGCATCCTTGTAAGCATATTTGTCCATATTTCTGTTTGAATCACTCATTTTCCCTACTATAAACTTCTCAACCGAAATTCGAATTCTCGTCTTTTCAAACACTCATCTCCTCAGAAAAATTCTTTCTTGCGATTCGAACTCTCCACTGCTCCAATACTTCACTTTACAGAATAACCCTATTCCGGTGCACACTATTTTATAGGAACATCGGGGTGGTTTGTAAGATCGAGGTTTTTGTTTTGGTGGGTTGTTTTATGACACACCGGTGTGGAAGCATTCTGAAGCACCGGTGCATCGGAGTAATAAGACGCACCGATGCATGTTTTGATGATAAGCGCACCAGACTATATAATTTTTTTTTTTTGTATGTAAGATCATAATAAAATAATGATAATTCTAAAGTAACAAATTTATTTGCATTGCTTTCTAAACTTTATTATGTTACAAAAAATCATATTATTCTAGATTTATTATTTTACAATTATTTACAAATTTCAAAATTTAAATATTTTAATGATGATGATGATGACGTTGGTTAACGTCTATTGAGACCAATATTTGGTCTATCAGACCTAAAGAAAAGAGTTATTTAGTTTATTGAATATTTTATTCCTATCCTAAAAAATCTTAGAGAGAAGCTTTCCGAGCTCACTATAATTTTGACATCTTAAAAGGCTAGGAAGGTCATTATTGCAACAAATATTATGAACTTGAGCTCTAATGTGGTGTATGTGGGGGCACTCTAAGAGGAAGTGATTTTCATCATCGATGTTCATATTCTCACTGATATGGCAGATCCTTTCCATCCATGGTGTTTTAGGAACTGTCCAATGACCTATTTCACTATGGAGCTCATGAGAGTTCGTTCTAACCTTGGCTATATTAATTTTCTTCTTTGAGATAGTTAAAACAGAGAGATACTTTTGATCTTCTAGGGTGGGGTTGAGGACCTCCTTATAATATCTTAAAATCATTTCACATTATTACAATTAAAATTTTACAAATATTTTACATACAATTACATTTATAATTTTACATACAATTAGAATTACAATTACAATTTTACAATTTGTCATATATACAATTACAATTAAAATTAAAATTACAATCATTTCACATTAAATTAAATATTATAATTACAATTAAAATTTTACTTTAAATATTTTACATACAATTACAGTTAAAATTAAAATTACAATTATAATTACAATTTTACAATTTCACATACAATTGAGATTAGAATTAGAATTAGAATTTTAATTCTACATACAATTACATTTACAATTAAAATTTTACAATTACAATCATTTCACAGTAATAAAATTAAAATTTTACAATATTTTACAATATACAATTAGAATTAGAATTAGAATTACATTTACAATTACAATTACAATTTTACAATTTGTTATATATACAATTACAAATAAAATTTTACATTAAATAATTTACATACAATTACAGTTAAAATTATAATTACATATACAAATTAAATTTTACAATTTTACATACAATTAAAATTTAAATTTCAATTACAATCATGATATAATATTTAATAAATTTCATGGTCATTAATATTAAATTAATTAATAAACATCACGATCATGAAAAACATCATACAAACATCATATTCAACTAAAAGCACATTCAAACATCATATATATATATACATTTCATGTCAAATAACTCATGCTATCACGTACACATCTATCTGCAAGCTAAACATTAAATGAACATATCTTACATGACCTAAAAATATACACATAATGATGATCACCAACATTTAAATTAAGTACATTTGCAACATGAACATAAAATACATGGACCATATATATATATATATATATATATATATATATATATATATATATATATATATAACTCAATAATGTTAAAAATATACAACTGTAATATAAATGTCATGGATCAGCAGCACTAATGGAAGCCTGCTCAGTCAATGGTGCAACCTTAATGGTCGATGGTCGAGCTTGCTCATGATCATGACTAGTACTGATGGATGGATCAGCTGGTGGTAGTACAACATCAATATAAGTAGTACTAGTGGTGGAGACATGCTCAATCAATGGTGTAGCCTCGACACTCGATGGTCCAGCCTGCTTATGATCATGACTAGTACTGATGGATTGCGCTATATGCTGTTGATGACTAGACGTGGCCGATGGTCCAGCCTCATCTCCATGATGACTACTAGATGCTAGTGTAGACTCATGCCCATCAAGTGCGGCATGAGGTGAACGATCACGAGATGAGTTGCTTCTCGTGGATTGTCCATCACGTGCTGTGGCTCGACTATGCCTATAACATGCAACAGTCCTCCTCAATCGCATAACAGATGTCGTAGGTCCTATGACATGCCGCATCAGGTTGTACATGTCACGCAACATGCCTCTCCACATTCGTATTAGCCTACAATCAGCCTGTATGTCTCTATAATGAGCAGGTTTGATGCCCGCCTCAACAATAAATGCACTGAGTTGGTCACCCAACTCCATCCTATATCGAGTATCAGGTCAACCACGCCTAGCAAAAGGCAATACCTATGCACCAGCATGAGGGGCATGTCTTTTTCCACCGGCCTCCTGATCATGAGCCTCGGCATCTGCCATGTCCTGATCGTCATCAGGCACCACACCTGAATCATGTGGTGGTTTTGACATCTCCTCGCTATCAAAAGATCCAATGTCTGCAAAATATATACAAGTGCACAACAATAATTAGACAATTTCATTACACAATTTAATAAAAACAAGTTAAAGAACATGCTAGAATAAATTTAAATATAAAACAGTAATATTACCTCTCTCATCTAGCGGCTCATTCGCTGTGAAGAGGATGTTGGCACACTCTTGCCAATCCAATCTAGCATAAGGATAGGGGACCATAATAAAGGGATGCAAATCGTCAACACTGGCTAGTAAGTCCAGTGCATCATGTGACATCTTGGCTGGAAACATAGTCTCTCCCCTCTTGGGCATCATCTTCCCCCACATGTGCATCCGAGCCTCCAACATCGACCTATGAGGCTGCCGAGAAAAAGCATGCATCATCTTTGGAAACCTTTCAAAAAATAAAAATAAAATCTCTGAAGAAAAAATGAAGTTAACCCTCCCTTGTGCATGATCATGACATCTATCTAAGGACGTACAAAACTACCGCAAAAAAATGGCAGACCACCTGACAAGTCATGGCTCATGTACTAAAGAATCAACATAATATATAAGTTGGAAAATAATGTATTTCCTGTCACTGGTGTTGTGTGAAATGGTAGAAATGAGAATAAAGACGCACTGCACATCCTATCTACCAAATGCACCAATACGTAGCTAACCTCCAGGGACCTGAAACTCTGAAGGAGATAGTACATTTTCTCCAATGTTTCTCTAGGAGTAAAATAACTGACTCACTACTACACAACCAGCTGGAAACTCTGGGAATGAGGGAAAATCTACCCCTCTCCTCGACAGCCCTGTAATGAAATAAATATCCTCCTCAGTGGGTGTGTACCACTGGTTAGGACCAACGTGGAAAGCCTATCGGTGGGCATTCCACCTATGGATTAGATGTCTCAAAAAGACACTATGGGCATTTAGGGAAGTAACCTCCTCATAGAACTTGAGGAGGCCTACCTGCCTTAGGATCCCCTGGGTATCTATTGTAATAGGGCGAGGGTACGCATCTCTCTCCCTGTCTCGTACCTCCCACTAGTGAAGCATGTCATACTGATTTTCCTGTTGTTGCTGTTGTTCCTCCTCTTCTCTCTGAATCATTGACATATTAAATAATTTTTTTTTAATTAAATCAGACATATATTTAGGAAAATACATAAATAATTTTTTTTGGAAAACAAATCAAACCTGTCGGTGCGCCACAAAAACAGTCATGCACCAGTTTCGGTGTGGCTCTTTTTGTAGAGCACCGGAGGCAGTGCCCCAGATGACATAAAACACACCATATGCGGTGCTCCTAAAATTTTCTCAAGCCTCTTTGACTATATATTGTGTCAGAAAAGTTGTGCGCTGATTAAAATATATAACTTGGTGCGTATAGTCATGTCAGAGCACCGACTTCCTCAAAAATTATATAGTCAATGGTGCGGTATTTTACCCGGCCACACTATTGACCCTGTCGGAATATCGAATGCGGTGTGCTGACAGACACCAGGGTGGATATATCCATCAATGCACCATGTTGCTATTCTCATGCTCAATGGTGCGTCCAGCTAAATGAATGCCCCGCAATTTTTTAAAAAAATTTAAAATAATGCGGGGCGCCTTTCGGTACTGCCCCAGAAATGGTGCAGATACTGTTCACACAGGTTGTGGTGTGACCTGTAAATTTTAAGGGCGACACCACTTACCGGTGCGAGGGAAACGGTTCAGGCACCCCACGCAACAATTTTTCTTTTTTCTTTTTTAATGGTTAATTCTAAGGTTATTTCAAATTTTAATCCACTAGAAAGCTTAATTATGGAAAAACTAGAAAAATACCTATACATTTCACTATCGAGGAGGCATATTGGTTGTAGAATTTGCAAAATAAAATTTTCCCACTGTTTTGCAAAATGAAAGCTGGAGATTGGTGGCCAATGCACAACAACAATGCGTGAAATGGGTGCAATGGGAGAACTGATGTCAGGGCGGTTTAGAGAAGGAGAAATCACAACGGTGCTTGAGAGCTCTGGAGTACTAAAAAAAGTGAAAAATGCGGTTTTTTGGCCATAATTTTTTTTTTATTTAACCCTGTTTCGATGCATGGGGTTTTATAGGTGCACCGGTGTGGTTTCTTAAGAACGCACCAAGATGTTCAGATTTGGCACGTTGTTTTTTGATGCACCGGGGCAGTTACTTAACACTACACCAGGTTGTTTCAATTTTGGCGCGGTGTTTCATGATGCACCGAGGCAGAATAGTGTTGAAGCATCGGTGCTTTTTAGTAATAAGACGCATTGGGCATGTCTTTATGGAGCACAAGGTGTTTGGTGTGCCAATGTTTTGTGAGACTAGTGCTTTCTCTTATAGAGTGCATCAGTGATTGAGAGTAGAAAAGTGAAAAATGTGGTTTTTTGGCAGTAATTTTTTTTTTATTTAACCCTTTTTCGGTGCGCGTATTTTATAAGTGCATCGGTGTTGTTTCAAATGAATGCACCCGCCCACTTCTATTTTGGCATGGTATTTTATGACACACTAGAGTGGAAGAGTTTGTGTGCACTGGTGTCTTCTCTTGTAGAGCGGAATAGTAATTGAGAGTTCTAGAACATTGAAAAACTTGAAAAATCTAGTTTTTTTTTCCATAAATTTTCTTTTTAACCCTTTTCTAGTGCACTTGCTTTATGGGTGCACCGGTACTGTTTCTTACGAATGCACTGGTCAATTTTTTTTTTGGCGCGTCGTTTTATGATGCATCGGTGTGGGTTCTTAATACTGCACCAGGTGTTTTCAGTTTTGGCACAATGTTTTATAATGCACCGACGCAGAAGAGTTTTGAAGAATCGGTGCACCACAGTAATACGACGCACTGCGCGGGTGTGTATGGAGCGCATTTTTTCTGCTGTGCAATTTTTTGTGTGCACCGGTGCTTTCACTTGTAAGGATCACCAGTGTGACGTTGAATGATAATTGCATGGAGTGGAAAACATCTGCAAAGCCCTCCACCTGCCAACCTCCTCTAGTAACCTCCACTAGAAACAGATGTATGGGGTATTTTTATAAGGGGTTCCTCAAAAACATCTGCTAGAGGGTATTTTCCTTGTAGTGAACATAATTCTTCTCATGTTCATTGTGTTTCCTGGACTCATAACACACCACATGTGTCTCTTGCATCACGACTTTGAAAACTACTCTCTTGAAGGCATCTGTACACACCACAAACTCTTTATCTAGATTCATAATCTTAGGAACTGTAGCATTCATCAACAATTTCTAACTGCTCAAAACTGGCTTCACATTCTACTATACATTCAAATTTATTTCCTTTTCTTTGCAATTATGTAATAAAATATGAAATTCGTAAGAAGTTCCTAATGAACCTCCTATAGTAACCTACTAACCGCATAAATTATCTAACCTCATACACATTCTTAGGAGTTTGTCACTCCATGATAGCCCTTATCTGTTTTGGATCCACTACTATATCTTCCTTGGAAGTAACATGTCCCAAGTAATGTACCTGTGTCAGAAAGAAATTGCACTTGCTAAATGTTCTTCATGCTCTTCCTCATTCTTAGAATATATCAATATATCATCAATGAATACAGTCAAAATTGTTTCTAAATAAGGATGTAATACATTATTCATCAAGCACATAAAAATGTTAGGGGAATTACTCAAACTAAAAGGAAACACAACAAACTCATAGATCTCATATCTGGTCTTAAAAGCAGTCTCGTAGATGTCCTCTTCTTTTATAGGTACCTGATGATATCCTGATCTCAGATCAATCTTCAAGAACACTATTGCTCCCTTCAATTGATCAAACAAGTCATTGATCCTTAAAAATGGGTACATGTTCTTAAATGCCACCTTGTTCAATTTCCCGTAATCAATTCACAACTTGAGAGTACCATCAATATTCTTTACAAAGGATACTAGTGCACCTCAAGGAGATACACTTTCCCTAATGTGTCCCTTACCAAGCATTTCCTTCAGCTGCATCTTCAACTCTACTAACTCTGGTGTGCTCATATTGTAAGGTGCCTTTAATGTATGTGCTTCTCCTCATACCAACTCAATAGAAAATTACACTTCCTTGTGGGGAGGAAACTCTAGAATCTCTGCTGGAAATGCATCCTGAAACTGCTATGATACATGGTACCTATGAACTATTTATGCATCCTCAACATCCTTATCCTTGTCATTGGAAATATGGATTGCAATAATTACACATCATTTCCTACTACTACACTTATCATGGATAGATGTGACTATCCTAATTTATGTAGGTTTATTATTTCCTACAAGATTCTCTTTTCCCCATTAACATTGAGGCACTCAATGACCTTGTCATAAAAATCTACCTTGATTCTGTGAAGGTACAACCAATTCATACCCAAAACAATACTATATTATCCCAATGGTAGTATATCGATATGTGTTGTTGTAGGCATACCATTCATCTAAAATGCACAAAATCTTACCCAGTGATTAACTCTCTCCTCAGTACATGTAGCCAACTGCATGAACCAAAACTTTGCATGCACTTATTTTCTAAAGCCACACTTATCCACAAGGTCTAGATTAACATAACTATAATTAGATCCAAGATGAAGAAAAATAGAAACAACTCGACCATAGAGATTACCTTCCATCTCAATAATGGATTCCTGGTGATGTTTCTTCTTGTTTTCCATAACTACATAAATCCAAGGAATGTTATGGCCAACATCCCCAACTATCTATGCCTCGTGTGTGTTACAGATATGAGGGATTCCACCCTAGTACAATGGGAAATCCTTCTTGCTATGATATTTGTCGCATATAAAACACTACAATGGTCCCCTACTATCACCTTCTTCTGCTTCACTCCAGATTGTGACTCATGTCACTTCTAAAATTCATTGAACTTCTTGTAAGGAGAAACACTTTCCCCGCTTCCATGGCCATTTCCCTTTAAATTTATCATTTCTATTCAAATAAATCTTAGTATTAGCTTTACGTTGTGACTTCTTGTAATAATGAGTCAACTTCAGAATCCCCTCGTACAATGATAGAGGATCATAAAACTCAATATGGTATCTATATGCTACTATAAACCCACCAATCAGTCACTCAATGTTATCCTTCCAATCCTTGAGGTAAGGAACATACCTCAAAAACTCTAATAACCTGCTAGTATACTCATAATCTGTCATAGAAGCGATCTACAAATCATGAAATTCCTTAGCTATGTCATCATAGTAGCTCTTTGATATGTGCTTCTTCTTGAAGAATATATTGAACTCATCCCGAATTAACTTTTATTCCATAATACCCTTGACATTATTCACATATTCCAACAAAATATTTTCTTTCCCTTTAATACTCAAGGTTGCTATTTATGCTTTCATGTTATCTGAATAGTTAAGAAATATGAATAATTTCTTCATCCCATGAAACCATTCCTCTACATCTTCTAACTTATTCAAATGTCCATCAAATGTAGGCAGCTTGACTTTATATAACTCCTCATGCAACTATTCCCTCCTCATATAAGGATGATAGTGGTTATGGATATGATGGTGGCTTCTCGATGAGGAACTAATATGATTCCCATACATGTCATTCCTCCTATCATGTGTATCCAATAATTTTCCACCTCTAACGAGATCCCCTTTCCAGAACCTGTATCTATAATGAGACCTGCTACCATAGGCTCCATTACTTCTCTCTTCCCACTCTTAAGTAATCCTCGGTTGTCCATGTCCTTGGAAATTTGAGAAGTTATGAAGAATCAATTCGTTGAATTATGCCTTCTTTTTCCTGAGCCCTTACAAGTCTTTCCTGAGGCTCAACAAACCTTTCATTTTCTGCTTTGCAACTTCTGAGACGTACCCTAAAAATTCTCAATATATCTACTATACCAACAGAATACTCATCTCCTTGTTACAAACTGATATGTAGGGATAGTCACAAGAACTGTAGTCTACCATTTTTCTCATCATCTATGATTCTCTTCTCCACACAAGTAGGCCATGTGAGATAAACCAAAAAGATACCAAAATAAAAAATTTACCTCATGACATTCAGGGTATCCTTATCTCATCTGCAAAATCATTCCACATTAGCATGATACATAATAATCATAAGCAGATAAATATAAAAAAATAGTGCATGAGCATACCAATTGTATAACATTACCCCATGCATGAGAACCATAACCTTGATAACATCATATTTTACCAAAAGAGAGTGCAACCCACTATGATACCACCCAGGGGAAAACAGTAGCTTACCATCACCATGATAATACTCAACCTTCTATATGAACTTAAGGAGTTCGAGTCGTCAACTTAACACCTTACTGACTTCCCTCAGGTGGTATAGGACCTTAAAGAACTACACAACCCTTCAAGTGTCCAATGAGCTAATTTTTTTTTTCACTAACCTAGATCCTTAGTCGCTCCCTGGACAAGGCATCCAAGCAACTGTAAGCCTCTAGTCACTCCCATACACTTGCTTCCCAATGAATGTGTACTTTTCCAATCAGTTCTGTGCTATCGAACCTAGGTTCTAAACCATATTTTGAGGGCTAAGAATCAGGAATTTACCCAGAACTCAGTGAAAAGTCCATAAATGGTGAATACGATAGAAACAAAGCTTCTAAACCAAAACCTTGAACAAGGAATTGACTTGAACCCTCCAAGCTAGGATATGAATTCCATCAAACACATGGTAAACATGCAATCTACATGTCATGAATTCATATATGAACATAGGGATCTGAAACTTATCTGAAGTTTAACAAGAAGAACCAATTCCTTCTCGCAATAGCTACCATAATTCCATTTAAATCGTGCTTCAATTAACCAGACATTCATTAATTCAAATGTGATAAGTTCCATACTTAAATATGTCATTAAACCACACTTATAACTAGCATATAACTATATATATATAAATGACAAAACAACCTTTAAAGAAACATAATTAAAATTATAATTACTCATAGAAAATACTAGGAAATTAGCACATATTTACCTTATGTAAAATCCAACCAAGTCAAGGAGTTCCACGTACCACCTGACCATAGATTGGCTTAACCAAATATTTCTTTCAGCCAATCACCCCTGTGCCATATTTGAAGCATGAATGTGGGATCTCGTGGGATAAACCAATGCATAAACCACTAAGGGAATCGAGAGGTTAAACCACTTCCACCCTTGCCATACTGTGATCTCACATAAACCAGTCCTGAGATCACAAAACCAAACTGAGCTTGGATGCCTAAAAAATCCTTCGCCATCCCTTGAATACTTTTCTTGTCTCCACCTGCATCTTGAGGATTCCTAGAGAATTCCATCTCCACCCCCAACCCTTGGGATTTTCATGATACCACTTCACCTGGATCCAAAAACTTCTAGTAAACCAAATTACAACTAAGAAAGAATCCCATCACACCATGGATATCTATAAAGGGCTAGGAAATGCTAAAAACCACTACCAAAACCTGCAAAAACCCATGTGAATGATAGCAAATGAACCAAATACACACATGCACATACCATGAATGCCAAAATAATGTAGTATATCATACATGTGACCTGTTACCTACAACTATTCCTGTTGAAGTTCCTTGATCCAAATTTTCCTTGTTTGATCCTTAATTTCTTTTTATTTCCTTATCATTCCTTTGCTTCACCCATCCTTCCTTTACTAGCTTGATTCCCTTCTCCTCTAGTGCTCTTCTCCTCTGTAATACTAATTAAAAAAAAACGTGAAAAAAAGGCCCCAAACTGATGCTATGGTGTATTTTTATTATTGATGCCTCTAATTTCTCTAGTTTCCTTAATTTTCCTTGAATTTACTCCTCACCTACACTCTCTGACCTTTCACCTCCCTTTTCTCCTCTTTTCATTGATTTTCATAAATAAAATACCCATAATTCTTTTGTTCCTTTTCAAAGCCTTTTTCCATTGGATTTTCCAATTTTCCCTTGGCCATAATACAGAAAAAGTGATGCCCACTAGGATGCTTTTTTGAACATTAAACTTTGAATAAGTTTCCCTTGACCTTGGTATTTTTTTCCATTTAGTAAATTTATTACATGAAATTTTAACTTGTGGCTGTTACAGACTATTTTTTGATTAAGTGTATGAATCCTCTAAAATAATAGATGAAACTCGTGCATTTTATTCCTCTGAGTGGTGCCCCTTGGAAGATTTTTTTTAATATTTTCACCAACTTATCTAAAATTTTGTTATGGCCACCTACATCATGGAGAAAATGAATTTCTAGAGTTAAATGATACATTCATTACTCAAGCAATAACATGGGAGGTCATAGCTTGACTAGTACAACAAAGAAAGGTGTGACCATTCATGCAAGGAAGATTGTCATGTCAATTAAAGGAGATGAAAGTTTAAAAAAACTTGTAAGATAGGACATCGAAATTTTTTATCCTAACTATGGAGGCCCCTCATTTGTTCCAACTTAAATTGGTGACAACTCCATTATGAGATCCCCAAGGATACCAAAAATATGAGTGGTATCTAAAAGTAGACAATATATAGTGGCAAGGAGGAAGCCATAAGATAAAATAATAGGATGGAATATCTATTTTGAATAAGGGGGAAATGTAAGAAAATAAGCTAGGTGGAACACAAACATCACCACCCATAACATATTTTCATATCTGCAGTCCCATGAATTTGAGTCTGTCACCTAAATTCTTGTTGTAAGAACACATTAGATAAAATACAAGTTCTTATCCTAACAAGTGTTCGCAATGTAATTTTATCTTGATCCAAATGTAATATTATGTGGAAGAAAGAGATTACAAGTGTAGTAAATTAAATTTCACAAAATAAGCATTTAACCAAACTTACATCATGATCACCGCAATGTGAATACGTTTTTCAATTAATTCTTTCATTATGCGGGGTCTACATGAGGAGAACATAAAATTATAAAATAATAATGAGGTTATATGATGGTAAAATTTCTACCCATACCTACTATTTATGTTCACTAATTTGCTCCTAAATTTTTAAAAATGAGGATTTACACAACTATTTCAAAAAAAAATTAGAAAAATTCAAAATCTAAAATTATCTTATTAAGAAATTTCCATGTCAAAGAAAGTGAAAAAAAAATACTATCAAACCATCCTTTCTCTTCACAACCACTAATTCCAAATGTAGATGCATTTTATTCAAAGTAATGTATAACTAGTGCAGGTTTTTAAGGTAGTGGTGCTACAATAAGGCTTAGGAAACTCACATCTTTTACATTTTAAAAATTATTGGAAAATATTAAAAGAAAAAAAAATGTTATCCTTACAACATACTATCATTTCGAAAGGCTTATAATCATAGAAAATTGGAAATTAAAAGTATCTTTCAAATGTATTTGACATGAACATATTCGTGACCAATATAGATAAAGTTATTTTTGTTGTCCAACCTTTTATAGAACCTTCTGCAACCATTTGATTCAAGAATATTTCATTTTATTAACTAGTAAATTTCTATCTCCAATCCAAATGTTCCATTGGATCCAATTTATGTATCTTGGGACCCTTTAATGTCATTTGCAAATCAATAACAAAATACAATTACAATTATATTAAATTTTGACTTGTTACTCTAATATACTGTAACCATATAAAAACTAAAAACAGACTTATAATAATAGTGTGCATGAGGCTTCTTTACACTTTTAAACTTTGATAATATAAACCCAATAAATAAAAATTTCTTAAATTCACAAACCATACAAGTTTAATATGAAGTATAACTTCAATTATAAATTGGAAATTTATTGAGAGAGAATGAGAGAAATTTAATGCCACAATATAACCATCCAACACTTCCATTTGATTTTATTATAAGAAAATCAAACCATAATATATTATAGAGAGAGATATGATTTATTTATCTATAAATAATGAAATGCTACTCATGAAATTTTAAATAAACTTATAGTATTACAATATCCTTGCAAAATGAAATGTAAAAGTAATACTTGATAATTGATTTAAAACCAATTATATGAACATGCAATAACTTTAGGAGTGTGTAGAATTCCAATCCTTTCTCTTGTGCCAGCAAAAGCCTTCATAACAGTAGCAGGTAGCTACACCATCATCTTTGCTAAACAAAGACACCTAGTTATTTTATTTTCATTTTCAAACATGTCTCAAAGTAAACATATTTTATAAAAGGATTTTGTTCCCCATTAAGAGATCCATTTGAAATAACAATGGAAATCTCTCCCACATCAAGCATATTCACCATGTCCCCCACTTCACTTCTTTCACTATCAAATTGCCTTTGTGCAGTAGCCATAGCCTCAACCTCTTCCATGTAGTCCTCCTTCTTTTCTAGGATGTCAGTTCTTTAGATAAATTCTTGAATACTACTCATGAGTGCCCCAAAAACATTATATGGATGCTCTTTATAGGTTTCCTCCTAGCAAAGAATAAAGAATTTTTTGTAGGCCTGCCTAAAACATCGTAGTTGTCTGCAGAAGAACCAAAGAGAACATAAAAATAATCACCACTATTGAATTGGTCGTTGCCTTAGTTTGTAGCAATATATCCAATGGGGTATGGTATAGTATTTTCTCCAAAAAAAATTCAGAGGATCATGACTACATGTTTAATATGATCGGAGGTTTTTAAATCATGGCCATCTATTGCAACCATTACCACTACAATAGAAATCAGAACTGGTGCACCAATGATTTTCTTCATATTCCATAACATAAAACATTAGCCTCATAACTATGTTCTCTCTTCAATTTCCCTAAAATAATCCACATTCTCATCCAAAAAGTTCTTCGGGAATCCCATAACTACCTTGTTCAAGACACCAAATCCAAGTTGCTGAATGGAGGCTAATTTCCACTCTTGAAGAACTACTGAAAACTCTATTGTATTTTCTTTCAAGCACCTCAGTAGTATATTTATTAGAATTACATCACCAACAACTGATGATTATTCTGAGGGCAAACAGTGACCCCTCTCTTTATTCCACCTTGTGACTAAAGGCTAACTCAATTGAGATTTTAGACATGTGTGTTTAACCACATGTCTCAAATACCATATGTCATTTTATATGACACTTATTGATATGATTTTTTTAATTAATTAATTTAATTAAAAGGGTAGAAAAAAGTATAACAACTTTTTATATAAATCTCGATCTTCCATGTACCAATATTATGAAAAAATTGAATACTATGTGGAAGTTAAATCATACCATCCACGTCTTATTGAGTGGTAGTTAAATTTAAATTTTGAAAATTGTATTTGAAAATAAAATAAACACATGAAAAAATAATATTTATGATTAAGCAGAGAGGCTCATTCTAGGAGGATGAGAGGATGTGTAAGTTTGTCTATCAGTTCGTTTCCCTTTAAAATAAAAATAAAAGTTTGTAAAGTAATTAGAAGTTAAAAAAATGTCTAAGTAGATATTTAAATCTTATAATATGGTTATTGATAAAATATTCACATATACTTAACATATGTTAATCGTAAAAACCCATTTTAATGTCAATTCCCATGAAAAAATTATGTTTTTATGGTAAACAAATTTATTTCGTTCTATATATACTCAATTTAACATTTAAAAATATATTTTAAATGATGAAAAATAACACATTGTATTTTGTCTTCTAAAGAAGTTTGTACGAGAAGAAATGTCATCTCTCCCAACTCATGTTAGATCTGTGCTTAACATGCATCTATGCTAGTTCATAAATACAATAATGAATTGTGTCTCCAAAACACTATATATATAAACAAGGGCCATATGGTAGTTAGTATCTATTACTTAGTTTAAATATAGTTAAATTAAAATAAAATACTAAATTCAAGTTAGTGTTAAAGTTTAGAATTTAGTGAATTTAAGTTTTACTAATTGCTAAATTGACGTATTTGTTATTTGTAATTCTGCATTGAAAATCCAATCCTTAACTTTTAATAATATATAACATATTTAATCTTTGCAAAAATTTTATAATCAGATTATTAATTATAAATATTATTATTCTTTATATTAATAAAAAATATATAATACAAATTTTAAGTATTTATATAATTTTAGTGAGGAATTAATACAATATATTTAATTAAAAATAATAAAATACAAATCCACATTCAAACACAAGGTCTTAATTGCAAAATGTAACCGATAATATGTACCGTAGGAAGAGGAAGAAGACCGTTGCTCAACTGCCACGGCGCCAATCTTGCCAACACAAGGGCATGATCCAGCATTTACGCTCCTCAACCGAGTCCTTTGTCTAATCGTGGTAGTGAATTTAAATCGAAATTATGATGCTCAAATTTTATTAAATGAGAATTTGCTATATGTAACATGACCATTGACTGAGATTTAATCGTGTTAATGAGATTTAAGTCAAATCAAAATTAGCGATTGAATTAATAAGATATAATTATATTGAAGTTCAATCAAACTTAGAAGCTTAAATTTTATAAAAAAAATTAGATTGAATAGCTTTTTCGAATTTATTAAATTAATTTGTATTAAATTATTCCTTATAATACTATTTTAATAAGTTAAAAATAATTAATTAAATCAACTTTTGCTCTCTCACACGATAAGTAGATTGTTTTTCCTTTACAATGTACAGACGCTGTCATAAGACAAGTAAATTGGTAAATTGGTTTTCCTTTACCAATTGTTTCACAACTAAATAAAATATTGCATTAAAATAACATAATTGTATATCAAACCATTTTCATCAACAACTTTGGGAAAGAATTTGTTTTTATATGAATATACTACAACCTCTTCGAACCTCCTTAGATATTTACTATTAGGATATTGTTTGGAAGGAGTCTGTAGATGATGAACAACTCTGCTTTAGATACAAACATCTTATTAGGGATTTTTTGATGAATACTGGGTAAATGTTTGAAGAAATCCCTTTTCACAAAGATGAAGCATAAATTTGAGACCGTGTGGTATCTCAAATCCTGACAACATCTCTAGATCTGAAAACAGATTTGACTCACTCTCCTCCCTAGATGAGACTCTAAAGAAAGTCTTTGCACAAGAATGGTATCCCACTATAATTCTTTGCACAACATTCAGCTTGGAATAAGTTTCCCTTAACCTTGGTCTTGTTTTTTCCTTTATCAATTTTATTACATGAAATTTTAACCCAGGGTTCTTAATCACCCCTCCCCCTTAGGGGAAAATGGTCTTGAGCGTTTTATGAGACCTACAACCATCAAAACTGCTGAAAACCAAAAAATAATTCCCATGTAGCTTTATAACCAAACTCGTTGCAATATTTACAATGAACAATCTTCTCATAAGAAAAACCATCTTGAGAAACATGAAAACATAACAACCATAATGCTTATTAGAGCTTTATAAGACATCTCATTGTGTTATTTATAATATAAAGAATACATAAATGTGTACAAATACACAAAACTCATTTTCCTCCACTAACAAATAATGAAGGATACATAGCCTGCATTTGATCATCCATCTCCGAGTAGATTCATCGGGACCAAAGTGCTTCCAATGCAATATGCACTGTGGTTCTAGTTCAAATTCTCCTTCTAGTTCCACCTACAATAAAAACAAATAAACAACATGTTAAACATCCTTTACGTATCTCTTAAGCAATGAAACATGGAAAACATCATAAAATTTCATTTTCGAAGGTAGTGCAAGTCTGTAGGCCACTAGTTCAATCCTCTCAACCATCTCGAAATTCCCTTAATATTGTGGTGCAAACTTGACACATGATCCAGTCATGAAGGAGCTCCTCTTGTGATTGATGTGCAAATACGCATGCTCCCCAACCTAAAACTCCTTAAATTCCCTCTAGTGGTCTACATAAATCTTTTTTGTGTCTTCTGTCACGTTTAGATTCTTCTTTATAGCCTTAATTTCATGTTCAATTTCTCCCAACATGTATGGTCCTATCAACACCCCATTCACTGGATCACTCCAACCGATGGGATTATTGCAAATCTACCTGTAAAGTTCCTCAAATGGACTCATCCTCACTGAATCCTAATAACCATTGTTGCATGCAAAATCAACCAATGGATGGTACTCCTCCCATCTCCTCTACTGGTGCATGACATACATCATTGTATTATCCTACATAATTATGTTTACACTCTCTATCTATCCATGTATTTATGGATGATAATTTGTACTAGAGGCTAACTCTATCAAAACCTGCAAACAAATTCTCACAAAACTTGGAAGTGAACTTAGAATTCCAGTCTTACACAATATTCTTCATAAACCTCACTAGCTGAATAATTAGTATTTAATGGAATGAAGTGAGCTTATTTTCTAAACCTATCGACCATAACCATGATAGAATCATGCTGCCTCGATATCCTCAGAAGACTTGTATTGAAATCCTTATAAATGACCTTCCATTTCCATTCTAGAATCGGAATAGGCTGAAGTAACCCACATGGATTCTTACACTCTACTTTCACCTGTTAACAATCCAAAAATATAGCCACAAATGTTGTCTCTTTCTTCTTCATATTTGGCCAGTAGTAGAACTTATTCACTGGTGTCAACATCTTCAGATATCTTGGGTTACTTGAATATGGCTTGACATTAAACTACCTCAAGGTAAGCTTCTTGGTCCCACTATCACCTGGTCATATATATTTTCTTTGAATCTCACCAAACAATATTTTGTGAGATGATAGTCCACATCCTGATCACATGCACCCTGTTGTAACCTGTTCCTAAGCTCCTTGTACCTATTATCCTATTATCCTTCTTGTTAGATCTGATCCTATAAATCTGTCCCATATGATCTCATACCTTCAACATGGCTCATTTTCACTCTCATACTAAGAGTGTACGCAACCCTATTGTCTTTGGAATTAATGTATCTGATCTCAAAGCTAAAATCCTTTTCATGGAAAACCACCTAGCCTACCTTGCATTTAGATTCGTTTGGTCATATAGTATCTCAGCCCACTATGATTTCTCATAAATAGAAACCTCCTTCCAAGAATATAATGCATCCACATATTCAAGGCATGAATAATAGTTGCGAAATCAACATCACATGTAACATAAGTATGGTCATGCTCATTCATTTGTCTCAACTCATAAGACACCACATTTCCATACTACATGAGGTCTCCACAAAGTATTCTATTGCAGCAGTATGTACACACTAGTAACTCTTTATCCAGATTTGCAATATGAAGAACTCTAGAATTTTTCAACAACTGCTTCAAGTTCTCAACACTGGATGCACATTCCTCTATCAATTCAAATTTATTTCCTTTTATTTGCAGTGATTTAATATTATATGAAATGTGTGAGAAGTTCCCAATGAACCTCTTGTAATAATGTACTAACCCCTAAATGATCTAACTTCATCTACATTCTTAGGAGCTTCCCACTCCATGATAGCCCTTATATTTTTTGAATCCATTGTTATTCCTTCCTTGGAAACAAATTGTCCCAAGTAATGTAAATATTTCTGAAGTAAACTGCATGTGTTAAGCTTGGAATACAGTTGATGTTATCTTAATGATCTGAACACTATTGCAAAATGTTCACCATGTTGTTCCTAATTATTTGAATATGTTAACATATCAATATATCATCAATGAATACAATCAAAAACTTATCGAGATAAGGATGCAATACAATATTTATCAAGAAAATAAAATTAGATGGGGAGTTAGTCAAGAAAAAAGGAATGCAAAAAAACTCATAGTGCTCATACCTGGTCTTGAAAGCAGTGATGTAGATTTCCTCTTCCTCATGTTTATATATGTTATATGTTAATATTTCTATCTTGGGGCTTTGAACGATAATTTTTATAATGAAATGGGATTGCAACCCCTATTTCTCACAAATTAGGATCTTCATTTCATTCCATGATGTCCTCTTCTATCCACCAGGCCATATGATAAAGCATGAATTCATAATAAATTTTTAAATTTCAATACAGATGGAAAATGATAAAGCAATATTAATACCAAAATCGAAACATTGCATCTCTAAAATACTTACACATCACATCATAAGGAATCACTAGCATGTGAGATCAAGTGTGTCTTGTTAGTTGGTGGAATAATATGAACCTTCTCAGATCATTTCCTCTCATCCATTAACGTAAATTAGACTACGTAAATATATTTTTTCAATCCAATCAATATCCCATTATCCCATGTATTTTAGAGAAAACTATACAATTACAAGAAAATATGACCTTCTCTTTAAGGTCTTGCACAGGAAGGACCATGATAATATACCACATCCTTTGCTTTCCCATTTTGTATCAATCTCTACAAAAAATGTGGAAACATGTTAGACAAACATTAATCCATTCACACTCTCAATGGAAAGAACAAATCCATAAAAAACCAAATAGAATTCCATCGTTGATTACATTATTTGATAGTACCGTCTATTTCCGAGTATCAAATAAACAAGAAAATAGATTTGTGTTGTCCTCATAATCCAAATAACGTATCAGGAGTGAGGGAACCATTCCTCAAACCATCCTAGAAGGCATGATAGGGTCACAATTTAGTCTACATGTATATGTGTTATTATTCTTGGTTAGATGCAAGCTATTAATGCTTATGATAATAAAGATATAAACTATTCAAATAAAAATTCTACTATGATGAAATTCAAAAGAGAAGGAATGACCATATAAACCCTTATATTTCCTTTTAAATGTTGTTATTTGTTTCAGTTAGTTGCATACGTGATGTCTATAAATCCTTAAATATCCATATTTATGGGGTTATTACTTATTTTTATCTAACCAACCTTTTGGATTTACTGAGTTCTGACATTTGAGAAATTCAATTAGAACAACTCAATTGAATAAATATGTTAAAAATAACAATATTGTTTTTAGGTCTACTAGGGAAAAATATGTTTATACCTAATATGTAACATCAAACTGAGGCACTGAATAAATTTTCCAACTTGGTTTCAAAATTGTGAAGACCTTTTTGTACCAACTTGGCAGCTCTAAACATGGAAAGGAATTCCATGAGAGAATTACTCAATCAATATTTCAATTTAATGTTTATATGGAAAATGTCTTGCTAGAAATATATGCTAAATGTGAGAGCATAAGGTATATTGAAATCCAATATGCCTCATTTCAATATAAGGTACATTGAAATCTCAATATACCTTATTTAAATATACCTTATATTGAAATAAGGTGTATTGGATTTTAATTTAATGTTTCTATGGAAAATATCCTCCTAGAAATTTATGCTAATTTTTTTTCAAAACTGCTCATGAAATTTACTAAAATTCAAGACTCAAATATAATCTACTACTCCATGAAATTAAATTCACAATCTAAATAAAAAATAATAAACATAAAACAATATTTATCACTCATACATAGAGTTTTACCTAAGGGAAACCAACTACTCAAAATTGCTTCCTACCTATATTACATTAATTAAAGAATAGAGATGTAATACAATGCTTGTTCAAGTCTCAACACACCCTGCAAGTGTATAGTCTATCTCTCTTTTCGATTAACTAACTCTGGGAAAAACTTAGCCAATTTTCAAGCCCTCCAAGCTCCTATTCCATTGGGTTGTTCCTTTAGAAATTATGCCCCTATTAGTTAGGAAATTCCCTCAATTGAATTGTGCAATTCCTTTAGGTTGATCCTCCGGCTGCATTCACCACCTGTAAACATTGGAATAGTCTACAACTAATAGTATACCTCCTTGGAATATCCATCTCAAATGGTTAACTCAAATTGTCTGCATGTATCACTTTTTGTGTGTTTATTTATTAGTTAACTAGTTGATCACTAGGTGTGGTTGAAGTCACACTTCCACAACCTGACCTTCCACTTGTTCCCCCAATAATTAGAGCTAGTATAACACACCATAACACAATTTAATGGAAACATATTGCTAAACATTAGCAATAAATCATATTGAATTGCAATAATATTCGATAACTCAAAATAACTGAGTTAACTGAGTGACAAATTCCATGTCACCTCAGTTAACTACTTCTAAGATTTTTGCTGATGTGGAAATACAAAGTTTCTCTAGTTTGACCAAGGCAAGCTCAAACTAAGATTTTCTTGTTGCATTTTCAACACTTCCTCTAAAAAAGAAAGGAACTATCACCCACCCATCACATGCCTCTATAGAATTTATTTCATGCAACACTTCTCATTGTTGCTTATGCTAATACAACATCTGCAACTGAGAAGAAAGATAAAAATAATCATTGAATAAATTTTGAACCGTTTACTGAGAAAATCATGCTACTACTCACTCTGCTAATGAGTCTCCTACTCTTTTGTCAAAACTCCTCTCGACTCCTCGGTATATGAATGACATTGATCCTATTTCTACTGTATACTGTGGGCCCCATAGCAAGGTAATGATCCATGAGGAGAACACCTCAACAGACCCTGCCCAAAATTCTGCACCTCTTAGACTCAGGATCTACGTCACTCCAGCTCACTCCTAAAGGTAAAGTTTCATGTTATCCATCTAACCACCTGGCTCCAACTCCCCCCCTACTGGAGGTCTCTACTTTAGTGGATTTCTGCACTCTTCCTCCTCTCAACCTCTCCATTTGTGCTTTCTCCACAAATTCTTGAGGCTCCTTCTGAGGACGCATGTTGAGAGGTCTAACATGGTCCCTCTCAACCACCATATCTCTAGTATCTGCCTTGCTCCTCAAGGTTTTTCATCCATATTCTACCTCAATTTCATATAGGTTCTTGACTTAATTACATATGTGCTTCACCTCTCATGTTACATGATATTTATGGTTGTGGACAAAAGTATCTCCCCTAGGTTTGGTGGTCAACCTAGAACAAAAATGGGATAAGGAAATCAATGCCCTTCCTTAAAATAAATATATGATAGAGTGAGGCCTACCTGGAAACTGTCACATCCTTCGCTCGTTCTTAAGCTTGGAAGCTCCAATTCTAGCTCTGATTGCCAAAATTGGAACCGACACTATCAGATAACATAAGCCAAGAAACTACAAGATCTATGGAGTGTCATCTAAATAATCTATTAAATAGATCAACATGGTATTTAAATACATTAAATGAAACCACATATAGGAAAACAAAGAATTATTTGTATTAATATAAATAGAAGGATATTACAATCATAAGTAGTCATTGAGCTTGTAGAAGAGCTCTTCCAAGTTGTTGACTTGTCCTTTCCTTGTCACAGTGTGCACCTATAATCACCCTAATTCATGAGATAACACCCACTCCATAAAAGAGCATAAGGAGAGAGTCTCTCCAAAAGAAAAAGATTCATTTATTCTCTGATATTATAATATCTTCATAACCAAGATGGTAAATATATAGGAGAGTGGGGTAAGTTGGGAGTTCTTATCCAATTACCATTCCAAGGTTTCAGATCAACCTATGATTGAGGGATATGATCAAATTATAAGTGGTGAAAACTCCAAAGTATGGTAGGGTAGGATTTGAATGTGTAATCCAAGTTAAGTGGTTGAAACAACTTCTAGAGACTCCTAGAAAGTGAATCTTCCATAAACTCGATCATTCTCCCAAATTTGTAGAACCAACACAAGTGCAAATAGTATTAACTTGCTAGTGACCAACACTAGCCACATTGGAGCAGCTTATAGGTAGTTGCACACCAGTAGGCATACATGGAGCATTGATCCTAAAGCTAGCTCAGATAATGTAGTTTAGGGCTGAAGCTTTGGGGGATGAAAGGAAAATTATTAGGGATTTTTTCAAGATGATGAAAAGGGGGAATAGGATTTTGATTGACACCATTAGGAGGATCACTGATTGAATGTGAAAAAATGGCCTATAATGATATGCGCCCTAAAGCTCAAAGTGAAAGGTGATGACTAGTTACTGAAGTTATTTACCTTGTGACCAGCAGGGACAAAGGACAAGCAGTGAGCATCATCTATTACAATACATTTATCATGATATGTTTTCACTGAGGGAGGCATACCCATACTCATCTCATAAGCTAGAATAAAATGTACAATGATCAAAAGACATGTCCATAGATGCAACTAGTGGACCCATGACTTGATGATTGTTTATATGATCATGACCATTATACATTGTGATATTTGTATAGTTCCAAAAATCACAGCCTCATTGGATGAAACTAGATCTGAGGTCTTCTATCCCCTTCATACGACCAACTAATGTATGATTCTAACCACGTGAGTTAATTAGTTGGAGTCAAACATGGTAGAAAACATCTTATTAGCATCCATTGATGTAAGTCCCTAACAGACGTGAGAGAAACCGTTGATGATTTTAATGGCTCTCAAGTTTCTAAGGTACAATTGATATGGTACGAGTAAATAAAATTATGTCAAACACCACACAAAATCGTTCATTCGAAGGTCATTCATGTAAACCTGTCACTGAGAATGAGGAATATTTCCATTGATGTATGAAAGTACCAAGGTACCAAATGGGTGTTCCTAAGTCTACTTCCCAAATGATGTGTTGATATCTATAGGAAGCAACCCATCATAGTAGGCCTTCCCCCAAAAATGACACTAAATGAGTAACATGATTCAGACAAAATCATCAAAATGATGTTGATATGGAACTGGATCAAGGAAGGCATACATGAAATGAAGTCTTCAGTGTATTGTAGTGGAGATAAACTGACTTAATTCTCTTGAACACTGACGACAAAGAATGGAGTTGGGAGCATTGACCCAAAACCGTAATGGAGGTTCTTAAAAATGGTACATCAAAGTATATAGGGAGATTGGAAGATAGTCTATTATATCCGTATAAGCATAAATATTTTGAAAAAGATTTCAATGACAATGGTTTGATATACAATTATTTTATTTTATGGAAATATTTTATCTATCCATGACATTATTTTTTTGTTTTTAATATATTTTTGTTAAAAATATTACATATCAACTGAACATAAAGTGAATTACGCATCATATAATATCAATAGTATTATTTTTCATTCTATTTTTTAAATCCATATTAGGGAGTGAAGAAATTATGTATCTCCTTAATACTAAAAGGTAATTTATTTAATTTTACTTTTAATTAATTTATCACTATAAAAAAATGATGTAAAATTAAAGTGAAAATTGAAGCTTTTTTTAGGGCCATTCATTGATTTTTATTTTGTTAGTATTTTTAATTTTGTTAATGTAACTATTACTTTATTATTTTTAATTATAACATTAAGTAACAAAAAATATAGGGACAAGGAGTAAATTGTTTTTTCTCGAAGAGGTACAATGTCAAAGAGCGATCTAATTGGGCCATTATGTTACAGAGGAAAGAGAAAGCCAAATGATGCATCATTGGCATTCAATATTTATTATATTTTATCTCAATCTGTGTACATTATTCTCTTACACATCATAAGCATATATGCACAATATTCACTTATACATCATAAGCATATATGTACATTATTCTCTTATACATCATAAGCAGAAACATTTTTTTGGGTAATGGTTGTAATATTATGTAATCTTGTTACAAAAATAAACAATTTCACAATATGATTGTTCTAATTGTTTCTTTATTTTTCCTTTAATTTTTCAATCAAAATTTTCTTTTGTTCAAATGCATGAATTTTTTTTGTGTTCTTGATTATTATTTGAAGATTCTAGTCTTGAGGGCTTGCTTAATTAATTAAATTTCCCATTGATAAAACCTATTTCTAATGAGAGGTCACAAGGTCAATTATTATTGACACCCTTATAGTTAGGCTCTTCTAACTAAGATAATAGGATGTTAGAATCTGCAAATTAAGCAAGTGGGACGTGATCCCTTCGGGTGGATCTACCAATATATTTCCTCCAAAAAAAAACATTTGAATATTCTAAGCATGTTTCCATTAAAACTGTGTCACAAGTACAATATTCATTAACCCTTGCTCGTGATAAATTTTGTAGGTCTTGTTGAACTATGAAATTCATCTCTCAATAAATTTCTTGCATGTTATTAATTTTGGTTGATATTCCATAAATTTTCTTTCTTACTAGGAGTTATGATGTTTCTCTTACATAGAACAATCTCCCTTAAAAAAATCTAGAGGAAAAAATAACTTCCAAGTGTGTTTGACTATAGTTTGAAGAAACCTTAGAATAACTCTTGGATTTCATGTTGTTTATGTTTTTTTTGTACATTAAAGTACCTAGTCATGACCATACGTGCATGCGAAAATTATTAGCTTTTATGAAAATCATAGAATGTGTTGTATTGCTTTTAGTATTAATATTATAAGTTATATAATGTTTTGAATTTCCTTTGCCTTTCTTCATAATTTTTTAAAAATGTTGCAATCCCATATTTAAAACCATATATATTTATATGAATAATACATTTAAATAAGTGTTTTTTTTTCAAAGTAAAAAACTTATTGATTTATAACTATTTTCAAATTCATAAAAAAATTTCCATCTTTTATTTATTATCGTAACTAACTAAGAAGAAGAAAAGAAATGGAATAAAATAGTATTCAAGAATATACAATAGGATAAGGAAAAATTATAGTGGAAAATGAAGCAAATACAACAACATATGATACCAGGGAGATCGTAGATCCTTGTCAAGGAGAAAGGAAGTATCATCATGAAATTAGAAGAATGCCATAAATAGGAGGAAATAATGTGGAAACAAAAATCCAGAGTTCATTGGTTAAGAGAAGGGGAAAATAATACTGGTTTCTTCGACAAGGAAATGATCCAAAGGTGACAACATAATCAAGTTTTATCTCTTAAAGACCCAGAAGGAAACTTAGTAGTACAACATCGGGACATGGAGGCCTTGCTGGTGGATTACTTTAGTGACATCCTAACGGATCCAGTTCACAACTGAATGGAATAAATTGAAAGGATAAAGCAACAAATACCTCAGTTAGTTAACAGAGAACAGAATTTGGCATTACTTCAGGAAATCACGCTGGAAGAGGTGGAAGAATTTGTAAAGGGTCTAGAAAAACACAAGGCACCGAGACTTTATTGTTTTACAGTTGAATTATATCAGGAAGTATGGCCATTCATTCACAAAGATACCTTGGATATAGTAGAGGAATTGCAAAGGACGATACATGTATACCTTGCCTTAAACTCGAATTTTATTGTGTTCATTTCGAAACAAGATCATTCTGATGTTCCTGCTGTATTCCGACTTATAACCCTTTGTAATGTTATATATAAAATTATGTGTACTATCATGGTTAATGATATCAAACCTATTCTGCATGTTCTAATTTCCCTTGAGCGAACTAGATTTGTTAAAGGCAGAAAAATCCTTGATGGTATAGTCATGACCCAGGAAGCTATTCGTTCTCTCTGTGCCTTCAAATCCAAAGGCATGATGATCAAACTTGACCTTGCCAAATCCTATGACTGACTCAGCTGTACCTACCAAAATATCCTCAAGGATTTTTTTTTTAAATCAGAGATGGATTAAATGGATACTATCCTTTGTATCCACTCCTAATTTATCTATCCTGGTCAGTGGTTCTCCTTCTGACCCTTTTAATGCGATTCGTGATCTGAGACAGGGTGATCCTTTATCACTGTTCCTCTTCATCATTTTTATTGAAGGTATAGGAAGATATATTAAAAATAAGGTCGTAGGAGGACACTTAAAGGGATTGAATCTATGGGGCATCGACCTTAACCTATCCCACCAGCATTTTGTTGACGATATTATGCTATTCTGCCAATAAACCCTAAAAGAATACAAAGTTATTTTATCCACTATTAAAGAGTTCATGGATGCATCTGGAACCATTATAAACAATGAAAAATATGATGTTTTCTTCTTTAATACTGCTCCTTAGTCTCAACAGTTTTTGGCTCGAACTTTAGGGTTCAACATAAGATCCCTTCACATGAAATATTTTGGTATGCCTCTTTGCCTTAATTCTCTCTGAGTATCCTGTTGGAAAAATATTCTTACTCGTATTCAATCTTGTCTCCAAAACTGGTCCTTTCATGTGCTCAATGCCCCTTGTCGAGTGGTTCTCATAAAATCGGTCCTACAATCAATCCCCATATATCAAATATTAGGGATGGTTTCCCCTAAAACTAGTTGTATTGAGATTACTAATATCTTTTAAAATTTCTTGTGGCAAGGATCTCAACAAACTTGTAAATGGGCTCTATTATGCTGGTAAATATGATTAAATGAAAAAAGGAGGGTGGACTTGGCTTAAGGGATCCTTATCTAGTCAATTAGGTAATGGGAGCAAAGATGTGGTGGAGTTTGTTACAGGGAGGAAGAGACCTCTCAAAAAAAAATTGGGAGTGAAAATATGACATGTCACATAATAGTGTAGATCAATTTTAGATATAGAAAAATCCTAAGGGCTCTACAATTTGGAACTTTGTATCTTAAAAAAAAGCTCATTAGATACCATAGTTTCTGGGAAATCAGGGGAGGAAATATAGCCTGGTTTTTGGAGGAATCTTGGTAGCAAAGAGAGAAATTTTTAGTTGAGTGGAACTTACCGAGATATTTCTCTTTACAAAAAAAGTAAATATAAAAATGGTTTATCATTTTTGGGATGTAGAGATGGATAGATATTTGAGAAAGTGGAAGAAAAATAGACATTGGGATAATGCTCCGAAGACTTAACAGTGGGGGAATCTTGAAAAATAATTACAATCCAGAAAAATACCTATTCTAACACGAAACGACATCCTGCGGTGAGGATACAGAACTAAAGACAGGTTTACAATTCAAGAAGGCTACAATATTAAAGCTAACAATATCCAGTTTCCAAATACAAAAATATGGTATAAATTTTGGTCTACTATGCATTGGCTGAAAATTGAATACTCCTTATAGCTTGTAAGTCATGCTAGAATTCTCACCTGGGATCAATTGCAGAGATGAGTAATATTGAGACCCTCTACTTGTGTCATGTGTGGTACAAGTACTAAAAATATTGAACACATGTTGAACAATTGCCTCGTTGTTGACCATATGTGGCAATATTTATAATTAATGTTTTAGCAAACAGACATAGATAAAAAAAGAATCCAACTCACAATTGAAAATTGAAGACAAGGGGGATATGACAGCCATGTCATTAATAGAGCCTAGTAAATTTATATATGTTTCCTGATGTGGGCAGTGTGGAAGGAAAGGAACAGACATACGTTTAGAGATGAGGCTCAGAAAATAATAGAGACTTGGAAAACAATTGTTCAAAACATAAGAGAAAGTATACTAGCAGAAAAATGGATTTCGGATGACTGGACAGTGTATGGGAAAGAGGCTAAATCCTAGCTCAACTAAACATCAAACCCCAAATTTTATCCCTGGCCTCATGGAAACTCAAACCGATGGTATACCATTTGAAAGATAAGTATAGTTCACCACAACAAGGTTTTCTCAAGCTTATCTATGATGGGGCTTCCAAAGGAAATGCAGGTCAAGCAGGAGCAGGGGAGGCTTTCCGATGTTATTGGGGCCATGTATGAAGGATTTATGTTATGGAGCTTGGTTATGCCAGTAACAATGGAGCTGAACACAATTCAGTCAAGCAAGGACTTGTAATTATAAGACGAGAACATTACAATATGCTTGTGGTTGAAAGAGATTCAACTATGGTCATAGGTATACTTCAAAAGTTGTAGAGAGGAGCAAGATGGTAGCACACCAGTCGTAGCTGGTGAAAAAATCAACTCATCCATGAGATTATGGAACTTATGTCCAAAATTAGTTATATTATCCTGTCTTATGTTCAGTGATCAAGAAATACAACAATAGATCTGCTAGCAAATTGTGGATGCAATAATCATGGAAGGTTTTTGGATATCCCTTGGGATAAAAAAAGATAGGAGACTGGGCTCAAAAATCTACAAGAGATTGTGGAAAGTGACAAAAACTAAACCCAGAACACCCAATAGGGGTGCCAACTGGGAAGTGGCTTGGTGCGACATGGCAAATATGTGTACGAGCCAAACAGTGGAAGGAGATGACGTGTGGTAACAAATGCGGGTGACTCCACCCATGCCAATTAATGACTACATTTAAGGAACTTCGAAGACATCAAGGTATGTCAGGAGGGTCTAGGGGAAAATGCGAGCACAGGAGGATGTGGGAGCCTATTAAAAACATTCTCTTTGTCGGGTTTTGGCTTATAGTAGAGCAGGGAACGCAGAGCACCGGGAAGAAGACATAGGATTAACTATGGGCTCTGGAAACCATGACGTTTCATATGTGTTGGTATGTATTTTTGAGATTCAAAAAGATAATGAGCTTAGTGAAAAGAGTCGCCTTCACTAAGTGGGCCCACAGGCTATTTTTGGTGCAAAGTCTATTTTTAGACATGTCGATCATATTCTATGAGTTGCAGGATTCTATTTGTGGATGGTTGGTCAAGTTGGAAAAATAGATGGACTTATATTTTTAGACATATTGGGCGGAATCTATTTTTAGATTTTGAGTCTGCAACACATATGCTCTTAATATTATAAGCTCTTAATAATATTTGACCTCTAAACATTATCTTATTCTCTTGAGCACTTCAAATAAGTGCACAGATGTGGCACAAGACAATGTATGAATTATTCTATTCCCGAGGGTTAATTGGAGTATTACATGAGACTCACTAGGGAATCATGCACAGAATTTAAGTGAGTTATAGAAGTAATTCTGTGGAGTTGTGTTCGCTTAAACTTAGTTAGACACAGTTGAGCTAGTTGTATCTAGTCTAACTGATTGATACACTAGTGAGAGTGGTGTGAATTAATTATTAATTAACTCACTAATTATTAACTCATTAATCAACCGAAGAATACATCAGTTAACTACAGTGCATGGACAGTTTCAATGGAGACCATTGGAGAGGTAGGTGAAAGAGCAAGTTGACTGCAAGTTGACTATCAGTTGTGACTATAGTGTTGCATGATTTGCAACACCCAGTGATTGGAGATGCCAATGAGGATTGCGTGAGCAAGGCTAGACAAATTCGAGTTCATTCAGAGCCAATATTCAGCAGGGATTGTGCAGTAGAGGCAGGCTAGCAGGTGGCAAAGATCAGTGCATGGATTTGCAAGATCGAGCTTGATTAGTGTGTAGCAATTGTATTGTACTGAGAGCTTGATATGATCAGCTTTGTATGAGGATTTTTACATGATCTCTATGACATATATTATATATAGATAGTTGGGGTTTTTAGCTTCAGGCTTTCCCGTTAAAACACTGTGTTAATGTGTCAGACTTTTTATAGTTTCGTGTGTGCATTGCAATTGTGCTTATTTCTGCATGTGATGATCAATGGTGGAATAGATATTGCATTGTGCATGAAGTTAAAATATTGTTTGATCAGGAGAATCTTGGTATATAACGCAATAGTTATATAATTTCTACATGGTATCATAGCGTTGATCATTGGAGAACATTGCAATTATTGAAGCGGTTGAGTTTTGTGCTGGAGGAATTCGAATTTGCAGCAGTGTTTTCTTGGTGTCAAAGTTGAGATGTATTTCAACAGATTGCGATTGGAGTATACCCTTGAGCGTAGCTCGAATTATATTTCATGGAAGGATAGGATGGAGGTAATGCTGGAGGATAATTGGTTGAAGGAGTTCATAGATGCAGAAATTCCAAAACCTACCTCTAGCGATGCTACCGCACTTGGCGCATGGCAAAAGAAGACAACAAAATGTCGAAGGATTCTGTTGGAAGGTGTGAAGGATCACATAGTGTCAAGCCTTCATGGTAAAGCTTCTCCATTCTTGATGTGGAAAGCTTTGACAGACTTGTTCCAAAGCAAGAGCGACCAGAGGAAGTTGGTGCTCAAAGACAAGTTCAGAAAAATAAAAATGGAGAAGGGCGAAAGTATACCCAAGTACCACACGAAGTTCGTCTAGTGAAGGGATGAGCTAGGAAGTGTGGGGGTTACTGTAGATGAAAAGGACTTGGTGAGATTGGCTCTCCTTGGGATTCCGAAGAGTTGGAATTCCTACGAGGGCTCTGTCAATGGTCAGGAGAAACTGCCAGGATGGGAGTGACTTTGGTCGGATCTTGTGCAAGAGGAGATAAGGCGGAGTACCAGGGATGGATATTCATCGAAGAATGAAGATGAAGAAAATTGTGTTTTGGCTTCCAAATCAAGGAAAGGGAAGGGAAAGAAAAATCCTTCTCAATCTGGTGCGAAAGGCAAGAAGTAGGACATGTCCAAGGTGAAGTGCTTTCACTATCACCAACATGGACATTACGCCACTAATTGTCCACATAAGAAGAAAAATAAGCAGGCTACTAGATCTGCAGCTAGAGAGGCCTTAGCCTCACAGTTTGAGATGGATTTTTCACTGATCGCATGCTTGGTTTCAAGTGTGATGGGATCAGTGTGGTTTCTTGACAGTGGTGCGTCTTTCCATATGACCAGAGACAAATATTTGTTCAGTGATCTGGATGAGAAGGATCTTGGAGTGCACATCGAAATGGGTGATGATGGTAGATGCAGTGCGACTGGTATCGGGACTATTTCCTTTGAGAGGGAGTCCTGTAAACCTTTCATATTGAAGGATTTCATGCATGTTCCAGGATTGAAGAAGAATCTGATCTTTGTGGTGATGTTGGAAGACAAGGGATATGATGTTGTTTTTAGCGAGGGAAAAGCTTTCCTGCGTAGTAAAGCAACTGGTGAAACTCGGAGGATAGGGGTTAGAGTTAAGAACCTTTATCAATTGTAGGTATATGGCTGTGCAGCAATGGCAGGCAAAGCAGAAGGTGTGGTGAGCCGAGATGAGGGCGAATTGTGGCATAGGAGATTGGGCCATCTTCACCATGGCGCTTTGAAAATTTTGCAGCAGATTTCTACTGGGCTTCCCAAGGGTACACTTGCGCAATCAGATCAGTGAGGGATGTACTTTGGGAAAATTTGTGAAAGTCACCTTTCATGAGAAGGATAGTCACGCCACGATCCTTGATAGAATTCACACGAACGTGTGTGGACCTTTCTCGGTATGTTGATAGCAAAGCATAGGTATTATGTGATATTTTTTGATGACTTTTCTCGTAAGTGCTGGATCTTCTTCATGCAGAAGAAGAGCGAGACATTCTCAAAGTTCTGTGAGTTCAAGGCACTGGTGGAGAAAGATTCGGGGAAGCAGGTGAAGGCTCTTAGGAGCGATAATGGTGGTGAATTCATCTCTGGAAAATTCAAAGACTTTTGCAGCGCAGAAGGAATTCGAAGAGAGCTCATAGCGCCTCATAACCCACAGCAGAATGGGGTCACGGAGCGAAAGAACAGAATGATCGTGGGTGCTGCACGAGAGATTTTGCATGATCAGGGCCTTCCCATACACTTGTGGGTTGAAGCTTGCAACACTGCGGTTTATGTGCAAAACCGTTGTCCTCATAAAGTACTTGGCATGAGTACACCCGAAGAGGCGTTTTCTGGTAAGAAGCCTGATATTTCTCATTTGAAGATTTTTGGCTCACCTGTTTACATTCATGTGACGAAGGATGCCAGGAAGAAGCTGGAGCTGACTGCAGAGGTCGGGATATTTGTGGGGTACACAAAAACACCCCAGAACTATCGTGTGTATTTGCTAGATAGTTGGAAGACTGTTGTGCGACGGTATATCAAATTTCATGAGGAGAAAGCCATGAAGTTGTCTTTTGAGAGGAAGATACACTTGCATGCAGATGAGGAGTTGTTAGTTCCTGAGGATGAGCCTCAGGATGTGGATCAGCCACAAGAGGAGGTTCATGGAGTGGAAGAAACCACTTATGCAGTGCCAAACATCAGAGGGCGGAAGCGCACTACAAAAGTTGAACGACTGAATCTAGATGCAGCAAAAAATGTAGGAGCACCTACATCACAGTGCAGACAGTCACCTGACTTATATACTGGATACATGGCTCTAATGAGCAAGTGTATCGTGACAGAGTCATCCTCTTTCGAGGAAGCTGTGGAGGACCCTGCATGGGTAGATGCCATGGTGGAAGAGTATGATTGGATTGTCAGAAATAGTGCATGGGAGATTGTCCCAAGGCCGGAAGGGAAATCGGTGGTAGGTTCAAGATGGATCTACAAAGTGAAGCAAGTTGCTGATAGGAGCGTCGAGAAGTACAAGGCAAGATTTGTTTCCTGGGGCTTCTCACAGATTTAGGGGATTAACTATGAAGAAACCATTACACCTGTCGCAAGGTATTCTTCCATACGGAGCATCCTTGCTCTCTCAGCGCAGATGGGTTGGCACATTCATCAGATAGATGTGAAGACTGCGTTCCTCAATGGAGTCATTGAGGAGGAGGTGTACATAGAGTAGCCTAAAGGTTTCTAAATCTTCAGCAGCGAGTCGCATGTGTGCAGGCTCAAAGGATCATTGTATGGGCTAAAACAAGCACCTCGTGCTTGGTACACACAGAGAGACAATTATTTCACCGGACTTGGTTTCGCCAAGAGTGAGGTGGATCCAAACCTATACCAGATTATGGTGGGGGGTAATCTTTTGATCATTTTGCTTTATGTAGATGATTTAATACTAACTGGTGATGAACTATTGATACACTCATGCAAGGAAGATCTTGAAAAGGAGTTCGAGATGAAGGACTTGGGCCTCCTTCATTATTTCCTGGGATTGGAAATTTGGTAGCGGAAAGGTGAACTATTTGTGTCTCAAGGAAAGTACACCTGGGAGATACTGGAGAAGTTTCACATGAAAGGCTTCAAGCTTATTGACACTCCTCTTCCTGGTGGTTGGAGGAAAGAGGATGTTACATCGGCAGAGGTAGTGGATGCCACTGTTTATCGGTAGTTGGTTGGTTCGTTCATGTATCTAGTCAATACACGACTGGACATATGCTACGTTGTTAACCAGATTTCACAAGCTATGGTTAAGCCTACCAAGCTCTTTTGGAAGGCAGGAAAGCATGTTCTGAGGTATCTCAGAGGCACATCGGGATATGGACTATGGTACAGACAGTTGGATGAGATCAAGTTGCATGTATTCACAGATGCAAATTGGGCAGGGAGCCCAACGGACAAAAAGAGCACATCTAAAGGGATTTTTAGTATCGGATCAACAACAGTTTCTTGGTATAGTAGGAAATAGAGATCCGTGGCACTTAGTTCAGCATAGGTCGAGTACATGGCAGCAAGTTTGGCTGCATGCAAGGCCATATGGATGAGGAAGATCCTAGTCAGGTTGTTCAGTTCACACTTAGATCCTACTGTGATATATTGTGATAATCAGAGTTGCATTAAACTCTTAGTTAATCCAATATTTCATGATAGAGCTAAACATATTGACATCCAGTACCATCATATGAGAGATTGTGTGCATCGGAAGATCATGTTACTATCTTACATTCCTACGGAGGATTATGATGCTGATATCCTGACGAAGGCGCTCACCAGGAGAAAATTCGAATACCATAGAGACACCGATCGTAAGAGCAATCCCTATCTGTTGAGAGTGAGTGTTGAGATTCAACAGCATGATGAGCTTAGTAAAATATTCGCCTTCACTAAGTGGGCCCAATGTGCCTATTTTTGGTGCAAAGTCTATTTTTAGACTATGTCTATTTTTAGACATGTCGATCATATTCTATGAATTGCAGGATAATATTTGTGGATGGTTGGTCAAGTTGGAAAAATATATGGACTTCTATTTTTAGACATATTGGGCGGAATCTATTTTTAGATTTCCAGTCTAAAAATAGATATGTCAAACACTGCTAGCTCTTAATAATATTTGGACTCTAAAAATTATCTTATTCTCTTGGAGCACTTCAGTTAAGTGCAAAGATGTGGCACAACAGCTAACAAAGGGAATTACGCTATTCCTGAGGGTTAAGTGGAGCTATTGCATGGAGACTTCAGTTAGAACTCATGTGACAGAGTTTGGTGGAGTTATAGAAGTAGTTGGTGGAGTTGTGTTCAGTTTAACTCAGTTAATAGACACATTTGAGATAGTTTTATCTAGTCTAACTGATTGATACACTAGTGTGAGTGGTATGAATTAATTAATAATTAATTAACTAAATAATAACTCATTAATCAACTGAAGAATACATCAGTTAACTACAGTGCATGGATAGTTTCAATGGAGACCAGTCGAGAGATAGGTGAAAGGGCAAGTGTGACTATCAGTTGTGACTATAGTGATGCATTGATTGCATCCAACACTCAGTGGAGATGCCAATGAGGATTGCGTGAGCAAGGATGGGGCAATTCGAGTTCATTCAGAGCCATTATTCAGCAGGGATTGCGCAATAGAGGCAGGCTAGAAGGTGGCAAAGATCGATGCATGGATTTGCAAGATCGGGCTTGATTAGTGTGTAGCAAATGTATTTTACTGAGAGCTTGTTATGATCAGCTTTGTATGAGGATTGTTACATGATCTCTATGACATATATTATATACATATAGTTGGGGTTTTTAGCTTAAGGCTTTCCCATTAAAACACTGTGTTAATGTGTGTGAATTTTTATGGTTTCATGTGTGCATTGAAATTTTGTTTATTTCTGCATGTGATGATCAATGGTGGAATAGATTCTGCATTGTGCATGAAGTTAAAAAAGTGTGTGATCAGGAGAATCTTGGTATATAACACATTAGTTATATAATTTCTACGTGCATTTAGTTTTCTCGTCGGTAATTCTACCTATGAGATGAAGATAACTTATGGTTTGTATGATACGATGCTTTCTTCTATCCTTGGAATGACAATATACCAGTCTCCGAGTAAATATGGGTTGGATAAGAGGAATGGGATGAGGTCTTGAATGGTTGATAAGATCTGCATGATTGATTTCTAGGTCTTAATTGAGTTTCGTAAGGTTTTTCTGGTTAATTTTCATGACTCTACTTCATCTCTGAAATTGGCTGGTTGCTTTTTTGTTTCACCTTCTAGGCTTGAAAATCGCATAGGTGGTGGTGGTGCAATTCCATGACCATGGTGATTTTAATTGCCCTTTTCACTTTGCATGTCAGTATCACATTGATTTATATTCTTCTATAACCCTTGCATGCCATATTGAAGACACTGCATGTCTGTTTTTCATCCCTGATTTTCTTCCTCTCTGTTATGAAAGTCTATTTCATATCCCTCCTGAATATTTTTGTACTCTACATAGCCCTATTGACAATACTATTGGAAATTCACATACTTACTTCTGCAACAGTTTTGATTTTATATGGGAATTATGGGAAATTAAATCCATGTTGTGTAATGAAAAATTTGAGGGTAGAAGTTCGGTTATGAATGGTAATTCTACTTCAGGAAGCAAGAATGTTGGAGGCTCAGTCAATAGAGCCTCATTCAATACCATTAGTGACATCAATGAGAGAAAAATCGACAAAATAACTCTCGCGCTGGTTGGGGGGGTTGTATCTTCCTTGATTTGGATTTGCCTGTAAGTCACTCCAAAGAGTATCGAGGTCTTTTCTAGTCTTGTTTTAAACCTTATGGTATGGTTTAATATTGGGAAAGGTAAGCCTAATGATATTAGGGAAGTTGCGACTTGTCTTGGTGGGAGGGGGTCTCTAATTATGAAGCGGGAAATAACCTATGCCTAGCTTGATAGAAAATTGTTAGCTCCTAGTAAGAAGAACATCAATGTAAACCACCTTTTTGACCTCAATATTTTTATGTTGTCTTCGTCTGCAACTCTTCCTAGAAATTTTCACACTCAGGCCATCGGACGTCGAGTCAGTACTCGGTGTGGAGCTAGGTGAACACACGTTTTCTCGAAGACCAGTTTCAAATCAAAATGGTTAAAGCTCAATCGGGTAGAAAGGAAGGTAAGTATAAATGGAAGGCTAAAGTGGGCAGAAACAAAAGAAGTAGGAAGTCTAGGAAATAAATTTTGGAGAGTCCATTTTAGGCTTATTTAGAAGGAATACCCAGCCATGTTAAATCTCTGATTTCTGGGTGGGAACAGGATGTCAGAACTAAGGTCGAGGATGAGCTTCCCAAGGAAGACATGGATCCAATTCTAATGTATCCTGGTCATAGTAGAGGTAGACTGTTATTTTTTCAACAATCTATTCATATTTAATGGACCATGAAATGTTTATTGGCTAAAGCGATTGTAACAGTGCAAGAGATTGGGGGGATCCGCAGGGCTGCCTCAATTCTGGCTGAAATAGGCAAAAACATTCAAGAGATTCATCTACAACAACATCATCAAAATGTCCACCTAGGACGAATTGATAGGCAACATGAGAATCTGCACGAGGTTGATATGCCCGGGTCAAGTGTCAAGGGCCCAACACCTATTGAATCATCTGAAGATTGAATATTCTGAATTCCTTTTTTTTTTGTTATGCATACTACAAATAGCATTAAATTTTTTTATATGTTTATATATGTTAATATAGACAATAGATCTCTTAAGATAGCAAGAGATCACTTTAAACTCTTTATGTTTTGGATGACCTATAAATCTGTAAAATGACCAACAGACCTAGTTTTCTACAAGTAGGTTGAGCTCAACAGAAACACATTAATGTAACACATATTAATCTAACTTGCATTTTGTCAATTTAAATAAATAGTAAGATACTACTAAATTTAAAATATATATATATATATATATATATTATAATTTTTTATATCAATATTAAAAAACACGTTTTATTAAAATAAAAATTATTTAAAATTTATAATAAATGAAAACATATTATAAATCATTGATAAACGTGAACTTAAAACCTTGTAAGACACTTTCCAAAACTAAAATCTATGTAGTTGAACCGACTCATTTCCTCTAAAAAACGATTTCAGAATGTTTGGGAGACAAAACATTGTTATACATTGTGATGAAGCTAAAGTTTATTCAATTGAACATGCTCATTTCTATGACTTCAGACTCCTAGGAACTAATGAGAATACTTTAGAAAATTTTCAATTTTCATCGAGTGACTATTATATTTTTTTGAATGTTTTGTGCTAACAAAATATGCGAATTCTTCCTACGGTTTAATGAAAAAAACAAAAAAGGAAATGCCAAAGTCTGTCAATTGTGAAGTGAAATGATTTAATGAGAAAAACAAAAAAGGAAATGCCAAAGTCTGTTGCATGCGAAAAGAATGATGTATCCGTTTTTCTTAAGTGTTTTCTTGTTATCCGATTTTTCAACTAGTGTCTTTATAATAATGTTGTGATGAATTTTGTGCCAAGTGGTTTATATGTTATTAATGATAGGAGTTGTCTAATAAGATGGAGGAATTTTTTGGATGTTTAAAATTGATTGGAATTTGGTCAAAAAAATTAAGAAATCTTACAGTAACAGTGTTTGAATCATGATTTTGATAATAGAACTGGATTCAGCACCATCCAAAACTTTTAGGGCACTTAAAATATTAAAGTTTGATAGTTATAACCTGGATTTAAAAAAATCCTTGCCAGATTTTCTTAAAATCTTATCAAAATTTCCATAATTTTCAGAACAAAAAAGTAGTTTAGTTAGACTACAACATAATTATGTCTTTATAATAATGTTGTGATAATGTTTTATGCTAAGTGGTTTATAGGTCGTTAATGACATATTTATCGGTTGAGCCGCTGCATAGAATTTCTGTTTATGGCCGCTCACAATATCTTCCTGTATATTGAGAATAAACTTACTCAAGTCGAAAACATATCGTGGCATTATGTACCATACAACGCAATACATGACAGACAGGTTAGATTAGATGTGTGAAATGGGGATCAATGAATCCATTGTAAGAACTCTTATTAATGTGTGGGGTAATACATGTTAATGTACGTGAATGGGTGGCATATATTTTCCCTCGCATTAATATGCTATAGCGTTAGATTTATTGATTATGGTTTGAGGTAAAGATAATTGTGGTGTTTGTGGTTTCTAAGTGAAAATAATATATGTTACATGTACGTGGATGGGTGGCATATATTTTCCATCACATTAATTGGCTATAGCATTAGATTTATTGATTATGGTGTGAGGTAAAGCTAATTGTGGTGTGTGGTTTCTAAGTGAAAATGAATCATCAAAAAGGTACAAGTTGCTTTAATTTGTGTGTCTAAGAATAGTGAGTGCAATGATTTTAATCACAATTTATAAAGGATGCTGGATTGCAAGTTATTAATGGAAATTATTTGAGTGGAAAAATTTACAGGTTTCCAATTTCAGTGTTTCCTTACGGATTTTAAAAGGTTTCAAAAATAATTTGGAAAGAAAGAATTCTAGTAAAATCTTGAAATAACTTTTATAATAATTAATTTAGATTTTAAATATTATATATATATATATATATATATATATATATATATATATATATATTAAGAATTTTAGCAAAAAGTTAAAGTAAAAGAGCAATCTTATAAAAATATGTTTTGAATAAATAAATTTTAAATATATATTAACTATAAAATATTTTAAGTAAAATTTGAAATTAAAGAGAGGTGGTTTGGATTTTTTGATATTTAATTTTTAAGTAAATATTAATTATAAAAATGTTTTAGAGACGATTTGAAAGTATTAGAGAAGTTTTAAATTTAAAAAAGAAGAGAGATTTGGAAATTAAAAAAAGTGTGGTTGTAGTTTTGGTAAGTAAAATGTAGTTTTAAAATTTTTTATATTGATTAAAATTATTAAAAATGATTTAAATTTCAAAATAAATAAGAAGAAAATAACAAGACATTATTATTACAAGAAAAAATATATATATGTTTAAATGTTTATAAGATATATACTCTAGGACTTTTCCATGAAACTTTTCCATCTGAATTTTTATCTTATCTAATTCAAATCAAATTAGAATTTAAACTTAGTAACTATGATAAAAAATACTATCCCACAAGTGATGCGTGTCCAACATAATCATTCCAAAAATAGAAGCTTCTTATTTCACAAGAAGAGGGTGTGACCAAGAATTAACTCTAAATAAAGAGTACAGACATATACTTTGAGAATCACTTAACGACACAAATTCAGATGTAACCCATCACAAAGAGAACCATTCACAAGTAATTTTGTCATTTGAAAGCGTTACCAGAAATTCAGTAAATAGAGACGGAGAGTTAACTTCTTCACGCGTTTCGTTTTTATGTTCCTGTGTTGTTTACGCAAATGTCTATTCGATTATGGAATAATTGTTTCAGAAGCAAATGAAGCACCCTGATAGATTATTGAAGTTGAATTGGCAGTTGTTAGAATTTAATGGAGAAAGTTAAGTTAGGATAGGATTGAGATTCTAATTCTAGATCTCAGATCCTAATATTCAGGGAGTGGTTCGAACCACCCGATTGTGAGAAAGCCGATATGTAATAGGTTGTTCTCTTTATTGTATGCATCAGAGTGTTTGAGTGTGCTTGTACACTGTTCCATGTTGCTTCATGAATGAGCAACACCCTTTCACCTAGTTGCTAATTCACATTTTGACAAGCAATAATTCACCTCCACTGCTTAGGTGCTCAGCCTTGAGGAGATACAATGTAGCCACCAAGGCTCAACTCAGCCACCAAGGCTTATCACAGCCACGAAGGCTCACGACAGCCACGAAGGCTTATCACAGCTGCTAAGGCTTATCACAGTCGCTAAGGCTGAACATAGCCACGAAGGCTCAACATAGCCATGAAGGCTCACCACAACCACAAAGGCTTATCACTGCCACAAAGGCTCTCGAGCCACCCAGGCTTATCACCACCACGAAGGCTCTCCAGCCACCTAGGCTTATCACCACCACGAAGGCTCTCCAGCCACAAAGGGGCCACAAGCCATTAAGACTTACCTGCTCTTCTCTAGAGCATGCAACGACACACAAGTCAAATCTGCGGTAACGTCGCCATAGTAACACAACTAACACAACAAACATCCATGCTCATTGCACCATATTTAGCTCTCCATCATCGTCGATGGACATCTAGTGCCAACATGAGAGACTTCCAAACATGCCTTCTCACATCTGCCAGGCTAATCTCCTCACACTGGCCCGAATCCAGATCAGGAATATTACCACACTTCCGCTACGCCATACAAAAATGGATCCACGAAGTGATCAATAAATAAAATGATCCACGAAAAATTTGATCCTAGCAGCCACGTCAACATGTGTTGCATAATCCCAACACCACATAAAGCCTTTTGCATTGCACACACTAGAGTTTCTATTTTTGTTGATGTCGAATGTTCTTTCGACCAGATCCGCCACATCTGAAAAGTCGGAACTCAACTTGAATCAAACTTATTACCTTATCTTGCATCTCTCTCACCCAGTCAGAACTCAAACCTCCCAGCACGCGCTCCACCATGAATTCGTCAACCGCCATGTCCTCCTACGGAATGCATATAGAATGCATACAGAATACTCTTCCACCGCCGGAAAGAAAATGCCATGCGTATATGCTAGTTGGTCACCTGTAATCATCTTCATGCAAACTCCAAGCTTAAGAGCTCGCCTAATTGTTTTAGCATTGTCATGTCAAGGAGGATCAAACAATGGAAACAATACACAAAACATCCAAGGACCTCCAGGGCTTTCTTTATATTTTTCAGGCACTTCCTTCATTGCAATAGTTAATGATTGCAATCCGCGTTCTGCAAACTTGTCAATGATTGCGTGTACTCGTCCAGAAATCTCAGATTTCTCCTGACTCATTTCAAGAATCTGCTCCATTTTAATATAATCAGCTTGCCTCGCACTACTGGATTAGGATCGATATCCATGGATGGAACCTTCACTAACAAAATTCTTATCCAAATCATAATAAACAGCCTTGGCCACTGCGGCATTTGTTAGCGGAATCAGTGAACAGTTCACGACTACTACCATAAGGGTCCACAGCAGCACAGTGCTGCTCACACAATGCTCCTCAGGTAGGCATCACTCTTTCTCATGCTTTGTTTCAATGGCACTCTAAGGCAGGCATCGAAGAACACAAAAAAAAATTGATCGACCACTGATCTCATATGGCAGAAAATCGATCTCTCTTCATGAAAGAGAAATGCTTGAACAACTCGACTATTAGTAAAAAAATCACCAAATCATCGGAGAAATACAACACAAAAATTGCAGACAGTGCATCGTGGATCTGCAGTCAGATAAAAAATAAACAAACCGCCCACTAATACACATGCAAGCCGCTCCAGATCACACATTATATAAATTCGCTTGCACGGACTTCTTGAACACAGATTCGCTCCACAAATGTAGACAACAACTATCTTCACTCCTCAACAGCGATCACGCGAGGCATTAATATGCACACACACTGCTCCACAACCCACAGGCAATACCTCTTCTCAACCACGATTCCGTTGCAATAAAATTCTAAATTAATTGAGTTTGCAATAGGAAGTGGCTCCCGGAAGGTGCATAGCATTCAGGTATTTACAGCTCTAGCGCATAACATAGCTCCAACAATCTGCCCTCTTGCCCATTTGGATTGAACTCCCAAACTGACACCTCTTCAATCTGCATTCAGGCTGAACTTCCGTTGGCAGGAAACAGGATGCCAGATGAATCGATGACAATAATTGTAGCCGCAATGTTCCCCTGAAGAATTGGCCCTTGGATTGATGATGAAACCTGCTTGTCTCGCTCTGAGCCGCTAAGAATGATCTCCTTAGTCGAATTCCTGCAAGTCATCGTCAGTGGTTGAATTGGCATTGATCTCCAAGGTTCCTTCGTGGCTTCGTCATCTCATGCATCTCCACACATAAAAAAAAAATTCAACACCATCACAGATATTTTCAGTCAGTAAACACATCCATACATCGTAGACATACTCAGGCAACACAAACAGTCTCTAGCCACACAACAATAGCAAAGGATTGGCAAGCAAACAAAAAAAATACAAACAAACAAATATTTATCGAAATTTTATTTCCCTCAGCCCAGGAGGGGCCGAGGTTCAGGCTCAGGCCCAAACGGGCTGCATAAGGTTGTTTGGACTGCATAAGGTTTTTTGCGACTCGGCGGTGGAAGTAGCAGTAGAGTGGGGGAGATTCGAGTGCCTAAGGTGATTAATTGACTTGCTACGTTCTTTCAAAAATATGTGACATATGAGAAATTGTTAATTACATGCATCAGAATTAGACATTGATAGCATTGTCAATTTGTTGAGAGGTCATTTGTTTCTCGTCGGAAGAGCTGAGGGCACTAAGCCTTGCGTGGAATAGAAGCCACAGTCTACAAGTTTCTACTATTGAAGAGATGCCAAAGGGAGGATTCCAGTGTGCATGGTAACGGGGTTGTTGGAGCTCATAAGAGGACTGAGTGGAGTCGAAATCTGGAAGCAAGACAAAACCAGATAAGTTGGACCTTTTAACAACATGTCTATATTTTTAGATATTTTTTCTAATGATGATGATGATGATATTCTCATGTTGGCATTTGGAGGCATTAGCATGAGTAGTACTTTTAAGTCTGGAATTTTTTCAGAAAAATAATGTGGTTCTGTTGGTGACCACGAGAAACAAGAGGCACAATCTGTTGTGCAAGATCCTGATATTGAAGAGTCATGAGCTGATCTTCAGGAAGGATGTAAAGATGAACAAAGTTTTGAAGATCAATTCGACGAGCCACATGAAGCTGTTGGTGAAGACGTGGTAGAAGAAGAAAAAGCTGGAGAGAATTTAAAATGTGATAATCTCATCAATATTTATGTGTGTGCAGATGACAACATTACTGAAATTTACATGCATGACACGAGAAATGGTGAGAGAAAACAGTTTCCTATTAAGCCTGTGATAAATTTCAAAAGGGCGAGGATAAGCGTTCAAGCTTTCTATCACTGGGGAAGAAATGAGGCGAATATACATCACTATCTCATGATAGAGAAAGTGAAGATGAAGCCTCATCCACGAATGAACAAATATGGTCTCACAAGCATAAAGACCAAGATGAAAACTCTGTTACCAAGTTTTTTATGTCTTTTACCATTGTAAGCCTAGCTGAGACTAGAGCAACAGGCGTATGTTATCATATGTTATTGTTCTGTACTCTTTCTCCATTAAGGGGGAGTGTTCGAAATTAATGGAGAAAGTTAAGTTAGGATAGGATTGAGATTCTAATTCTAGATCTTAGATCCTAATATTTAGGGAGTGGTTAAAACCACCCAATTGTGAGAAAGCCTATATGTACTAGGTTGTTCTCTTGATTGTATGCATCAGAGTGTGTGAGTGTGTTTGTACACTCTCTAGGTTCTCACCTGGAGACTCATTTCATTCATTTTATTAGCGGTACTCACTCTTCTTGATGCAAGGAATTATTCCATCACCCTGCAATAATCGAAAGGTCCATACAACTCAATTCTCCTACCATTTGAGGTCGACCATCAAGAAAATTTAAGAAACTTTCACTTCTGTCATTTGATGTCGAAGTTGGATGATTATAATAATAACTTTCACCACTTTTTCTTTTTAAATTTGAATTTAAAAGCCATTTATTAATCCTTACGACTGCATTCATTTAGGGCTTTAATTTTTTCATTTTGTGCTTTTAATTTTGTATAGTTTTTCCTTTTTATTTTTTATTTTTTAATCAAAATCGTTATTTGTCCACAGTATTGGTTTGAGGACACAATTCCAACCATGTCATTAAGCTTGGAATTAACTATTTGTGTTTAGTTTTTTGGGTTTGAGTCTCTCTTATTATTTTTTTTAGCACAAGTTTCTTGAAAATTTGGAGAAAAAAATTCTCTTTACAAAATCACCCTAATCAATTTACAAGATGGATTACTCCATGAGTGCTACTATAGATGCTATTTTTTTCTATCCTTTTTGAAGTAGAAACTACTACACTTGTGCTATATTGCCCGACAAATTGATCTAGAAGAAAAATACATTTGACTTTCAATTTTATTTCTTTTTAAACTAGATTTTCTACTATTATCCTCGATGAAAACATGAAAAGCCTGAAGATATGGAGGATCATTTTCACAGTGTTCTAGCTATCTCTGTATCTGCTTCCATGATCTTGAGAGGTAGATGCTTGTTCTAACTTTTTGTTGAGATCTTCGCTTAGAAAGTTGAGAGACTCTTCCAAATGATTGCATCAATTCTGAACCTTCATTACATCTTTGGTGCAAGTATCTCATTGCGAACTAATAATGGCCATCTCTTCTTTAGTTCGGGCTTTGACTTGCTGGATTTGACTCCTCAAATTTTTTATCGCCGCTCTGTGGGATTTACAAAAGGAACAAGAGTGATTTTTCACTTCTACTGTATCCATTTGCTTGAAGAGGTTGTGGATAATTGTGCTGCTTCCTTTTCTGCTGGCTGTTGTTAACATTGTTTTTCCTTTGAACACTTTTCTACCTTCTGTGTTGATGTTGCTTTGATTTTTTAAAATAGTGCTTCTGCCTTCTTTGTAGAGGAAAATTTTGATTTTACAGGTTGGATAAAACAAGATAACTGAGGCTGAATGAGAATTGGAAATTAGCCCCAGATGAGGGGAAGGAAAGGGAATGAAAGGGAGAAAGAAGAGGGAGGGGAGAGTGAGAGGAGTGCTATGTAAACACAAGGGATACCCAACACAACGCCAATGCATACAGAGGCTTGAAAGGGGATGTGCGATTGAAGGAGGGGGCGATTTGGGGCCAAGAGGCATGAAGGGAGGATGTTGCAGGCTAGAATTTGCAAGAAATGTTGAGGTAATTCTATCAGGATCATGATTTTTATAAGGGAGCAGAGGGGCAGCGCTTCGTTGAGGAGTCACGAGAATGTGTAAGAGTAACAGCGTATGGTTATTGTATATCAAGATGTTGGAGAGATTTAGGAGATCATGCGAGACAAATTATATGAGATTGAAGTGAGTGTTGACAGAGAATGTTATCATGGCTTGGACGCTATTCTTCTGTCCTATGTAAGGATGGAGGTGCATCAAAAAATGTGGAGTGGGAGAAGACATCATGGTATAGAGAGATGGGTTGTGATTCCGTCAATTTTGACATGGCCAAAAATTCTTTGATCTCCCTCGTTGGCTTGGGAATCTGCCTGCTTGTTATTTACTCTAAGGATATCATAGAAATTAACCATTCCTATATGCTTTGCTAAGTTCTTGGCTCTATGTAGAATTTTATTAAGTGCTACACTTTTTGGAGTAGTCTTAGTCACTATTGCTTGAATGATAAGGGACGAATATCCAAAAATGATTGCATTGTTGATTTTTCTGTCTCTTAGAATCTTGAGGCCTAGAAGGAAACCATAAGCCTCGGCTTTATTATTTGACATTTTTCATAATCCCCAGTTGTAGTATATCTGTCTTGATTCATTCTTGTGGATAATGAGGCCTCCTAATCCTACTTTGCCTAGATTTTTCTTTGATGCTCCATCAAATAAAAGGCAGGCTCTATTGAGAGAGTGTATCCAGCTATGAAACTCTACCTGATTCTTTCTTATTTTCCAGATTTGTTGAACCTTTGTATTTTTTTGCAGGAGACTGATGCTGATCTTGTTGAAGGAAAAACTAATCCAGCTTCTCTCATTATTCTAGAGTTGGGCCATATCTATTCCATAGAGCCCTTTAGCTAAAATAAACTAAGTCATCAACCCCCAAGATTTTTAAGTTACTATGTTTACTCTGGGAATTTTATTTTTGAAGATATTCCCATTTCTAGCTAACCATATTTGTCAGCAGAGAAAGGATGGAAAGTTGTTCCAAAATCTTTGAATTGTGGATATATTTTTGAAGGAATGTGGAAGGTTGCTTTTCCATTTACTTATGAACTGAATTAGAGCCTATAATTCAAATTTGATTCAATAGGTGACACCATTATCTCCCAACATTTTCTAGAGAAAGAACACTCTAGGAAGAGGTGTTGAATTGTTTCCTCTACCTTGAGACAGAGGGGGCACTGAGATGGTCCACATATTCCTCTCTTTTTTAATTTTTCTGTTCTTAATGATTTGCTATGTAGCAATGTCCATAGGAAAATCTTAATCTTTGGAAGGGTTTTCACCTTCCAGGCCTACTTCCAATATTTCCATTCATGTTTCTTCTGATGTTTTTGGATTTTTTCCTATCTAGTATTGATTGAGTACTCCCCTCCAGTAGGTTTCCAGTAGTAAGAATCTTGAGTGTTTTTTTCTACTGGTGCTACTCCAGTGAGAAGGGAGGTCATGAGATTCCATTGATTTGTTAAGTCATTGGTCAGTTTAGGTCTAGCCCAATGTTTCCATGTACCACCGGGTTCCCATTTGGAGATGTCCTCCAATTGTTTGTATCCTTCCCTTATCATCCACCTCTTTATTTCTTTGATGTCAGAATTATTGCCTAAGGGATGATTTCCCATTATATTGTCCTTCCATAGGTTGATCTGTTCCCTATTTCCAGGCCTCATAGAAATTTTATTCTTGATTAGATGAATTTCTTCGGAGATTATTTTCCATATTTGAGTGCAAGGTCTTATGTGGGGAATTTTTTTGAAAATAGAGGTTCTTGATGCATTAATGTATTTTGCCTCTAGTGTTGCTTTCCACCAGAGTTTTTCTCCAGTTAGGAACCTCCATGCAATCTTATTTCCTAAGGCCAGATACATTATTCCAGGGTTTTTTATGGAGAGTCCTCCATTTTTGTAATGAGTAGTGGCTTGTTTCCAATTTACAAGGCTGAATTTTTTTGTTTCAATTTTTCCTCCTTGCCATAAAAAGCTTCTGATGATAATTTCAATTTTCTTGTGGATGCTTGTTGGCGCTGCTATTAATGCAAATTGGTATAAGGGCAAGGATGCTAGAATGGATTTGATGAGGATGGTTAGACCTGCTTGGTTTAACCATAGCATACCCCATGCTTGAATTTTTACTTTCATCTTCTCAGCATTTTTGCACCAAATTTCTGTGTTTAGATTTTTCTTGGTGATGGGCAGCCCAAGATATGGACAGTGACTCTAATTGTTCTGATAAGAGTCACAATAGTGGCATCTGCTGAATAGTTCTTATGGGGGTGTTCTAGCTATAAATACAACTTTTTTCCATTATAGACCAACCCTCCTAAAACATCCATGAAATTTTCAAGAATGATTTTGAATCTTCTAGCAACTATACAAGATGCTCCACCCAATAAGCGGGTGTCATCAACAAACAAAGGGTGGTTTATTCCTTTAGTTCCACTGTTGATAGTGAGGCCTATTAAGGTGACATTTCTTCTATTATGGTCCAATTTTCTGCTAAGGTAATCAACCATAAGGATGTAAAGAAAAGGTGACAAGGGGAAGCCCTGCCTAAGGCCCCTTGAGGTTTGGAAGAAGCCACATGGTCTGCCATTGACGAGAGGGGCTATCCAAGGTCCTATTGTCTAGGCATTTATTATGTTAATGAAATCTTCATAAAACCCATATCTATTAAAAACAACTGCAAGGAAGGTGAGGTTAACTCTGTCAAATGCATTAGCCATATACATATTGACGATGAATCATTTTTCATTTCTAGAGAGACTTCTGTGAAGAGGGTCTTGCATAAGGATGATGTTGTCAACTATCTGACGGTTGGGGACAAAAGCTTCTTGATTTTCTGAAATGAGAGAGTGAAGGAAAATTTTGAGCCTTCCGACAAGAATTTTAGAGATGATCTTGTAAGAGGCATTGCAGAGGGAAATTGGCCTAAATCAGTTGAGGGTGGAAGGACGAGGATCTTTTGGAATGAGGGCAAGATATGTGGAATAGGTAAATCCCCCGAATTTTTTGTATTGAAAACATATCTGATCATCTTTATTAAGTCATTTTTAATGAGTTGCCAGAAGGTGCAGTAGAATGAAATGGGAAATCCATCTGGGCCTTGTGCCTTTTCCGGATGCAGATCCCAAATAGTTGTCATGACTTATTCTTCTGTGACATCTTTGGAGAGGGAATTGTTTTTTTTCTGCATCAATTAACTTTGGTATGTGCATTAAGAATTCCTCTGAGCTTTCCTGTCTATCTAAAGATGTTAACAGAGTTTTAAAGTGCTGAAAGTCCTCACTTTTAATATCTTCTTGTATCTTTATTTCTTTCCCTCCTTCTCCCACTATTTTTTCAATGTTGTTCTTTATTATTCTTGTTTTGGCTGAGTTACAGAAAAAGGTAGTGTTGTTGTCTCCAGCTTGTATCCAAAGTTGCCTTGATTTTAGCCTCCATGATTTTTCTTCTTGTCTAGTGTTCCTGTAAATCTTCCATTGTATTTCTCTTTCACTTGCCTGCTTCTCAACTGTGCTATCAATGTTTTCCATTTCCTATTGGGTTTTTGTTAGTTCATGCTTCAAGGCCTCTTTCTCTCTATGTGGTTCCTTGTAGTTGGCCTTTTCCGAGTCTTTCAATATTACTTTGGTGGCTCTTATTTTCGATTCCCATATGTATGTTGGTCAATCGCTGATATTTTGTTTCCATATTTTTTCCACCCCTTGTTTAAATTCTTCATGGCTACCCCAAAGCTGGTTGTATTTGAAAGGAAGGGGTCCATAATTTTCAGTCGTTCTAAGTTCAATTAGTACAGGTTTGTTGTCTAAAGTTGCTAACGGGATGATTTAAGAGGATACTCTGCTATAGCTAGCCACCATTCTGTCCCTGATGAGAATCCTATCCAGCCTTTCTTTGATATTTACCTTCCCTATTCTTCTATTGTCCCATGTGTATTTTCCATTTTTCGGAGGGATGTCCAAAAGGTTGCATTGTTCCATGATTTCTTCTAGAGTCTCTTTGTTTGGGTCTGACTGAAAGGCGCCCCATCTCTTTTCCTTCGCCTTGAGTATAAGGTTAAGGTCTCCTCCTACAATGAGGTTTTCTTCTTGTTCCTCCATTCTGTTCTCTTTTAAAGTCTTCCAGCATTTTTCTTTGTCCCTGTAATGATTTGGAGAATATATATTGTAAATATTGTTTTTTCCCCATTTTCTGCATTTTCCAGAATTGTGTTTATCCAATATCCTTTCTTTCTTGTGTGTTGCATGTACCACTTTCCTTTTTTCCAGATAGTACAAATCCCTCCTGAAGCTCTTTTTGCTGAAATTTCTTGCCCTTCATAAGTTTTTTATTTTTCTATTATGTTGTCCATCTCTTGGTTGTTGAATTTTGTCTCTTGGATTAAGGATGTCTAGTTTTTCATTTTTTATGAGGTCTTTGAAGAAGTTTATTTTGGAGGTATGACCCAACCCTCTACAATTCAAAGAGATATTTATCATTATTTACTATTGGTGGTGGCTGAGGGACCCTTCCCTTTGTGGGCCTATTGTACATTTTCTTTGTTCTTGGAGCCTTTTTCTAGGAAGCTTTCTAGTGCCTACTGCATTCCCAAGGAAAGGTATTTGACTATTGCGTCATCCCTTATTTCTCAGCTAGATTTCCTTCAAAATTTCTTTGTATTTTCAATGGAGAGAAGAGTTTATTTTGACTGATTTCGAGTGAGGACTCGATCAAATGTGTGGGGAAGGGGACTAGAGAGGGTGAGAGGGTCCTCCTAATGAGAGACGAAACCTTGACACGGGGGGGGAAGCCTTGAGGGGGAGGGGAATGAGAGGTCAGAGTGATGGGGGTGGGGGAGATGGAGGAAATAGGAGGTTCAAAAGGAATGAGAGCTTTGGATAGAATGTCATAATGGTTGGACCCCAAGAAAGGGGAGGATTCAGGAATCGAGAAGGAGGGTTGAGGAGAAGGTCTAGAGGTTGGAGAGGGAGAGCCAAGAGGAGGTGGAGGCGAGGGAACAGGCTGAGATTTTGAAGCCGTATTTTTTTTCTTGACTTGTTCCCATTTTTGGACCTAGTTTTCTTCTACAAATTTTTCAATTTCTTATTTTTTACTATACCTATTTGCAAAATTATCATACTCGTGACATACCTTGCATTTGAAATCGATTTTCTCGTAATCCAGTTGCTGTAGGTGTGTCTAGTTGTTGACCTTGAGCTTGATGGCTTCCAGGACACCTCTTCCAAAATCCACTTTGATGAAGATCCTTGCGCAAGCCTACATATTGTCTTTTGGTTTGCTTCTGTCAATATATTTGCCTACTGCATTTCCTATTGCATGCACCGATTCATCTCCCCAACAATGCAGAGGGAGGTGTGGAAACCTAACCCAAACTGGGACAGAATTTGGGACTTCCATTTCTGGATCGAAGTCGGGGGTCTAGTGATTTAAGTAAATTCCTCTGGTGTCCATGAACTATGGACCACTTCGAAAAATGAGATCTCGATCGCTCTTGGTTTCGAAGTGGAAGGTATAGAAACCTCTTCCACAGAAGTGCATGGAAATTTTTCCTTGAGCGAACTGTGCCGAGTTTCTTTCAACCCATTTCTAGATGGTTTTGGGGGAAGGTCAAAGGCGAGTAAGCTGGGCAACCAAACCTTTCTCACCAAGAGAGATCACTGCTTTCCAAGGCAAAGAAGGCAGTAGCGAGATCATAGGGATGGATTCCAGTTTCTTTACAAACTTTCAAATCGTCGGTCTGGCTCATTGAGGTCCCATATAATCGATCAGAGAAGCAAAAGCAACCTCAGCTGCATCAGGCTGAGCATGGGACGATGGAGAGGAGCCTGCGTTGGAGGGAGGCGCTCCCAGATTGGCTCTAGGGAGGCCATGGGGGCGGAGGCCAAACACTTGTGCACAGAACAGCTAGGGCTGGAGCTCAGGTTCACAACGCAGCCAAAAATATTAAAATCATATTGTTTGAGTCGCTATTATTTATAAGACACAAAAATATATAATTTAATATTGGAAGTAAAATTTTATTATTATTAAATATTATTCTAATTTATTTGTTTTTATTGTAATTGACTATTTTCTTATTAAATAATCATGAGTTGTCAAAATAGTTCGAACAATATTTTATATCTACCTCCATTTCTTAGTTGGTTGAGTTAGTTAATTGATCGAGTTCTTGCTACCAAGTACTTTGCTAGTTAAGAGATCACAAGATCAAATCTCCTTTGAGTCTCCACTGCTAAGTTCTTTACTAGTTGGGAGATCACATGTTTGAGTCCTAACTGCTAAGTACTTTGCTAGCAGTTCATTTGTTTAAGTGCCATAAACATAGTTTAATAGTTTAAACGAAGTTTATCACGTAAACCCGTGAAATAAACGTCTAGGCGATAATCCACGTAGTTAAGCAGCGCCATTTAAAGTCTTCACATACAATTATTTCTCGACAATATTATGGATAATTTGTTTGACTTTATAAAATTTGTGCCATTAAGTGATTCTCAAGGTATATGCATGTACTATATATTTAGAGTTAATTCTTGGTCACGCACTCTTCTTTTGAAATAAGAAGCTTCTATTTCTGACCGATTTTATATGTACCGACCCGTGAAGCAACAAAACTTGTATCTTTTTATCTTTTTGATAATTTTTTTTCACTTAGACACCATAAACCCCACAATTAGCGTCACTTCAGACGGAAAATCTAACATCTCTTTCAAGTATTGCGTTGTATGGTACATAATGCCACGATGTGTTTTCAACTCAGGTTAGTTTATTCCCAATATAAACAAAGATATTGCCAGTGGGTATAAAAGGAAATTCTATCAAGCTGTGTTGAACAGATAAATATATCATTAACCACATATAAACCACTTAACATAAAATATCATCATAACATATTATTATAAGGAGAATAGTTGAAAATTTTCATCAGAAGAGAACATTAAAGAAGAATGCATATCTCCTTCATTTCACATGCGACACACTTTGGCATTTCCTGGCATTTCCTTTATTTTCTCATTAAATTGTAACCAGAATTTGGAAATTTGTTGACACCAATAAAATATAATACAGTCAATCGATTAAAATGGGAAATTTTCTAAAACATTGTCATCAATTGCTAACATTCTGAAGTCCTAGAAATGTGCATGTTCAACTACATAAACTTTAGATTCATCACAGTTTCTAACAATGTTTTGTTTCCTACATAAATTTTAGGTTTGTAAACTGTGTTACACGCTTTTGAATTCATTTTAGTTCAGGTAAGTGTCTTACAAGATTTTGAGTTCAGGTTTATCAATGATTTATAATTTTTATTTATTTATTTATTAGTTATTGTAAATAATTTTTATTTTTCATATTAATATAAAGAACTATAATAATTAAAATTTAAAAATTATTTACCATAGTAAATAAAAGATGGAGGAGGTTATTATGAATTTAAAAATAGTTACTAATTAATAAACTTTTGTCTTTGAAATATATAATAAAAAAAATTCTTCTTTAAAATCATTTTTACTCTTATAATTTTATATGGTTTTAAATATGGGATTGCAGCATTTTCAAAGAATTGTAAAGGAAAGGATCACATCCTGAGTTAATTAGCAAAGCCTAACCCTAAGGGTTTCTAGGAGAATTGACCTCGTGACTTCTCATTAGTAAGATACTTTCGCCATGGGAACTACCAATTGAGCGAGCCCCTCAGGGTTAGAATATTCAAATAATAATAAAGAAGACACAAAATTTTCGTACTTTTCATCAAAATTAAATTTTGATTAAAAAATTAATAAATTTAATCACAACTTTTTTATTAAGTATATGCATTATTTGTAACAAAAAACCTCTGAACTTTAGAATCGTGCCTTATTTTATTTTCCAATATGCCACCCTATTAACCATAAAAAATAAAAAGTGTATTCACATTAGTTTGAATAGTGAGTATATAATAAATAACAATCTACATTCTTCTATTTATATAATTACTCCAAAGACATGTTATATATTGGATATGGGCTTGACGAATTTCAAAATTTTAAATTATGAATGACCACGATTTGATAATGTGCGAATATTCTTCATGTAATACACGATCCAGCGTACAATATACAAGGTATGTGAATGCTTTTTAAATTTATTTGTTCTGTGGATGGGTCCCATCAATGCCTATACATTGGTGTTCATTCTATTATCCTCCACCCCTTAAAAATATATTTTCTCTCACGTTAATTAACATTTTTCCCATAATATGGTTTGTAAGAAGAGTAAAGGGTGTTTTTCATATTGTATCACATAATGTGATTAATATGCAAGAAAAAGAAAAAAAATTGGAGGTATTTACTATGTAGGGGCTTGGTGGAGACAAAAAGAGAGAATATAGGAGGCTTTTCAACCTCATTAACTCCCCAAATTAAATTGAGATCACAGAATACTCACCAATATCTCAGATTCACTAGTACTCTAGGGACACAGAGTACATATGAAGATCAAGGAGAACTAGATCCACAAATCTCGAGATCTTCGAGAGAATTGCTAATATTTTCAAGCGAGATACCTTGAGTTATATTTTCGCATAAATAAACCAGCTAAGAGGCTCAGTATGATTCAATTTTTTGTTGAAACTAGGGATAGCTATTGAGATCCTAGAGCTTCACATTGTTATTCTCATTTTTCATATGATATATGTGACTCTTATTTTCTGCTAATTGAAAATTCACTATTGGCCTACATTTGCATTAGTTTTGGAGGGATGAAACCCTTTGGTTTGGGCCCAACCCAGAGGCTTTAGTCACTCTCTTGTATTTCTTCCTTGATTTACTCAAGGTATTGCAAATTTTTTCTTGTTTCATTAGATGTTATATTTCAAAATTTGTAGTTTCAGGTTTTCCTATCACCTATCTTGTCGGAAGAGTGATTGGAAGATCTACAATAATAAAATATCTGTAAAAATCTTGACCACCCATTTTTTTATAGTTGTGTTGAAATTCCGTAAGAAGCTCTGCCAAAAACTTTGTTACAGAAAACAAATGTAGCAAATTCTTTTTTGACAATTTTGGCCACTTTTATAACACCAAAAACCTCCTTTAAAACCTTTTCTAGAGGGCCTTTTCCTTGTAGTGGAAGCTCATTTTCCTCCATCAAAAAATAATGAAGCATACATAGCCCACATCTGATCAACCATATCCAATATAGCTTCATCGGTACCAAAGTGCTTCCAATGCAATTTAACCTACTCGATTTATTTTTTTTGAAGCATGATTTGTTTTTGATGCAATATGCATTGTGGTTCTGGTTGGAATTCACCTTTTGGTTCCGCCTGCAATATAGACCAATCAATAACATGATCAACATCCTTTGCATATCTCTTAAGCAATGAAATATGGGAAACATCATAGAATTTCACTGTCAGAGGCAGTGCAATTCTGCAGGCCACCATCCAATCCTCTCAAGCATCTCAAAATGCCCATAATATCGTGGTTCCAAATTGGCACATGATACAATTGTTAAGGAGCTCCTCTTGGCATTGAAGCACAAATATGCATGCTCCCCAACTTGAAACTCCTTAAATTCCCTCTGATGGTCTACATAAATATTTTGTATGTCATGTGCGACCTTTATATTCTTCTTTAAAAACTTCATTTCATGTTTTATTTCGGCCAACATGTCTAGTCCTAGCAACATCCTGTTCACTAGATCACTACAAGCAATGAGAGTATTACAAATCTGCCCATAAAGTTCCTCAAATTGACTCATCCTCAGTGACTCTTGATAAACATTGTTGTAAGAAATGGAAGGAGCTCCTCCCATATCCTCTATTGTTGCATGACATACATCCTTGTCTTATCCTACATAATCCTGTTGATCCTCATTATCTATCCATCTATTTTGGATGATAACTTGTACTAAAGGCTAAATCTATCCAAAAATTGCAAAATACTCCTTACAAAACTTGGAAGTGAACATAGAATCCCTATCTGACACAAAATTATTTGGAACAACTTGCAATATCATAACCTCCCCGATGAAGACCTATGCCACCTCACTAGCTGAATAAGTAGTATTCAACAGAATGAAGGGATCTTATTGCTAAACATATCAACCAAAACCCTGATAGAATCACGATGTATTAATATCCTTATAATACCTGTCTTGAAATCCCTATAAATGACCTCCCATTTTCATTCTAGAATTGGAATAGGCTGAAGTAACCCTCATGGATGCTTACACTCTACTTTCATGCGATAACAGTCTAAACATCTAGCCATAAAATTTGTTGCTTCCTTCTTCATATTTGGCCAGTAGTAGAAATTCTTCACTACTGTCAATGTCTTTAGATATCTTGGGTTACCTAAATATGGATTGACATTAAACTACCTCAAGACAACTTTCTTGGGCCCACTTTCATGTGGTCATAGATCCTATCTCTGAATCTCACCGAAGCATCTGTTGTGAGATCATAGTCCACATGCTGATCACAGGTACCATGTTGTAACACGTGCCTAAGCTTTTTGTACCTATAATCTTGTTTTCCTTCCTATTAGATCTGATCATGTAAGTCTGTCCCATATGATCTCATAGCTACAATGTGGTTCATATGCACTCTCCTACTGATAGTATATGCAACCCTAATCTTTTTAACCTTAATGTATCTAATATCAAAGTCAAAATTATTAATTGTGGCCAGCCACCTAGCATACCTTCCATTCAAATTCAATTAGTCAAATAGATATCTCAACCCACTATGATCAATCATCAATTGAAACCTCCTTCCAAGAAGATAATCCCTGCACATCTTCAAGGCATCAATAATAGCTGCCAAATCAATATCATTTGTAGCATAATTATGGTCATGATCATTTAGTTTCCTGGAATCATAACACACCACATGTCCCTCCTGCATGAGGACTCCACAAATTACTTTGTTGCAGGAATGTTTACACACCACTAAATATTTATCTGAATTTGAAATACTAAGAACTGTATCATTTTTCAACAACTGCTTAAACTTCTCAAAACCGGATGCACATTCCTCTGTCCATTCAAATTTATTTCATTTTCTTTGCAGTGATGTAATTGGATATGCAATGTGTGAGAAGTTCTTGATGAACCTCCTATAATAACATACTAACCCCCTAAATGATATAACTTCATCCCCATTCTTAGGACCTTCCCACTCCATGATAACCCTTATCTTTCTTTAATCCATTGTTATACCTTCCTGGGAAAAAACATGTCCCAAGTAATGTAACTATCTGAAAGAAACTTCATGTGTTAAGATTGGAATATAGTTGATGTTATCTTAATAATCTCAACATTGTTGCTAAATGTTTGACATGCTCTTCCTCATTCGTTGAATATCTTAATATATCAATATATCATCAATGAATACAACCAAAAACTTGTCTAGATAAGGACACAATACAATATTCATCAAGCGCATAAAATTAGTTGGGGAATTAATCAAACAAAAAGGAATAACAACAAACTCATAGTGCTCATACTTGGTCCTGAAAGCGGTCTTGTAGGTTTTCTCTTCTTCATGATTATATGTTAATATTGCTATCTCGTGGCTTTGAACCATAGCTTTTATAATGAAATGGGATTGTAGCCCCTATTTTTCATAAATGAGGACCTTCGTTTCATTCTGTGACATCCTCTTTTATCCACTGGGCCATATGAGGAAGCATGAATTCATAATAAAATTTAAAAGTTCAATACATATGGAAAATGTTAAATCACTATTAATACCAAGATTGAAACAATGCATCTCTAAAATACTTACACATCACATCATAAGGAATCACTAGCCCTGAGGTTAAGTGTTTTTTTTTTTAGTGGGTGGAATAAGATGGATCATATCAGTTAATTTCCTCTCCTCCATTAATTTAAATAAGACTATGTAAATATATTTTTTCAATTTAATCAATATCCCTATTATACCATGTATTTTAGAGCAAACTAAACACTTACAAGAAAATATGTTCTTCTCTTTAAGTTCTTGCACAGGAAGGAAAATTATAGTCTACCACTTCCATTTATTTCCCATTTTGTATCAATGTCTACAAATAATGTGGAAAGATGTTAGAAAAACATTAATCCATTCACACTCTGAATGGAATGAACAAATCTAGAAGAACAAAAAAAAACACAATTCCATTGTCAATTACATTGTTGGATATTACCCTCCATTTCCCAGTCTCAAATAAATAAATAAATACCTATTTTTTTATCCTCATAATCCAAATAACATCTCAATATTCAGGGAACCATGCCTCAAACCATCCTAAAAGGCATGATAGCGTAAAAATTTAGTTTACATGTATATGTGTTATTATGCTTGGTTAGATGCAAGCTATTAATGCTTATGACAATAAAGAGATAAACTATTCAAATAAAAATTTCTACTATGATGAAATTAAAAAGAGAAGGAATGCCCATATAAACCCTTATATTTCCTTTCAAATTTTGTGAATTTTTTCGGTTAGTTTCATAAGTCATGCCTACAAATCCTTAAATATCCAACTTTATAGAGTTAATAATTAGTTTTATATAACCATCGTTTTGGAGTTACTGAGTTTTGACATTTGATAAATTAAATTTGAACAACTCAATGGGATAATATATGTTAAAAATAACAATATTTTTTTAGGTCTACTAGGGAAAAATATGTTTATAACTAATTTGGGTTGGGAATGTGTTATATTCTTTCCATGACTAGTCATGCCTGGGGGGGTCACAGGGGGGGCGATAGACCCCACTATACGTTGTGTTGGGCATAACAGGGGGGTCACAGGGGGGTGGTGTCACCCCTGGAAAAAAAAAATTTGACCCTATTTTTCAGTGGGCGGACCCACCCATGGATTCGTGCATGGGTTTGCACATGGTTTTGGGGCATGATGTTTTTCAGCCCTCGGTATTTTGTAGATTCGGTCAAGGGAACTATGGTTATGTTCTAATCTAGGGTTTATGTATGCTTCGGCATGTATATATATGTGTTGTAACAATAAAAGGAATATAATGGAAAATCAAGTTGGTCGTCTCGATTTCGGATCGAGGGGAAAATCTTTGTGTATATCTATTTTATGTTTTATGCTCTTGCTATTGTTTATTTTCTATTTTTAATATTTGTTTGCAGATAATTTTTGTACAGGATTAAAACCCACATTTCGTATGAGAGTTGTTTTGGCTTCAAGGGGACGCGTTTACTGCTGAGGGGTTTTTTGGTTGGGCTTGAGGTAGACCCTATTTAGTGGGACATCTAAGGGATCGATTCTTGTGGTGAAAGAAGATGGCGAGTATTGGAAAGATAGAGATTGAGAAATTTAATGGTTAGAGTTTTGAGTTGTGGAAGCTCAAGATGGAGGATCTGTTGGTGGATAAAGACTAGTGGATCGCGTTAGATCCAGGTACTAAACCAATGAAAAACTCAGATGAAGACTGGAAAAAGGTGGATTAGAAGGTGAAGAGCACAATATGGTTGTGTGTCTCAGATTCGGTATTGTTGAATGTATCAAGGGAAGTTAAGATGAAGAATTTGTGGGACAAAATTGGGACTTTTTACCAATCTAAGTCTCTGGTGAATAAATTGTTCCTATGGAAAAAGTTGTATAACCTAAGGATGAAGGATGGAGACTCGGTGACAGAGCATCTGAATGCCTTCAATACTATGGTAAGTCAGCTGTCATTTGTAGATATTAAAATCTCAGATGAAGATATGTGCATCAGTTTGTTGTGTTCTCTACCAGACTCGTGGGATATTCTGGTTATTGCAATGGGTAGCAATACAACTACCTTGAATTTTGATGACATGGTCTCAGCCTTACTGTCGGAGGAAATGAGACAGAGAAATATGGAGGGTCAAAAAAAAGATGCCTTATCTGTATGAGGAAGGTCCCAGAACATAAACAAGAATAAGGTTTCGAGTGGGAAATCTAAATCTAGAGGGAGATCTAAATCTCCTGGAAATTTTGTAAACGTGTGTTGGAAATGTGGGAAGGAAGGGCACTACAAAAAGGACTGCAAATCTAAAGCTCCTGAGAAAGGAAATGGATCTGATGATGCTCCTTCTGCAAAGGAAAAAACCACCTCGGACGAAGGTGAGGATCTGTATTTGGCTTCTTCTTCAAATACACATGTAGATCATGAATCATGGTTGACTGACTCGGGTGCATCCTTTCACTTCACTCCCCATAGGGAGTGGTTCTACGAGTAGGATAAATATGATGGTGGTGATGTCTTCTTAGGTGATGATAGGAAGGCCAGAATCATCAGATGTGGAAAAGTCAAGCTAAAGCTGCAAGGTGGAGGGATTAGAGCACTTCCTGATGTTCTGTACATTCCTGCATTGGCCAAAAATCTGATTTTTGTAAGCAAGATGGATGATGCAGGTGTAAAAGTAGTGTTCGAGAAAGATACATGTAAGATTGTTCGGGGAGCACTAGTATTAATGTGGGGAGTTCAGATTGGAACTCTGTAAAAGCTTCAGGGAAGCACTTTTATTGATGGGTGCAATAGCTCTATGGTTCCTGAAAGTGGAGCGGAAAGCCTAGCGGTTTTTGGAGAAAAGACCATGCTATGGCATCAAAGGCTTGGAAATATTGGAGAGAAGGGCCTTCAGATACTGCATGGAAATGGTATGGTAGAAGGTATGTCTAATAGCTCTCTAGATTTCGATTTCTATTAACATTGTGTATATGGGAAGCAAAA
>CM076571.1:697404853-697565758 GCA_034641835.2 Pinus albicaulis | reverse complement strand
TTTAACAAGTAATGTCTTGACCAGATAGGAGTATGAATTCTTGCTGGTAGTAGCCAGTGAAAAATTAATAGAAATTTGGGGATTTCTAGCAGGTATTCACCAAGAAACTGTAGTTGAGGTCGTATGTCCTAACTGGTAGTGGCCAACTGATCTATGTAAACATTTTCTTGAAAAATAATATAAAATTAGAGGTATGAAAAGCTAACATGGGCATATCTCTACCCCAAATATATCAACGTATTATTAATAGCACAATTAAAAAATTCTAGAATGCTTCTATGACATGAATTCAAGGTAGAAAACATGTTGCAATGCTCATACTTCATAAACCTTGTACCTTTTGATTTTGGAAACCAATAGTCTTGGATAGAGACTTTCTCCTTTAAATTTCAAGCAACCATACCAGACATGTGGAGTCAATTTCTTACTATATTGAACAAAAACATGGACTATGTAATCGCCTCCTCCCATATTTACCCACTTTCACCAGTTTTCCGAGATAAACATGAGCCGAGGGCCACTATGATAAGATCCAACCTCCTATATGACCTTAAGGAAATGTAGTCGACAACTTAAGACCTTACTAACTTCCCTCAGGTTGGATGGTACCTTCAAGAGCTACTGAACCCCTCCAAGTGTCCAACCCCTAAGATGATTCTCTTTTTCACTAACCTAGAGCCTCAGTCACTCCCTTGAAAATTCCTCCAAGTGATTGTAACCCTCCAATCACTCCCATAAGCATGTTTCCCAATGATTTTGGACTTTTCTAGTGAGTTTTGTGCAAGCGACCCTGAATTCTAAGCCATTCTCTTTAGGGATAGGACCCAGGATTCTACCCAGAACTCATTGAAACTTCGAGAAAAGATGAATAACATAAAATAAAGTTTCTAAGCCAAAAAATTGAACAAGGACTTAAATTGACCCCTCCCATCCAGGATAGGAATTTCATTAAACACATGGTAAAAATGCAATATACAAGCTATGAATGCATATCTAAACATAGGGATTTGAAATTTATCTAAAGTTTTAAAAAATGTACCAATGCCTTCTCACAATAGCTTAAAGTTTTAGGTCATGCATTCATTAACGATACATTCATTAATTAAACTTTGAGAATATCCGTCCTTAAATCTACCTTCAAACCATGCTTATAACCAACATATAACTAGATAGATAATAATGATAGAAAAATTATTAAATCCATATAATAAAAAGTATAATTACTCATGAAAAACGAGAGGAACTTAGTTTTTATTAACCATACGCAAAACCCAACCAAGTTAGGGACTTCCACAAACCACCTGACCATAGATTAGCCAAACCAAATATTTCTTTTAGCCAACACTCTTGTGACATATTCCAAGCATGAATGTAGGATCTCATGTGATAAAGCAACCCATAAATAACCAAGGGAATCTAGAGGTTAAACCAACTCCACCTGCACCATACCATGATCTCAACTAAATCGGTGTTGATATCACAAAACCAAATCGATCTTGGATGCCTCCAAATTCCTTCACCATCCCTTGAGGATTTTTCTTGTATCCACCCACATTTTGAGGGATTCTTGAAGAAAACCATCTCCACCCCCAACCCTTGGGATTTTCCTGAGACTACCTCACTCAAATCCCAAAAATTCTGCAAAACCAAACCTCAACCAAGAAATTATCCCATCACACCATGGCTATCTAGAAATGGAAAGGCAAGGCTAAAAACCATTGTTGATACCCACTAAAACCCATGCTAGTGACAAGAAATGAACCAAATACACACATGCATATACCATGCATGCTAAAACTAGCTATGAAATCATACATGCAACATGTTTCCTTCAAGTATTGTCGTTGAAGCTTCTTCATCCAACCTTTCCTTGCTTGATCCTTAATTTATCCTTTCTTTCATTTCCTTTCCTTTTCCTTCCTTTTCATTCCTTGTCCTTCATTTGCCTGCTTACTTTCCTTCTCCTCTTGGTGCTCTTCTCCTCTCTAAGACTAATTCCAAAAAGAAATGGAAAAAAGGACCCAAACTAATTCTATGATGTATTTTTGTTATTAATGACTCTAATTTCTTCATTTCTCTTAATTTTCTTTCAATGTCCTCCTCACATGCAACCTGTGACCTTTCACCTCCTTTTTCTCCTATTTACCTTTATTTTCATAAATATAATACCAATAATGCCTTTTTTTCCTTTTCAAAGCCTTTTCCATAGATTTTTACAATTTTTCCTTAGCCATAATACAAAACAAGTGATGCCCACTAGGATTTGTTTTCCCAAATTTACCTTGGAATAAGTTTCCCTTGACCTTGGTCTTGTTTTTCCTTTATTAAATTTATTACATGAAATTTTAACCCAATGTTATCACATACCCCTCCCCCTTAGGTGAACATCGTCATTGGTGTTTTATGACACCTACAACTAACAAAACTGCTGAAAACCAAAACATATTTCCCATGGAGCTTTGTAACCTAACTTGTTGTAGTATTTACAATGAAGAATCTACTCAAAAGAAAAACCTTCATGATGAACATGAAAACATAACCATACCGCTTATTGGATTTTTATATCACAAATCATTGTGGTATTTAAAACAAAAATGATACATAAATATGTATAAATACCAAACATAATTTTTCTCCACCGACAAACAATGGAGGATACATAGCCTGCCTCTAATAATCCAGATCCCATGTAGCTTCATCAAAACCAAAGCGACTCCATTACACTTTAACGTGCTTGATTGCTTTGTTCTTAAGCATGAGTTGTTTCCGCTACAATATGCATTTAGGTTATGATCCAGGTGTATATTGGTGGACACCCTCGTATTCAACTTGGACCCCCACCACTGTTTCTTTCAGTTTTGTAGTTTCCTTAATTGTAGTTCAATTTACTCTTTTTGGCATATTTTTAGGTCCTGAACTTCTGAAGCCATTTTCAGTCCTTAAATGACCTTTTTTTTTTAATGGGAAAACATGATTTTGATGGATATTTGTAGTCCTCATATAAATATTTCTAACTAAGTATCTTGCACGTCAAACGGAGATCATATGCCAAAGTTACGACATTGGGAAGTTGATGTACCAATTTACTCCAACAGGGCCCATTGTTTTGGTGATTCATCTACTAGGGTTAATTTTTTGGATGTTTATGGTTTTCCATTGTTTCTGAATAGTAAATAAGCCTTTGATTCAAATTGTAACATAAATCAGAGGCATGTATCTACGACATATATTACTAGATATAAGCTACCATTGCTAGAGGTATTTTATTTCCATTATGTATCTAAGCATATTTTAGCTGTTTGATATTAATGAAATAAAGTATTATTTACACTACATATTTTTTTTTATGTTTATACCTATATTATATTGCATTCTGGCATAAGTCAAGATCAGTGGTATCATAACAGTCTGATCTTTCTATGTTTTCCTTTTCATGTTCCCAAATAGATAATGGTATAAGGAGTTAGGGCTTGATCTCGTTGAACCTTTTCAAGGTCAGCCTCGTAAACCCTGACACCCTCCCATGGTTGACAAACATAAATACAAGGGAGAAGGAGATACTTTCAAAATGTTGCTCGAGGAGGCCCTCGAGAAACATAGGAACGCGATAATGAATAAATTTTCCCAAATCCTTTGATGGCTGCACATGGGTGACATATCTGCATCCAACAGTCGCTTTGTAGGTGCCACTCCCCTCAATGTAAAGTCAAATTTTCATTCCCATATTTGAAGTAAAAATTGATGTAGATGTTGTAGATATATGGTTAACTATATTGGAAGGATATTTTTCAGTTCATGAGTTTTACAATAAGGAAAATATTACTTTTGTTCTCCTCAAAGTCACCCCCCATGTCAAGGAATGGTGGGAAACCTACTACGAAAAAAGGGACGAAAGAGAACCCTCATAGTTTCCAATCGAACCAACCTAGAATTCTTTCTGAAATTCCATTAGGGACCAATATCAGCCTGTGGGGAGCTATGAGGAAAAGAGCATACAATGGACTACACTGTGGAAACAAAGGGATCAAGATGTGCATGAGACGAAGAATTTGTTCCATACCCTGTGCACAAAGTTGGGTATCAAATATTCAGAGAAATACTTGGTACTTAATTATCGTAGTTTTTTGCACAGATAGATTCATTAGGAAATGGATTTCCTCAAAATCTCCTTGATTGTTGCAGCATACTGATACGCTACTAATATCAAGAAGAAATTTAAACAGAAGAAGTGAGACTCTTGATCTGCAAACCCAAAGCGAAGAAAAGGACAAAGCCTGGCTAAGTCCCCTAGGGAAAATCCTTGAAGCTGCATGCCAAGGGTGATAGGAAGGAAAATAATGATAACAACAAGTGGTGTGAGTTCCATAAAACTCCCACTCACAATACAAATGAATGTCGTGAAAATTAGGTGTTGGTGGTCAAGCTGAAAGGCTTAGTGACAGATACATGATCTGATTCTGCGTCAGAACCCACTGTGATGCTATCCACCACCAAGCTCCAAAAAGGAAAGCATGTCATTGATGCAAAACCCACTGTGATGGTAGCCACAATGAAGCTCCAAAATGTAAAACCAAAAGAACCGGATGAGGGGAAATTCCTCTTTCACTCAAAGATATGGGTGAAGGGTTCGCCACTACAATTTATTGTCGACAGTGGCAGCCAAAATAACCTCATTTCATCAAATTTCATGAAGAGTTTGGGCCTATCGACTAGACCACACCTACATCCGTACATCATCGGGTGGCTTCACCAAGTAAAATATCTTCGCATAATCCTGTAGTGTCACCTTCCGTATAACATCAAGCCCTTCATGGATGAGGTATTTTGCGATGTTGCTCTTCTTCAAGTTTGTGATGTATTATTAGGAAAACCATACTTGTGGAAGTGTCATAACTTGTATGATTCAAGGCCTCCGACTGTTATTATATATTTGGGAACTAAGTTATACAGGATATTGGTGGTAGCCTCACCTAATGCTATCTCTTTGATCTCTGCTAAAAAATGCAGTAAGATCATCTCCCATACCGAGATTTTTTTTTTCTTTCTAATTCATTATGAAGGTAAGGGGAAGATCATGGCCACATCCATGGTCCCTGGGAAGTGTTCCTACACACAGTAGAAGTAGCTAGATGAGGTCGTGCAAGAATACAAGGAAATATTCTCCTCGCCCACAAGGGTACCCTTGAACTTTCATGTCAAGCATCTGATCGATCTGACTCCTAGAGCACCTCTACTCAACAGATCTCTCCATAGCTTGACTGGTCGTAGTCCATTTCAAGTGGGTATAGGATTTAAACCATTGTTTTTGATTGATGTTTCCATACATCATGCGAATACAAAAACATAATCCACATATGTATTTTTGAGGTTGATAAAGTAACCAGATTTATTGAATGCGTCGAGCATGTCTACCAATAGTTTCACAAAATTTTGGAGAAGACAAATTCCAAGTACAAGAAACAACATCATCACCAACAAGTGCCACAGAAGTTTCAAGTGGGTGATAAAGTTTGGTTGCATTTGTAGAAAAGAATGCCTTACCAGAGCCCATCAAAAGCTCAGGCCACTTTGATATGGGCATTACACAATCACTAAGGTTTTGGAAGATAATAGTTTTGAGCTCATTATTCCACCATTATTTGGCTTGCACTGAGTGTTCAATGTGGATATCCTTTATCCATAATTTCCACCATTATTAGAAACATCAGACATTCCAGAAAAATTCACACCAATAGAGTTAAACCTAGACTGCATGGAACATGCCACAACTGATTATATCATGGACACGCAAATAAATAACACTTTTCAACACAATATCTAGCTATATCAGGTTGTCAAAGCTATTCAAGTCTTTCACTAAGAAAAGTGGCTCGCCAGGGACCAAATTCAACAGAAGTTTCCCTATCTCATGGAGGCACTCAACACAATGTGGACCATTGCTTCCTAAGAGGGGGGGGGGGCAGGGGGAGGAATGATCAAGGAAGATATTGGTGGCCATCCACCTATTCCACTTGGACCCCCACAATTTTTTCTTTCAATTTTGTGGTTTCCTTAGTTGTAGCACATTTTTCTCTTTTTGGTAGTTTTTTGGGTCCTAAACTTCAAGATCCGTTTTGAGACCCTAAATGACGTTTTTTTGGAAAATAGGTAAACATATGGCTTTGGTTGATGTTTGCAGTCCGAATATTTATTCCTCAAATAGATATTTCTAACAATGTATCGTGTGCATAAAAAAAAATAGTATGCCAAAGTTACACCCCTAGGAAGTTGATGTACCAATTTACCCCAACGGGGCCCACAATTTTGGAGATTCATCTCCTAGCATTAGGTTTTTGGATGTTGAGGGTTTTCCATTGTTTCTCAATGATAAATGGGACTTTGAGCCTCATTTTAACACATTTTAGAGGCATGTATCCACCACATCTCTTCTCATATATAAGCTACCATTGCTTTAGCTAGTTTATTTCCATTTTGTATGTAAATATATTCAGTTATTTCATATTAATTAAATGAAGTCATATTGATGTTGTATCTCTATATTTATGTGAATATATATATATATATATATATATATATATATATATATTCTATTGTGTTCTAGCATAATTCTGGATCAGGTTCTGCATGGAATTCTCCTTCTGGTTCCACCTGCAATAAAAACGAATCAATAACATGATCAACATACTTTAGATATCTCTTAAGAAATGAAACATGAAAAAAATCATGGAATTTCCCTATCATAGGTAGTGAAATTTTGTAGGCCACTGGTCTATTCCTCTCAAGGATATCCAAAGGCCCACAATATTGTGGTGCCTACTTGGCACATGATGCAATCCCCGAGAATCTCTTCTTCGGCTTGATATGAAAATACACATGCTCCCCAACCTGAGACTCCTTAAATTACTTGTGGTGGTTTACATAACTCCTCTATATATTCTTTTCTACCTTTATATTCTTATTTATAACCTACATTTCCTATTCCATTTATGCCAACATGTTAGGTCCTATCAACACCTTGTTCACTCTGTCACTCCAATTGATGGGAATATTAAAAATATGCCCATAAAGTGCCTCAAATTGAATCATCCTCAGTGATTCTTGATAATCATTATTGTAATAAAACTCGGTCGATGGATTATACTCCTCCCATATCCTTTACTGGTGCATGACATACATCCTTAGCATATCCTCCTCGTTGACCCTCTTTGTATATCCATCTATTTGCAGATGATAAGTTATACTAAAGGCCAAATATGTCCCAAAACCTGAAAACATATCCTTCCATAATTTGGAAGTGAACTTAGCATCCCTCTCTGACATAATCTTCTTCAGAAAACCATGAAATCTCACAATTTCCCTAATGAAGACCTGTGCCACCTCACTAGCTGAATAAGTAGTCTTTACTGGAATTAAGTGAGATACCTTGCTCAACCTATCGACCACAACCATGATAGAACCATGTTGCCTCAATTTCCTTGGAACATGTGTAATGAAATCCATGGAAATGACCTCCAATTTTAATTCTAGAATAGAAGCTGAAGTAACTAACCTAGATGCTTACACTCTAGTTTCACCTGCTAATAGTCCAAAAATATAGCCACAAAATATGTTTCTTCCTTCTTCATATATGGTTGGTAATAGAACTTATTCAATGTTGTCAACACCTTCTCATATCCTGGGTGATCTAAATATGGCTTGACGTGAAAATCCATGAAGATAAACTTCTTGATCCTAAGGTCATCTGGAACATAGATCCTATCTATGAATCTCACCAAACCATATCTTGTGAGATGATAGTCCAAATATTGATCATTTTTACCCTACTGTAACATGTGCCTAAGCTCCTTGTACTTGTCATCCTGTTCTCTTTCCCGTATGATTTGATCCTATAATTTTGTCTCATACTATTTCACAACTAGAATGTGGTTCATATTTACTCTCCTACTAAGAGCATCTGCAACCATATTCTCCTTACCCTCAATGTATTTGACCTCAAAGTAAAAATCATTGATTGTGGCCAACCAACTAGCCTTCCTGGAATTCATATTTGGTTGGTCAAACAAATATCTCAAACCATTGTGGTTGCTCATCAATACAAACCTCCTTCCAAGAAATTAATGCCTCCACATATTTAAGGCATGAATAATAGCTTCCAACTCAAGATCATGTGTAACCAATACAAGGAAAAGGCCCTCTAGTGGAGGTTATAAAAGAGGTTTTTATTGTTAGAAAATTGGCCAAAATTGTCAAAAAAAACATTTGCTACAACATCCGTTTATGGTTACAGAGGTTTTGGTGGAGCTTTTAACGAAAATTCAACATAACTAAAACAAAATGGGTTGTCGGAGGTTATTACAGATGTTTTTTCATCACTGCACTAATCTGAATTGAATGCACTTGTGCGTACTTATATAAGGCGCCCTAGGGCAGTCGAAGCAAAATGCACCGGGTTGTTAAGGTATAAAACCTCATTGGGCGTAGTTTTGCTGATACAACGCACGGGGAAGTTCTAATTGGTCTTGAGATTTGTGAGGTGCCCATAGATCGTATCAATGCACCAGGGCGTAGACATATAGAAACGCACCGATGCGCAGTATCACAGAATGGCACCAAAATTTATAATTAGTATCGGTATTCGTGCGGTGCCCATAGGTCGTAAAAATGCACCGATGCTTATAGACACTTAAACACCTCGGTGCGCAATATCACACAAATGCACCAAGATTTATAATTGGTATCGGTATTCGTGTGGTGCCCATAAATTATACAATGAGACCGGTGTGTATAGACACATAAACTCACTGGTGCGTCATACCACACAAACACACCGATATTTTTAATTGGTTTTGGTGCTTTTTCGGTGCTCATAGTTCGTAGAAACGCACCAGTGCACTTCTTAATACAAATGAAATGATGTACAGTTATTGACATGCACCAGTTTTCATTTTGTATTTTTTAGAAACATCGACTTGTGACAGTGCAATTATTGTGACTATTTTAAAATAATTATTCATCAAAAGTCGACACATCTTATAACAATATTAATATTAGTTAGATTATTATTAACGCATTTGAATGTGATTTTTGGATTAATTTTTTTATCTCATATCATAATTATTGTGGTTTTTTAAAATTCATTATTCATCAAAAGTCGACACATATATATCTCATAACAATATTCATATGAATTAAATTTTTATTAGTGAATTTGAGAGCGACAATGGAGAACACAATAGCGACAATGGCAAACACAATAGAATAAATTAGAACATATTTTATGATATATAATATATATGAATAAGACAGTATTTATCATACAAAATGGGACAGTTATTGGTATCCCTTTGTCTTTCAGTTGGGACACTATGTCCATTACATTAAAAAAAATGTCTGATTTCACACATATATTTCAAAAAATACAACACCTTGCTTTGATATCCAAACATAGTGATCATCATTCTTCACTTGAACTGTTGTCACTGCTACAGCTACTTCCATGACTTGGGTTATTTTCAGGAATGTTTTGTTCACGGTGTTGATTGTTTTCTTCTTCTTCACCTTCCATCTACAAACATAAAAATAAACTGAAATGAGTGTATGTACATTGGTGAGAATAATGAAAATTTCAATATTAAATAATATACATCAATGTAAATCGAAAATAAAAATGATGTACCATAGCAACAATTGACTCATAAACTATGCACATTCTTTCAAAACCATGTACCATGCCATATTTCAAAATTTCATTTGTTGGCGCAGTTCCATACTTTGTTTCCTGCAAGTTTTATACCCCATAACAAATCATATATTTAATATTAAATAATTTTTTTTTCTATTAATTATAGACGGAGCTAAGTAAAACAAGATCTATAGATGCTTACAAATTCCACAATTGATTTATGATATGCCAACATATACTCACAACCCATATTTAACCCAATTTCAATCAATTCATCTGATGGTTCTTCTTTGTATGTTAGCACTTGTTTGAAGACATTCAATGATGATTTTTGTAAAACAACTTAAAAAATACAAAAATTAAATCTAATTAAGTTGTTATAAGGAAGTAACAATTACTCACAAACTTAGATATCAAACCTTTTCTTCCTTGTCGTGCTATTTTATGTGCTGAATGGGTTCCATTTTATTTTATCTTTTGCAATAAAATTCTTGAGAATTAATATTTAATGCTAAAATGTTTATTTATTGTACCTTATGATCGAAAAATTCAATGATTACATATTACATTTGAGGCACGTTGTTGTTGAGATGGCTCCTCCTGTCATGCAATTTTGTCCATTTCTTTGGCCATCTCCTTGTACACCTTTTTCGACATTCCTATTGGCATATTTCTGATATCATCTCTTTCATCTTTTGAGATTTTGATAATCTTCCTGAAAATGTAACATGACAATAAAATATTTAATTTTTATATTGATATATGTAAAGTAAATATAACAAAAGTGATATTTATAAATAATTCTACACAAACATTTAAAGGAATATAATTACTTTTTTCATTCCTTCTTTTTTGCTGTTGTATGTTTTTCCTATTAAAAGTCTGACATGTCTCATTGACCAATTATCTGGAAACTCTTCCTGTAGTTTAGATAAAATTTGGTTCTTGGAATCATTGGATTGATTTTTGTATTGTAAGTGGAAAGAACGTCTATACAATTGTTCCACTAGATCCCTCAAACTTTTGTAAAAGTTTTTCCCCCTTTCGTTAACCTCCAACACCACTCCAGATGAGCTAAGGAGCAATTCATTTTCATTTGCATGTTCTATTTTTTTTCTTTTCTTAGAAAAAAATTCCATTTCTAAGATGTTGGTCCCTGTACAACATTAAACAGATGTGAATTAATAGACTGTTTGACATATGTTATCTAAAAATTTTAGGTATATTATTAATGATAATTAAAAAAAGAAACTCATATTGGATCGATACTATTTTTTCATTCACCTGATTCATCCTTTTGCAATTTTTCCATGAAGCTTTTACAATCTTTTGGTCCTAGATCAGAAATAATCTTATGGAGCTTCGTCATTTTGTGGCTTTGCATGATACATAGGAAACAATACATATTATTTAAACTTATATATAGTTCAAAAGTAATATTTTTTAAAAATAATTTACAAAGAACTTGCCTTTTTTGCTTTTCTTGATGTGTTATCAATATTTTTATTACTTGATCTCTTGTCAGTCATTTCTTTATCAATCTGAAACCTATATCATATCATTCATTGATATATTTATAAATAAACTGCCAACTTTTGAGGTAAAAGATAAATCTAAAAAAAATTGTGTGCCTTTCATGATGTACACATCGTCGTCGGTGCGTGGTAGTATTAAAAACACACAACAAAAAACACTATAATAGACCATACCATGCGTGGGGGTATTATAAATGCACCACACAAACATTGTAGTAGACTGTACAACGCTATCCTTGTAACATGGAGCACCGGTGCTCTATTTCAGATATGGCACACTGATTTAAAAAAAAAATTGTTTTGAAATTTTTTATTACAGTACTTGTGTGGCGCGCTATATAATATATCGCACTGATGCGCTAGGTTACACAAGGTTCATTGATAAAATGAAATCAATTTTTTTGAAAAATTCACGCAATGGCCGAATGGATTGGGATCCGACTATGCAAGTCATCCCATGGGTTAGATGTCAATCTAAAATGAAAATCCCTAATTCTAAGATCACATAAAGAGGGAGAAGAAAGGGGGAAAAAGGGTTTAGGGTAAAAATGGATAAAACTATAGAAAAAGTAAAAAAAGTAATCAATTTTACTCACGATATGTTTTGAAAATCTATGATACAGGGTTTGAATCATCAGATGTTTGATTTTTTATTGTTTGAATACTTCCGTTCGAACGTATTTCACTGCTCAACAGGGCCCTCGTGCTCTCTTGCTCCAGGTATGTCTCCTGCAAATATCTGGCTGAAAATTTTAGAAAAAATTGTGAAATAATGAAAAGTGTTTAGTATTTAAAGAATTATTTTGTGAAATTATATTTTCAAAAATATTTTTCCGCCCATTTTTCAATTTTCCGCTTGTTTTTACTTAAAGAAAATAAAGTTGGCATTTTTTTATTTGCATTTATTCATCACCAGTGCATCACTTAATAACACCGCACCAGTGTGTCGTTTTGTAACACCACCGGTGTGTTTATATGTAAAGTAGCACCGATTTGCGGTTAAAGCACCGAAATTACTTTTAGGTGTGTACACCTAAATTTAGTGAACTCCAACCATAGAAATTGAGAATTATAATTTTGTTTATTCTTGAGAATTAGAAGTAGAATTAAAACTGAGAATTGGAATTGGATAAATTCTTGATGGAAATAGTTATTCTTCCAATGCATTTTTTTTATTGCAGGAGGTCCCCACTGATTATGTGGAGAGAATGCAATGTGGGGTGTGTGAAGATTTAATACTACAGGGCCCAAGTGGGCAATTGTGGCATGTGGACCTGTTATAATTGGCACTTAACTATTTGCAACCAATATGTTTTAGAATATAACCTGCAGATAGACGGATGGCCTGCTAGGAATTAGTACATATAATCTGTAGAAGGGTAATGTTCTGGGAGAAATGACAACGATTCCTTCATTCTGTGTTTGTTAGCAGAAGAAGACCGATTTTATAGTAGACGATGAAGTTATTACATGTCGAGGAAATGGTTTCCCATAGAAAATGACTATAGGGTTGAGCAGAGGAAAGATATTGCAAAATAGGTTATTACATTAGTTTTTCCAATGGGAAACTGATTTGCAGCTGGAAATATGGTAGCTGCGGGTATCTATGCTTTTCTTCCCGAATAAATGGTCACTAGATTTCCATTTATAATACAAGCAGACTTTTCGCTGGTTTCATCCATAGGACCACAACTCAAACAAGTTAGAGATGCCATTCAGGTTCAATTGAAAGCCGAAAATGTGATTTTATGTGACGTTAGATTTGCTGGTAAATGTTTATGTAAGCCAACCAAAGCTCGGACAATACTCCCAGCTGCTTTTAAACGCATTTTGGAGAATATTTCCCTTCATGAGACCTACCAGCGCAATCAACAACGTCAATTGATATTTCTCTGTGATCCTTCAGGGAATGAAAATCCTTCCCTTCATGGTGCCTCTTGGCTTTATCAACTGCCTCGATTGATCTTTCTCTACAATCAACTCTGCTCTCCATTTCTCCATCACGGGAGCTCTTAACCTTATCATCGGCCTCAACCGAATGCTCTCTGCCGGTCTCAACCTGTAATCCTCTTGTACTTTGTAAAGCTCTATAGCCGTCTCATCCTTGTAAGCATCTTTGTCCATATTTCTATTTGAATCACTCATTTTCTCTGCTATAAACTTCTCAGCCAAAATTCGAACTCGCATATTTTCAAACACTCATCTCCTCAGAAAAATTCTTGCTCGCGATTCGAACTCTCCTCTTCTCCAATACTGTACTTTACAGAATAACCTGGTTCCGATGCACGCTGTTTTATAGGTGCACCAGGGAAGTTTTTAAGATCGAGGTTTTTTTTTTAGGGGTGCTTTATGAAGCACCGGTGCGGAAGCATTCTGAAGCACCGGTGCATCAAAGTAATAAGAGTAACTGATGTGTGTTTTGATGATAAGCGCACCAGATTATATAAAGTTATTTTTTTTGTATGTAAGATCATAATAAAATAATGATAATTCTAAATTACATGAATTTATTTGCATTACTTTCTAAACTTTATTATGTTACAAAAATTCATATTATTTTAGATTTATTATTTTACAATTATTTAGAAATTTAGAAATTTAAATATTTTAATGATGATGATGATGATGATGATGGTTAATGTCCACTGAGACCAATATTTGGTCTATCGGACCTAAAGAAAACATTTAAATAGTTTGATTGAAGATTTTATTCCTATCCTCAAAAATCTTGGAGAGAAGCCTCCCGAGCTCACTATAATTTTGACATCTTAAAAGGCTAGGAATCTCATTATTGCAGCAAAGATTATGAAATTGAGCTCTAATGTGGTTGTATGCGAGGCACTCTAAGTGGAATTAATTTTCATCATCGATGTTCATATTCTCACAAAGATGGCAGATCCTTTCCATCCATGGTGTTCTAGGAACTGCCCAACGACCTGTTTCACAATGGAGCTCATGAGAGTTCATTCTAACCTTGGTTATATTAATTTTGTTCTTTGAGATACTTAAAACAGAGAGATACTTTTGATCTTCTAGGGTGGGGTTGATGACCTCCTTATAATATTTTAAAATCATTTCACATTAATACAATTAAAATTTTGACATTAATATAAATAAAATTTTGACATTAATACAATTAAAATTTTAGAAATATTTTACATACAATTACATTTAGAATTTTACATAAAATTAGAATTACAATTACAATTTTACAAATTGTCATATATACAATTACAATTACAATCATTTCACAAGAAATTAAATATTACAATTACAATTAAAATTTTACATTAAATATTATACATACAATTACAGTTAAAATTAAAATTAGAATTACAATTACAATTATAGTTACAATTACAATTACAATTTTACAATTTCACATACAATTGTGATTAGAATTAGAATTAGAATTTTAATTTTACATAAAATTACATTTACAATTAAAATTTTACAATTACAATCATTTCACAGTAATACAATTAAAATTTTAGAAAAATTTTACAATATACAATTAGAATTAGAATTATAATTACATTTACAATTACAATCACAATTTTACAAATATTTTACATAGAATTACAATTAAAATTAAAATTACAAATACAATTACAATTTTAGAATTTTACATACAATTACAATTACAATTACAATTTTAAAATTTGTCATATATACAATGACAAATAAAATTTTACATTAAATAATTTACATACAATTATAGTTAAAATTACAATTACATATACAAATAAAATTTTACAATTTTACATACAATTAAAATTTCAATTTCATTTACAATCACAACATAAGATTTAATAAATTTCATGGTCATTTAATATTAAATTATTTAATAAACATCATGATCATGATAACCATCGTACAAACATCATATTCGACTAAAAAACACATTCAAACATCAAATTAACATTATATATTAATATCATCACAACCCAAATAACTCATGCTATCACGTACACATCTATCTGCAAGCTAAACATTAAATGAACATATCTAACATGACCTAAAAATATACACATAATGATGATCACCAACATGTAGATTAAGTACAACTGCAACATGAGCATAAAATACATGGATCAGACACACACACACACACACACACACACACATATATATAACTCAATAATGTTAAAAATATAGAACTGTAATATAAATGTCATAGATCATCTGGTGGTAGTAAGTTAACATCAATAGCAGTACTAGTGGAGGCCTGCTTAGTCAAAGGTGCAGTCTCAACGATCGATGGTCGAGCCTTCTCATGATCATGAATAGTACTGATGGATAGATTAGCTGGTGGTTGTACAACATCAATATAAGCAGTACTAGTAGTGGAGGCATTCTCAATCAATGGTGTAGCCTCGAAGCTCGTGGTCCAACCTGCTCATGATCATGACTAGTACTGTGGATTGCACTGCAGGCTGCTGATGAATAGACATGGTCAATGGTCCAGCTTCATCTCCATGATCACTGCTAGATGCTAGTGGAGCCTCATGCCCATCAGGTGCGGAGCGAGGTGAACGATCATGAGAATAGTTGCTACTCACGATTTGTCCATCACATGCTGCGGCTCGACCACGGTTATAATGTGCAACAGTCCTCAGTTGCGTAACACCTGTCGTAGCTCCTACGACATGCTGCATCAGGTTATACATCTCACGCGACATGCCTCTCCACATTCTTATTAGCCTATCATCGGCCTGTATGTCTCTATAATGAGCGGGCCTGATTCCCACCTCAACATCAATGCACTACGTTGGTCGCCCAACTCCATCCTATATCGAGCATCAGGTTGATCGCGCCTAGAAAAAGGCGGTACTGGCGCACTAGCATGAGGGGCACGTCTCTCTCCACCGGCTTCCTGATCATAAGCCTCAACATCTGCCATGTCCTAATCATCATCAGGATCCACACCAGGATCATGTGGTGGTTTCAGCATCTGCTAACCATCAAAAGAGCCAATGTCTACAAAATATGTACAATTACAAAACAATAATTATACAATTTCATTACAAAATTTAATAAAAACAAGTCAAAGAACATGCTAGAATAAATTTAAATATAAAACAGTAATATTACCTCTCTCATCTGGTAGCTCATTCACTGTGAAGAGGATGTTGGCACACCCTTGCCAATCTAATCCAGCATACAGACAGGGGACCATAATAAAGGGATTCAGCTCGTCAACACTGGCTATTAAGTCCAGTGCATCATGCGATATCCTGGCTCGAAACATAGTCTCTCCCCTCTTGGGCATCATCTTCCCCCACACATGCATCCGAGCCTCCAACGTCAGCCTATGAGGCTGCCGAATAAAAGCATGCATCATCTCAGGAAACCTCTCAAAAAATAAAAAAAAATCTATGAAGAAAAAATGAAGTTGAACCTCCCTTGTGCATGAGCATGACATCTGTCTAAGGCTGTACAAAACTGCCGCAACAAAATAGTAGACCACCTGACAAGTCGTGGCTCCTGTACTAAAGAATCAACATAATATAGAGCTTGGAAACTAATTAATTTCCTGTCACTAGTGTTGTGTGAAATTGTAGAAATGAGAAGTGAGAGGCACTACACGTCCTGTCTACCAAATGCACCAATACGTAGCTAACCTCCAAGGACTTGAAACTCTGAAGGAGACAGTACATTTGGTCCAATGCTTCTCTCGGAGTAAACTAACTGACTCCCTGCTACACAACTAGCTGGAACCTCTGGGAACAATGGAAAATCCACCCCTCTCCTCGATAGCCCAGTAATGAAATAAATATCCTCCTCAGTGGGTGTGTACCACTGGTCAGGACCAACCTAGAGAGCCTGTCGGTGGGCATTCCACCTGTAGATAAGATGTCTCAAAAAGACACTATGGGAATTTAGGGAAGTAGCCTCCTCATAGAACTTGAGGAGGCCTACTTGCCTTAGCATCCCCTAGGTATCTATTGTAATAGGGCGAGGGTACGCATCTCTCTCCCTCTCTCGTGCCTCCCACTAGCGAAGAATGTCATACTACTCTACCTGTTGTCGCTACTATTCCTCCTCTTCTCTCTGAATCATTGACATATTAAATAACTTTTGTTTTATTAAATCAGACGTGTGTTTAGGAAAATACATAAATAATTCTTTTTGGAAAAAAAAGACAAACCCATCGGTGTGCCACAAAAATAGTCATGCACCGGTTCCGGTGTGGCTCTTTTTGTAGAGCACCGGAGGAAATGCCGTAGATGACATAAAACGCACCATATGCAGTTCTCCTAAAATTTTCTCAAGCCTCGTTGACTATATATTGTGTCAAAAAAGCTGTGCGTTGATTAGAATATATACCCTAGTGTGTATAGTCGTGTCAGCGCACTGACTTCCTAAAAAATTATATAGTCAACGGTGTGGTATTTTACCCAGCCAGACTATTGACCCTGTTGGAATGCTGAATGCGGTGTGCTGATAGACACCAGGGTGGATATATCCAACAACTCACGACGTTGCTATTCCCATGGTCAATGGTGCGCCCATCTAAATGACCGCACTGCAAATGTTTTTTAAATTTTAAAATAATGCAGGGCGCTTTTCGGTACTACCCTGGAAATGGAGGAGATACCGTTCACACCGGTTGCAGTGCACACTGTAAATTTTAAGGGCACCACCACTTACCGGTGCGAGCCAAACAGTTCAGGCGCCCATGCGACAATTTTTTTTTTCTTTTTTAATGGTTAATTTTAAGGTTATTTCAAATTTTAATCTGCTAGAAAGCTTAATTATGGAAAAACTAGAAAAATACCTGTACATTTCGCCATCGAGGAGGCATGTTGGTTGTAGAATTTGCAAAAGAAAATTTTCCAACTGTTTTGCAAAATGAAAGTTGGAGATTGGTGGCCAATGCACAACAGCAATGCATGCAATGGGTGCAATGGGAGCGTCAATGTTAGGGCAGTTTAGAGAAGGAGAAATTGCAACGGTGCTTGAGAGCTCTGGAGTACTGAGAAAAGTGAAAAATGCAGTTTTTTGGTCATAATTTTTTTTTATTTAACACAATTCTGGTGCATGGGGTTTTATAGGTGCACCGGTGCGGTTTCTTCAGAACAGACTGGGATGTTCATATTTTGCGCATTTTTTTATGATGCATTGGGGTGGTTACTTAACACTACACCAGGATTTTTCAGTTTTGGCGTAGTGTTTCATGACGCACCGAGGCAGAATAGTGTTGAAGCACCAGTGCTTTACAGTAATATGATGCACTGGGCATGTCTGTATGGAGCACATGATGTCTAGTGTGCCAATGTTTTATGTGACTAGTGCTTTCTTTTATAGAGCACACAAGTGATTGAGAGAAAAAAAGTGAAAAATGTGGGTTTTTGGCAGTAATGTTTTTTTTATTTAACCCTTTTTTGATGCACGTGTTTTATAAGCGCACCGGTGCTATTTCAAACAAATGCACTGGCCCGATTCTATTTTGGCACGGTATTTTATGACACACTAGACTGGAAGAGTTTGTGTGCACCAGTGCCTTCTCTTGTAGAGCGCACCAGTAATTGAGAGTTCTAGGGCATCGAAAATTTTGAAAAATCTGGCTTTTTTTTTCATAAATTTTCTTTTTAACCCTTTTCTGGTGCACTTGCTTTATAGTTATACTAGTGTTGTTTCTTACGAATGCACCGATCAATTTTTGTTTTGGCGCATCGTTTTATGATGCATTGGTGCGAGTTCTTAACACTGCACTGGGTGTTTTCAGGTTTGGCGCGGTTTTTTATGATTCACCGGCACAGAATAGTTTTGAAGCAACGGTGCACTACAGTAATATGCCGCACTACGCAGGTATGTACAGAGCGCATGGTCTTTGGTGTGCCAATGTTTTGTGCACACCGATGCTTTCTCTTGTAAGGAGCACTGGTGCAATGTTGAATAATAAGCACACTGAGTGGAAAACATCTGCAAAGCCCTCCGCCTTCCAACCTCCTCTAGTAACCTCTTCTAGAAATGGATGTATGGGGTATTTTTGTAAGGGGTTCCTCAAAAAAATCCACTAGAGGGTATTTTCCTTGTAGTGAACATAATTCTTCTCATGCTCATTGCGTTTTTTGGGCTCATAACAGACCACATGTCCCTCTTGCATCACAACTTTGAAAAGTAATCTCTTAAAGGAATTTGTACACACCACAAACTCTTTATCTAGATTCAAAATATTAAGAATTGTAGAATTTTTCAACAATTTCTAACCGCTCAAAACTGGCTTCACATTCCACTATCCATTCAAATTTATTTCCTTTTCTTTGCAATTATGTAATAATATATGAAATTCGTGAGAAGTTCCTGATCAACCTCCTATAGTAACCTACTAACCGCATAAATTATCTAACCTCATCCACATTCTTAGGAGTTTGTCACTCCATGATAGCCCTTATCTATTTTGGATCCACTACTATACCTTCCTTGGAAGCAACAGGTCCCAAGTAATGTACCTATGTCGGAAATAAATTGCACTTGCTAAATTTTCTTCATGCTCTTCCTCATTCTTAGAATATATCAATATATCATCAATGAATACAGTCAATTTTTTTTTTCCAAATAATGACGCAATACATTATTCATCAAGCACATAAAACTATTAGGGGAATTAATCAAACCAAAAGGAAACACAACAAACTCATAGATCTCATTCCTGGTCTTAAAAGCAACCTTGTAGATGTCGTCTTCTTTGACAGGTACCTGATGATATCCTCATCTCAGATCAATCTTCATGAACACTATTTCTCCCTTTAATTGATCAAACCAGTCACTGATCCTTAGAAATGGGTACATGTTCTGAAACACCACCTTGTTCAATTTCCTGTAATCAATTCGCAACTTGAGAGTACCATCAATATTCTTTACAAAGGATACTGGTGCACCTCAAGGAGATCCACTTTCCCTAATGTGTCCCTTACCAAGAATTTCCTTTTGCTGCATCTTCAACTCTACTAACTCTGGTGTGTTCATATTGTCAGGTGCCTTTAATGTATGTTCTTCTCCTCGTACCAACTCAATAGAAAATTCCACTTCCCTGTGGGGAGGAAACTTTAGAATCTCTATTGGAAATGCATCCTGAAACTGCTATAATACATGGTACCTATGAAATATCTATGCATCCTCAACATCCTTACCCTTGTCACAGAAAATATGGATTGCAATAATTACACATCATTTCCTCCTACTACGCATATCATGGATAGCTGTGACTATCCTAATTGATGTAGGATTATTATTTCCGACAAGATTCTCTTTTCCCCATTAAAATTTAGGCACAGTATTATCGCAAAATCTTACCTTGATAGGCTACTGATCAAGTAGACCCTGAGTAACTCTTTCAAACCAATATTTGGGCTAAGGCTTAGCCTCCTCAACCTGAGAGGGCTCTCTCAATAGGTTTAAGATTTTTTTATTAATGATTAGATGGCTAACTCTAGGAATAAAAGGATTAAAATGTATAGCTGGTTGAATCAAGTATTATCAAAAATATATTGGGCTATGGAGTCAGAGTAGTCTTTCAACAAAACATCAGGATCTGTCAAACATGGAAATCAAGGCACTTGGAGTCTAGGTTTATAAGTGAAAACAGTAACACAGTGAATAAACAGAGTTTGCAAGCATGTGAAGGAAGTTAGAGAATTATTCAATGAATTCTAAGTAGCACATGCTCATACCACTAGAAATATATAATTGAAAATTTCCATAGTAATATCAAACACATAAACCCCTTGTGAATCTTGAGTAGCAAAATTGATCTCTGTATTAAGTTGAAAATATCCAGTAACATACAATAACACAATTGCTTTGCTAATGAAAATTCCAACCCATTAGAAGTCAACCTCATGCTCCATATAGAGCATTTACAATCTAGGATTCCATGATCCTCCACTAGAGAAGTCAAATTCATAGTGTTTTACACCTTTCCTAATCATGAAACATGATATTTATTACAAATTGAGAGCTAGAACACTAATAAGCAGTCCTATTTCAAATAGGAATAAAACTATTTAATTTTCTTCCTAAAAACCTTATCTAATATTTATTTCATCCTTTTCCACCTAAAATCGCATGAGGTCGAATTTGGATGCTATATTCAATTTTGATGTAACCTTGCTGCTGATGACCCAAACTGTCCTAGAAATTAGGAGACAGATTTCCTGTTTTTCGGCCATTTGATTCCTTTATCTATTTTGAGCATTTTAACCATTAATAAATCATATATACATGTGTCATATTTTCAAAAATTCACCATATATCTTCAAACCTCCAGCTGTGTAGAAACTAGAATTCGAATAATGTAAAAGGATAAAGGATAAACCTTGCGCTATGAAAACAGCTCAGTTTCGTAGCGCTGTGTTTTGCTCCTTTTTTCAATTAGATTTTGACCTTTTTTTTCAATGAGACCTCCACGTGCCATTTTTACACTCATACCAGCTATTTCAAATAAAAATTGATCAAACTTCCCAAAAAACATGATTTGAAAATGTGCTAGAAGACTGCTTCAGTAGTTGCAAGTTATTCCTGTTTTTTCCTTGAAAATTAGGCCTTGGGATAGTGCCTTTATATTTTAATAAAAGCTTCATTTTGCGTAAATGAAGTAGGCTTTTGGAGACCAAGCTGTCTTGAACAAAAACCTCTCTTGTTTTTCTGAAATACCTCTCCTACTGCCCAGAACATGTCTTTGAACAACATGTGTAAAACTAGAAAATTCTGATTTCTGAAAATATAGCTTCAAAGAAAGCCTTGTATCTCCAAACTGGTAACACTTGTGAGAAAAGTGAGATACATTATTGTAGCTGGAGATTTTATGACAAGGAAACTCCTTCCGAATTCAAAAATACCTTTTCTTGTGGCTAGAAATTGATCTTGTAGTGAACTACTAAAACCAGAAAGGAAAGTTTTTCTCTTAATGACTTTCAGCAGTTCGTAGCGCAAGTTGAGTCATCAATTTCTCCCACATCATAATGAATTTGAAGAAACTGAAAGAGATTTTTGTAGTTATGTATGTCAGGAAGAAAAAATTCTTTCATTTTTAAAAAATTCGTTTTGAGTTGCCCATAAACCTCCTTGGAAATTTACTACTAAAACTGGAAAGCAAAGTTTTTGGATGAAAAAGGCTGCTTCAGCAATTTCGTAGCGCGCTACAAAAATAACTATAATTAGATCCAAGATGAAGAAAAATAGAAACAAATGAACCATAGAGATTACCTTCCATCTCAATAATGGATTCCTGGTGATGTTCCTTCTTGTTTTCCATAACTACATAAATCGAAGGAATGTTATGGCCAACATCCCCAACTGTCTGTGCCTCGTGAGTGTTACAGATATGAGGGATTCCACTCTAGTACAATGGGAAATCCTTCCTGATATGATATTTTTAACATATACAACACTAAGATGTTCCCCTACCATCACCTTCTTCGACTTCACTCCAGGTTGTGACCCATGTCACTTCTCAACTGCATTGAACTTCTTATAAGGAGAAACACTTTCTCTCTCACTTGCATCCTAAGGTCTTCCCCGCTTCAATGGCCATTTCCCTTTAACTTTATCATTTATATTCAAATAAATCTTAGTATTAGCTTGATGCTGTGCATTCTTGTAATAATGAGTCAACTTCAAAATCCCCTCATCCAATGATATAGGATCATCAAACTCAATATGGTATCTATATGCTACTATAAACCAACCAATCAATCACTCAATATTATCCTTCCCATCCTTGAGGTAAGGAACATACCTCAACAACTCCAAGAACCTGCTAGTATACTCATAATCTGTCATAGAAGCCATCTACAACTCATAAAATTCCTTAGCTATGTCATCATAGTAGCTCTCTGATATGTACTTTTTCTTGAAGAGACTCTAGAACTCATCCCAAATGAAATTTTATTCCGTAATACCCTTGAAATTATTCACATATTCCAAAAAAATATTTTCTTTCCCTTTAATACTCAAGGTTGCTATTTATGCTTTCACGTTATTTGAATAGTTATGAAATATGAATAATTTCTTCATCCCAAGAAACCATACCTCTGCATCTTCTCACTTCTTCAACTCTCCATCAAATTTAGGCAGGTTGACATTATATAACTCCTCATGCAACTATTCCCTCCTCATATAAGGATAATAGTGGTTATGGCTGTGATGGTGGCTTCTGGATGAGAAACTAATATGATTCCAATACTTGTCATTTCTACTATCAGGTGTATCCAATAATTTTCCACCTCTGATGGTATCCCTTTTCTAGAACCTGTATCTATACTGAGACCTGCTACCATAAGCTCCATTAGTTCTCTCTTCCCACTCTTAACTAATCCTTAATTGTCGATGTCCCTGGAAATATGAGAAGTTATGAAGAATAAATTCATTGAATTATGCCTTCTTTTTCCTGAGCCCTTACAAGTATTTCTTGAGGCTCAACAAACCTTTCATTTTCTACTTTGCAACTTCTGATATGTACCTTAATACTCCTCAATATATCTACTATACCAATAGAATACTCATCTCCTTGTCACCAAACTGATCTATAGGGAGGGTCACAGGAACTATAGTCTACCATTTTTCTCATCATCTATGATTCTCTTCTCCATGCAAGTAGGCCATGTGAGATAAACCAAAAAGATACCAAAATAAAAAATTTACCTCATGAAATTTAGGGTATCCTTATCTCATCTGCAAAATCATTCCACATTAGCATGATACATAATAATCATAAGCAGATCAATATAAAATAATCGTGCATGAGCATACCAACCATATAACATTACCCCATGCATGAGAACCATAACCTTGACAACATCATATTTTACCCAAAGAGAGTGCAACCCACTATGATACCACCCAGGGGAAAACATGAGCCATCACCATGATAATACTCAACCTCCTATATGACCTTAAGGAATTCAATTCGTCAAATTAACACCTTAATGACTTCCATCAGGTGGTATAGGACCTCAAATAACTACACAACCCTTCAAGTGTCCAACCTATGAGCTAGTTTTTTTTTTTTCACTGACCTAGATCCCTAGTCGCTCCCTTGACAAGGTATCCAAGCAACTATAAGCCTCTAGTCACTCCCATACACTTTCTTCCCAATGAATGTGTACTTTTCCAGTCAGTTCTATGCTAGCGAACCTAGGTTCTAAGCCATATTTTGAGGGCTAAGACTCAGGAATCTACCCACAACTCATTGAAAAATCCATAAGTGGTGAATACGATAGAAACAAAGCCTCTAAACCAAAACCTTGAACAAGGAATTGACTTGACCCCTCCAAGCTAGGATAGGAATTCCATCAAACACATGGTAAACATACAATCTACATGTCATGAATGCAGATATGAACATAGGGATCTGAAACTTATCTAAAGTTTAACAAGAAGAACCAATTCCTTCTCGCAATAGCTACCATAATTCCATTTAATTCATGCATCAATTAACCAGACATTCATTATTTCAAATGTGATGAGTTCCATACCTTAATATGTCATGAAACCACGCTTATAACCATCATATAACTAGATATATAAAAATGAAAAAACAACCTTTAAAGCAACATAATAAAAAGTATAATTACTCATAGAAAATAATAGGATCTTAGCACATATTTACCATATGTAAAATCCAACCAAGTCAGGGAATTCCATGTACCACCTGACCATAGATTGGTTGAGCCAAATATTTCTTTCAGCCAATCACCCTTGTGCCATATTCGAAGCATGAATGTGGGATCACATGGGATAAACCAATCCATAAACCACCAAGGGAATCGAGAGGTTAACCCACTTCCACCCTTTCCGTACTGTGATCTCACATAAACTGGTCCCGAGATCACAAAACCAAACTGAGCTTGGATACATAAAAAATTCTTCACCATCCCTTGAATAATTTTCTTGTCTCCACCCGCATGTTGAGGATTCCTAGAGAATTCCATCTCCACCCCCAACCCTTGGCATTTTCATGATACCACTTTACCTAGATCTAAAACCTTCTAGTAAACCAAATTACAACCAAGAAAGAATCCCATCACACCGTGGATATCTGGAAAGGGCTAGGAAATGCTAAAAACCACTACCAAAACCGAAAAAAACCCATGTGAATGATAGAAAATGAACCAAATACACACATGTACATACCATGAATGCCAAAATAATCTAGTAAATCATACATGCAACCTGTTACCTACAACTATTCTCGTTGAAGTTCCTTGATCCAAATTTTCCTTACCTAATCCTTACTTTATTTTTATTTCCTTATCATTCCTTTGCTTCACCCATCCTTCCTTTACTAGCTTGATTCCCTTCTCCTCTAGTGCTCTTCTCCTTTCTAGGACTAATTCAAAAATTTTTTTGAAAAAAGGCCCCAAACTGATGCTAAGGTGACTTTTTATTATTGATGCCTCTAATTTCTCCATTTTCATTAATTTTCTTTGAATTTACTCCTCACTTACACCCTCTAACCTTTCACCTCCCTTTTCTCCTCTTTTCATTGATTTTCATAAATAAAATACCCATAATTATTTTGTCCCTTTTCAAAGCCTTTTTCCATTGGATTTTCCAATTTCCCCTTAGCCATAATACAGAAAAAGTGATGCCCACTAGGATGCTTTTCCCAACATTAAACTTTGAATAAGTGTCCCTTTACATTGGTATTTTTTTCCATTTAGTAAATTTATTAGATGAAATTTTAACTTGTGGCTGTTACAGAATATTTTTTAATCAAGTGTATCAATACTCTAAAATAATAGATGAAACTCATGCATTTTATTCCCCTTACTAGTGCCCCTTCGAAGAAATTTTTATAAATTGTTCACCAACTTTTCTAAACAAAAATTATGCCCACCTACATAACGGAGAAAATGAATTTATAGAGTTAAATGATACATTCATTACTCACGCAAGAATATGGGAGGTCATAGCTTGACTAGTACAACAAAGAAATGTGTGACCATTTATGCAAGGAAGATTGTCATGTCAATTAAAGGAGATGAAAGCTTCAAAAAAATTGTAAGATAGGACATTGAAAAATGTTATCCTAACTATGGAGGCCCCTCATTTGTTCCCACTTAAATTGGTGACAACTCCATTATGAGATCCCCAAGGATACCAAAAATATGAGTGGTATCTAAAAGTAGACGATATATAGTGGCAAGGAGGAAGCCATAAGAGAAAATAATAGGATGGACTATCTATTTTTCATAATGGGGGAATGTAAGAAAATAAGCTAGGTGAAACACAAACATCACCACCCATTACATATTTTCATATTAGCAGTCCCAAGAATTTGAGTCTGTCACCTAAATTCTTGTTGCAAGAACACATCAGATAAAATACAAGTTCATATCCTAACAAGTGTTTGCAATGTAATTTTATCTTGATCCAAATTTAATATTATGTGGAAGAGAGATATTACAAGTGTAGTAAATTACATTTCACAAAATAAGCATTTAACCAAACTTACATCATGATCACCGCAATGTGAATACGTTTCTCAATTAATTATTTCATTATGCGGGGTGTACATGAGGAGAACATAGAACTATAAAATACTAATGAGGTTATTTGATGGTAAAATTTCTACCCATACCTACTATTTATGTTCACTAATCCGCTCCTAAATTTGGAAAAATGAGGATTTACACAACTATTTCAAAAAAAAAATTAGAAGAATTCCAAATCTAAATTTATGTTATTAAGAAATTTCCATGTCAATGATGAAATATTTCCAGTTAAAGAAATAATTTTGATATCATAATGGTATAAAATTAAATCAAATAGAAATGGTATTAACTTATACTCACTAATGTGTGATGAAGGTTGCATTCTTTATGTTGGTTCTAAATTACTTATGATAAGGAAACATTTGAACTTTTTTGATAAGAATGATTATAGAAATAAGATAGCATTGATATGGTACCCACATTAGTTATTTACCTTATTGAAAATATCTTAATATCATAATTAGAATAAGAAAGTGAAAAAAAAACATACTATTGGACCATGCTTTCTCTTCACAACCACTAATTCCAAATGTAGACGCATTTTATTCAAAGTAATGGATAACTAGTGAAGGTTTTTAAAGTAGTCATGCTACAATAAGGCCTAGGAAACTCACATCTTTTACATTTTAAAAATTATTGTAAAATATAAAAAAAAATGTTATCCTTACAACATACTATCATTTCGAAACGCTTATAATCATAGAAAATTGGAAATTAAAAGTATCTTTCAAATGTATTTGACATGAACATATTCGTGACAAATATAGATAAAGTTATTTTTGTTGTCCAACCTTTTATAGAACCTTCTGCAACCATTTGATTGAAGAATATTTCATTTTGTTAACTAACAAATTTATATCTCCAATCCTAATGTTCCATTGGATCCAATTTATGTATCTTGGGACCCTTAAATGTCATTTTCAAATCAATAACAAAATACAATTACAATTATATTAAATTTTTACTTGTTACTCTAATATACTGTAACCATGTAAAAACTAAAATCAGACTTATAATAATAGTGTGCATGAGGCTTCATTACACATTTAAAATTTGATAATATAAACCCAATAAAACAAAATTTCCTAAATTCACAAACCATACAAGTTTAATATAAAGTATAACTTCAATTATAAATTGGAAATTTATCGAGAGAGAATGAGAGAAATTTAATGCCACAAGATAACCATCCAACACTTCCATTTGATTTGATTATAATAAAATCAAACCATAATAAATTATAAAGAGAGATATGATTCATTTATCTATAAATAATGAAATGCTACTTGTGAAATTTGAAATAAACTTATGGTATTACAATATCCTTGAAAAATGAAATGAAGAAGTAATCCTTGATAATCGATTTAAAACCAATTATATGAAAAATGCAATAACTTTAGGAGTGTTGAGAATTCCAATCCTTTCTCTTGTGCCAGCAAAAGCCTTCATAATAGTAGTAGGTATCTACACCATCTTCTTTGCTAAACAAAGACACCTAGTTATTTTCTTTGCATTTTCAAACATGTCTCAAAGTAAACATATTTTCTAAAAGGATTTTGTTCCCCATTAAGAGATCCATTTGAAATAACAATGGAAATCTCTCCCACATCAAGCATCTTCACCATTTCCCCCACTTCACTGCTTTCACTATCAAATTGCCTTTGTGTAACAGCCCTAGCCTCAACCTCTTCCATTTAGTGCTCTTTGTTTTGTAGGATGTCAATTATTTAGATAACTTCTCGAATACCACTCATGAATGCCCCACCAAAAATATATGGATGCTCTTTATAGGTTTCCTCCTAGCAAAGAATAGACCATTTTCTACAGGAATGCCTAAAACATCGTAGTCGTCTGCAAAAGAACCAAAGAGAACATAATAATAATCACCCCTATTGAATTGGTCATCGCCTTAATTTGTAGAAATATATCCAATGGGGTATGGTATAGTATTTTGTCCAAAAAAAAGTTAGAGGATCATGAATACATGTTTAATATGATTAGAGGTTTTTAAATCATGGCCATCTATTGCAACCTTTCCAACTACAATAGAAATTAGAACTGGTGCACCAATTATTTTCTTCAGATTCCATAACATAAAAAATCAGCCTCATAAATATGTTCTCTCTTCAATTTCCCCAAAATAATCCACATTCTCATCCAAAAAGACCTTCGGGAATCCCACAACTACCTTGTTCAAGACACCAAATCCAAGTTGTTGAATGGAGGCTAATTTCCACTCTGGAAGAACTACTGAAAACTCTATTGTACTTTCTTTCAAGTACCTCAGCAGTATATTTATTAGAATTACATCACCAACAACTCATGTTTATTCTGAGTGCAAACATTGACCCCTCTCTTTATTCCACCTTGTGACTAAAGGCTAACTCAATTGAGATTTTAGACATGTGTATTTAACCACATGTCTAAAATACCATAAGCCATTTTATATGACACTTATTGATATGATTTTTTTTAATTAATTAATTTAATTAAAAGAGTAGAAAAAATTATAACTACTTTTTCGATAAATGTCGATCTTCCATGTAAAATATTATGAAAAAATTGAATACTAGGTGGCAGTTAAATCTTATCATCCACCTCTTATTGAGTGACAGTTAAATTTAAATTTTGAAAATTTTATTTGAAAATAAAATAAACACATAAGAAAAAACAATATTTATGATTAAGCAGAGAGGCTCATTCTAGGAGGACGAGAGGATGTGTAAGTTTGTTTATCGGTTTGTTTCCCTTTAAAATAAAAATAAAAGTTTGTAAAGTAATTAGAAGTTAAAAAAATGTCCAAGTGTATATTTAAATCTTATAATTTGGTTATTGATAAAATATTGACATATACTTAGTATATGTTAATAATAAAAAACCATTTTAATGTCAATTCCCATGAAAAAATTATTTTTTTATGGTAAAAACATTTATTTCATTCTATATATACTCTATTTAACATTCAAAAATATATTTTAAATGTTGAAAAATAACACATTGTATTTTATCTTCTCAAGAAGTTTGTACGAGACGAAATGTCTTCTCTCTCAACTCCTGTTAGATCCGTACTTAACATGGATCTATGCTAGTTCATAAATACAATAATGGAAAAAGGGTCTCGAAAACACTATGTATATAAACAAGGGCTATATGGTAGTTAGTATCTATTACTTAGTTTAAATATAGTTAAATTAAAATAAAATACTAAATTCAAGTTCGTGTTAAAGTTTAGAATTTAGTGAATTTAAGTTTTACTAATTGCTAAATTGACGTATCTGTTATTTGTAATTCTGCATTGAAAATCCAATCCTTAACTTTTAATAATATATAAAATATTTTATCTTTGCAAAAAATTTATAATCAGAGTATTAATTATAAATATTATTATTCTTTATATTAATAAAAAATATATAATACACATTTTAATTATTTATATAATTTTAGTGAGGAATAAATAAAATATATTTAATTAAAAGTAATAAAATACAAATCCACATTCAAAAACAAGGTCTCAATTGCAAAATCTAACCGATAATATGTACCTTAGGAAGAGGAAGAAGATCGTTGCTCAACTGCCACGGCGCCAATCTTGCCAACACAAGGGCATGATCTAGGATTAATGCTCCTCGACCAAGTCCTTTGTGTAATCATGGTAGTGAATTTAAATCGAAATTATGATGCTCACATTTTATTAAGTGAGCATTTGTTATATGTAAAATGACCTTTGACTGAGATTTAATTGTGTTAATGAGATTTAACTCAAATCAAAACTAGCGATTGAATTACTAAGATATAATTATATTGAAATTCAATTAAACCTAGAAGATTAAATTTTATAAAAAAATTTATATTGAATAGCTTTTTCGAATTTATTAAATTATTCCTTATAATACTATTTTAATAAGTTAAAAATAATTAATTAAATCAACTTTTTCTCTCTCACACGACAAGTAGATTGTTTTTCCTTTACAATGTACAGACGCTGTCACAAGACAAGTAAATTGGTAAATTGGTTTTCCTTTACCAATAGTTTCAAAACTAAATAAAATATTGCAATAAAATAACATAATTGTATATCAAAAAAATTTCATCAACAACTTTGTGAAAGTATTTGTTTTTATATGAATATACTACAACCTCTTCGAGTCTCCTTAGATATTTACTATTAGGATATTGTTTGGAAGGAGTCTCTAGATGATGAAAAACTCTCCTTTAGATACAAACATCTTATTACGGATTGTCTCATGAATACTAAGTAAATGTTTGTATAAATTCCTTTTCACAAAGATGAAGCATAAATTTGAGACCGCGTGGTATCTCAAATCCTGACCACATCTCTAGATTTGAAAACAGATTTGACTCACTCTCCTCCCTAGATGAGTCTCTAAAGAAAGTCAACATTCAGTCAAGTATGCAATTAGGAGAAGGTAAATCCCCATTAGAATAAATTTCAGCCTAAAAGGGCCCATGAAATTTCTTTGTGCATAATATGCAAACCAGTCAAAATATTTTAAATTTAAAAAAATATATACACGTGAATATTTTGGAGAGAAAAGAAGAAAACCACTTTTTTTAATTATATTTTTATCTATAATTTTACTCAAATTTCAAATGTAGACATTCGTTGGATGAAAAATTAAATTCGACATGAAATGAGTACGCATTATGCATTCTTTAGTGAAGACCCACATTGATAAAAATTGAGGATGCATTACAAATTTATATATCAAATTTATATAGAGAAAAATAATGGAATTGAAATTAATAATTTCTTTATATTTCACTCTTTTTTAGCGTTTTTTTCGAGGAAATATTTGGGAAGATCAACTCGAGGGGATCACATCCATTTGAATTATTAGTAGAGCCTAACCTTGAGGGTTTCTACGAGAATTGACCTCTTAACCTCCCAATAGCAAGGTGATTTTGGATGAAAAAGTGAATTTGGGTAACAATTTCCCTTATTTTTCGAAATTTTTGTTTTTTAGGTATTCGTCAACATTTTCATAGTTAGCAATCATTTTTACTCTAATTTTTTTTTAGATAGAAAGTTGTATAGTATTACATGCAATATGTACTATTTTTTCGTCAATTTTTCTATTGTAGTAGTTCTCCTAATCATTCTTAACCATAAAACCTAAATTTCAAAAGAGTGTTTCCCATTTTCACATTTCCACCCTTTAGTGACGAGAACTCGACCAATTGAGCTAACCATTGGAGCTATATTTTCGCTTTTCATTATAACAAATATTTTCTTACATTTTTGATATGGAGTTGATATATAATATTTAAAAAGCTTAACTAACCGAAAATATTTAATGTGAGTAAAAAAATCAAATATTTCAATATTCTTATTGAGTAAAAGTTTATCTATATACATATGCACACAAAGAGAGAGAGTTTATATTACGTTAATAGGTTTTTTATAATTCAAGGTATATGAGAGATTTGTAATTCTTTCAATGTTTAATATGAATATTACTTATATATTTTTAAAAATATCAATAATAATGTTTGTGTGTATGTGTATATATAACATGTAACATTTTAAAGAATATATATATCTATATATATATATATATATATATATATATATAGATATATATATATATATATATATATATATATATATTGTTGGAATCACGATTGTCATTAGACTAAAACCCCAAAGGTTTAGTAAACGAATGTGTCGCCATAGTTAATGGATGCAGTAGAGGTAGTTAAGCACATGTCGTGAAACCCGCGATGACCATAGGTTTATCTAATGTCCAAAAATATTCCCTCTAGCATGATCCTGGTGTGATTTGAACTTGTGACCCTTGGCTTTGATACCACTTGTTGGAAATCAGATCACTACTGAGCAAGGGGGTTGAATCAGTAGTGTTAGAGTTTGGTGTCCATTGACGTCAACCTTGTAGTATGTTTCTGATTGGTTGCAGATTTTTGATTATGCATATTTTTTATTGGTTGCGGGGATTTTAATATGCTTTTTTTAGTTTTGAGAGTGAAAAGTAAAAATCATGGTAAATTAAAAAGAGCTTTTCCCATGGCACTTGGTGTGAGAACTAAAATGGTTAAATAATTTATTTTAGTTGATGTAATCATAACGGGGTATGGAATGTAATTAATAATTTTGATCACAAAAAATAATATAAAAGTATTATGCAAGTATTGGAAGAGGAGTATGAGAGAGAGAGCTAAAATTAATAATAATGCTTCTTTTATATCTATATCATTGATAAATAGAGTCTCAAATATTAATTTTCATACTTTAGATATTCTTGCTCTTTGCATGTTGAGCACATTATCTTGGGCCAAGTATGAAAATTTTGAAATGAGGCCTGCATAGAGGTTGAGGAGGTTGGGGTCTCTAAAAATTGGTGGCTTACCAATATAGGAGTATGAATTCTTGTTGGTAGTGGGAAAAAACAATTGACAAAAGTTTAGGGCTTTCTAGCTAGTAGTTTACAAGAAACTGTAGTTGGGGTCATATTTCCTAGCTAGTAGTGGCCAACTGATCTATGTAAATATATACTTGACAAATAATAGAAATTAAGAGAAATGAAACAAAAACATGGGCATATTTCTACCTAAAATATATCAACATATTATTAACAACACAATTAAAAAATTATAGGATGCTTCTACAACATGAATTCAAAGTAGGAAAACATGTTGTAATGCTCATACTCCATAAACCTTGTACCTTTATATTTTGGCCACAAATAGTCATGGATAGAGACTTTTCCATTTAACTTTCAAGACACTATTATAGACATATGAAATCAAGTTCTAGCTAGAAGGAAGAGAAAGATTAACTATGCACCACATCCTCCCAAATTTACCCACATTCACCATTTTTCCTGACGTAAAAATGAGATGAAGGTCACTATGATAAGACTCAACCTCCTATATTACCTAAAGGAAATGGATTCAAAAAATTAATACCTTTCTTACTTCCCTCAAGTGGTACACGACCTCCAGGAGTTACCGAACCCCCCCAAGTGTACAACCTCTAATCCCATTCTCTTTTTTATTAACCTAGAACCTCAGTTTCCCCCTTGAAAATGCATGAAAGTGAATGTAAGCATCCATTAGCTCCCATGGGAATGATTCCCAAATATTGTGGACTCTCCCAGGGAATTTTGTCCTAGTGACCCAGAATTCTGAGCCACTTTTTTAGGGCTAGGACTGAGACCTCTTCCCATAACTCAATGAAACTTCCAGAAATGTTGAATACCATAAAAAAAGCTTATAAACCAAAAAATTTAACAACGATTTGAATTTACCTCTCCCACCTAAGACAAGAATTTCTTCAAACACATGGAAAACATATAATCTATAGGTTATGAATGCATATATGAACATAGGGATCTCAAACTTCTCTGAAGATCAAAAGAAATGAACAATTCCTTCTCAAAATAGCTAGCATAATGCCATTTAGGCGATGCATTCATTAACCATACATTCGTTAATTAAAATCTGATAAGATCAATACTTAAATATCTCATAAAACCATGCTTATGAACAATATATAACCATATACATAACAATGATAGAACAACTATTAAAGCCACATAATATCTAGTATAATTAGTCATAAAAAACAAGAGGAACTTAGCTCTTATTAAGCATGTGTAAAACTCAACAAATTTAGGGGCTTCCATGAACCATCCAACCATATATTGGCTAAACTAAACTTTCTTGCAGCCAATCACCCCCATGACATATTCAAAGTATGAATGTGGGATCTCATGTGATTAACCCAACCATAAAAAAAAGGGAATCCAGAGGTTAAACCACCTCCACCCTCTCCATGTCGTGATCTCACCTAAACCGGTTTCTAGATCACAAAACGAAATCGATCTTGGATGGATAGAAATTACTTCACCATTCCTTGAGGAAATTTCCTATCCCCACCCACCTTTTCAGGGCTTCCCAAACAAAATAATCTCCACCCTAAACCATTGGGAGTTTCCTGAGAGCACCTCACTCGAATCCAAAACCTTCTAGGAAAACGAAGGTCAACCAAGAAAGAATCCGATCACACCACGGTCATCCAGAAATGGCACAGAAAGGCTAAAAACAATTGTCTAAACACAACAAAACCCATGCCAATTACATAAAATTGACCAAATAAACACATGCGCATAGCATGCATGCCAAAACTATCTAGGAAATAATACATGTGCAACATTTTACCTGCAAGTATTCCCACCGAAGCCACTTGATTCAACCTTTCATTGCTTGACCATAGCTTTCCTTAGCTTTTCTTTTCCTTCTTTTACGTGCTTTATTTCCTTCTCCTCTTGCTGCTCTTCTCCTCTCTGAGACTAATTCCAAAAAAAAACCAAAAAAAAGGCCCCAAACTGATGCCATGATGTCTTTTTGTTATTGATTCCTCTAAAATATTCATTTTCCTTAATTTTCCTTCAATTTCATCCTCGTGTGCAGCCTGTTTCCTTTCACCTCCGGTTTTTCATATTTTCATTTATTTTCATAAATAAAATACCATAATGATTTTTTTTTCAAAGCCTTTTCCATTGCCTTTGATAATTTCCCCATAGCCATAATACAGAACAAGTGATTCCCACTAGAATTCTTTGCACAACGTTAAGCTTGGAATATGTATCCCTTAACCTTGGTCTTGTTTTTTCCTTTATCAATTTTATGATACCTACAACCATCAAAAATGTTGAAAACCAAAAAATACTTCCCATGTAGCTTTATAACCAAATTCGTTGCAGTATTTACAATGAAAAATCTTCTCATAAGAAAAGCCATCTTCAAAAACATGAAAACATAACAACCATAATGCTTATTAGAGCTTTATAACACATCACATTGTGTTATTTACAATATAAATCATACATAAATATGTACAAACACCCAAAACTCATTTTCCTCCACCGACAAATAATGAAGGATACATATCCCGCATTTGATCATCCATCTCCAATGTAGCTTCATCGGGACCAAAGTGCTTCCAATGCACTTTAACCTACTCGATTTCTTTGTTCTGATGCATGGGTTGTTTCTGCTATAATATGCACTATGGTTCTCGTTCGAATTCTCCTTCTAGTTCCACCTACAATACAAACCAATAAATAACATGTTAAACATCTTTTACGTATCCCTTAAGCAATGAAACATGGAAAACATCATTAAATTTCACTGTCGGAGGTAGTGAAATTTTGTAGGCCACTAGTTGAATCCTCTCAAGCATCTCAAAATTCCCGTAATATTGTGGTGCCAACTTGACACATGACCCAATCATTAAGGAGCTCCTCTTGTGATTGATGTGCAAATACACATGCTCCCCAACCTAAAACTCCTTAAATTCCCTCTGGTGGTCTACATAACTCTTTTTTATGTCTTCTGTCATGTTTAGATTCTTCTTTATAACCTTAATTTCATGTTCCATTTCTACCAACATGTCTGGTCCTATCAACACCGTATTCACTGGATCACTCCAACCAATGGGATTATTACAAATCTTCCTATAAAGTTCATCAAATGGACTCATCCTCACTGACTCCTAATAACCATTGTTGTATGCAAAATCAACCAATAGATGGTACTCCTCCCATCTCCTCTAATGTTGCATGACATAAATCATTGTATTATCCTACATAATTATGTTGACCCTCTCTATATATCCATGTATTTGTGGATGATAACTTGTACTAAAGGCTAACTCTATCCAAACCTGCAAACAAATTCTCAAAAAACTTGGAAGTGAACTTAGAATTCCAGTCTGACACATTATTCTTCATAAACCTCACTAGCTGAATAAGTATTATTCAATGGAATGAAGTGAGCTTATTTTATAAACTTATCGACCATAACCATGATAGAATCATGCTGCCTCGATATCCTTAGAAGACTTGTACTGAAATCCTTATAAATGACCTTCCATTTCCATTCTAGAATCAGAATAGGCTGAACTAATCCACATGGATTCTTACACTCTACTTTCACCTGTTAACAGTCCAAACATATAGCCACAAAATTTGTTTCTTTCTTCTTTAGATTTGGCCAGTAGTAGAACTTATTCACTGTTGTCAACATATTCAGATATCTTGGGTTACTTGAATATGGCTTGACATTAAACTACCTCAAGGTAAGCTTCTTGGTCCCACTATCACCTGGTCATATATCCTGTCTTTGAATCTCACCAAACCATATGTTGTGAGATGATAGTCCACATCCTGATCACATGCACCTTATTGTAACCTGTTCCTAAGCTCCTTGTACCTATCATCCTATTATCCTTCTTATTAGATATGATCCTATAAATATGTCCCATATGATCTCATAGCTTCAACGTTTTTCATTTTCACTCTCATACTAAGAGTGTATGAAACCATATTGTCTTTACACTTAATGTATCTGATCTCAAAGCCAAAATCCTTGTCATGGAAAACCACCAAGCCTACCTTGCATTCATATTCAATTGGTCATATAGTGTCTCAACCCACTATTATTTCTCATCAATATAAACCTCCTTCCAAGAATATAATGCCTCCACATATTCAAGGCATGAATATTAGTTGCAAAATCAACATCGCATGTAACATAAGTATGGTCATGCTCATTCGTTTGTCTCAACTCATGACACACCACATGTCTCTACTACATGAGGTCTCCACAAAGTATTCTATTATAGCAATATGTACACACCAGTAACTCTTTATCTAGATTTTCAATATTAATAACTCTATAATTTGTCAACAACTGCTTCAAGTTCTCAACACTAGATGCACATTCATCTGTCCATTAAAATTTATTTCCTTTTCTTTGCAGTGATTTAATAGGATATGAAATGTGTGAGAAGTTCCTGATGAACCTCTTGTAATAATATACTAACCCCCTAAATGATCTAACTTCATCTACATTCTTAGGAGCTTCCCACTCCATGATAGCCCCTATATTTTTTGAATCCATTATTATTCCTTCCTTGGAGACAAATTGTCCCAAGTAATGTAACTATGTCTAAAGTAAACTGCATGTGTTAAGCTTGGAATACAATTGATGTTATCTTAATGATCTCAACACTGTTGCAAAATGTTCACCATGTTGTCCCTCATTATTTGAATATGTTAATATATCAATATATCATCAATAAATACAATCACAAACTTATCGAGATAAGGGTGCAATACAATATTCATCAGGCACATAAAATTAGTTGGGGAGTTAGTCAAGAAAAAAGGAATGAAAAAAAATGCATAGTGCTCATACCTGGTCTTGAAAGTAGTCATGTAGATTTCCTCTTCCTCATCCTTATATATGTTATATGCTAATATTTCTATCTTGGGGCTTTGAACGATAATTTTTATAATGAAATGGGATTGCAACCCCTATTTTCCACAAATTAGGACCTTCAATTCATTCCATGATGTCCCCTTCTATCCACCAGACCATATGAGAAAGCATGAATTCATAATAATTTTGAAATTTCAATACATATGGAAAATCATAAATAAATATTAATACCAAAATCGAAACACTGCATCTCTAAAATACTTACACATCACATCATAAGGAATCACTAGCATGTGAGATCAAGTGTTTCTTGTTAGTTGGTGGAATAATATGAATCTTCTCAGACCATTTCCTCTCATCCATTTTTGCAATCCAATCAATATCCCATTATCCCATGTATTTAAGAGAAAACTAAACAATTACAAGAAAATATTATCTTCTCTTTAATGTCTTGCACAGGAAGGACCATGATAATATACTGCATCATTTTCTTTCCCATTTTGTATCAATATCTACAAAAAAATGTGGAAACATGTTAGAAAAACATTAATCCATTCACACTCTCAATGGAAATAAAAAATCCATAAAAAAACCCAACACAATTCCATCGTTGATTACATTATTTGATAGTACCCTCTATTTCCGAGTATGAAATAAACAAGTAAATACATTTTTGTTTTCCTCATAATCCAAATAACATATCACGAGTGAGGGAACCATGCCTCAAACCATCCTAGAAGGCATGATAGGGTCACAATTTAGTCTACATGTATATGTGTTATTATTCTTGGTTAGATGCAAGCTATTAATTCTTATGATAATAAAGATATAAGCTATTCAAATAAAAATTCTACTACAATGAAATTCAAAAGAGAAGGAATGACCATATAAACCCTTATATTTCCTTTTAAATGTTGTTATTTGTTTCAGTTAGTTGCATACGTGATGCCTACAAATCCTTAAATATCCATCTTTATGGAGTTATTATTTATTTTTATCTAACCTCCCTTTTGGATTTACTGAGTTTTTACATTTGAGAAATTTAGTTAGAACAACTCAATTGAATAATTATGTTAAAAATAACAATATTTTTTTAGGTATACTAGGGAAAAATATGTTTATACCTAATCTGTAACATCAAACTAAGGCACTGAATAACTTGTCCAGCTTGGGTTGAAAATTGTGAAGACATTTTTGTACCAACTTGGTAGCTCTGAACATGGAAAGGAATTCCATGAGAGAATTACTCAATCAGGATTTCAATTTAATGTTTCTATGAAAAATGTTCTCCTAGAAATTTATGCTAAATATGGGAGCATAAGGTATATTGAAATCCAATATACCTCATTTCAATATAAGATATATTGAAATCTCAATATACCTTATTTCAATATACCTTATATTGAAATAAGGTATATTGGATTTAAATTTAATGTTTGTATGGAAAATGTCCTCCTACAAATTTATGCTAAATTTGTTACAAAACTGCTCATGAAATTTACTAAAATTCAAGACTCAAATATAATATACTGCTCCACGAAATTAAATTCACAATCTAGATAACAAATCATAAACATGAAACAATATTTATCACACATACATAGAGATTTACCTAGGGGAAACCAACTACTAAAAATTGCTTCCTACCTATATTACATTAATTAAAGAATAGAGATGTAATACAATGCTTGTTCAAGTGTCAAAACACCCTACAAATGTATAGTCTATCTCTCTTTTTGATTGACTAACTTTGGGAAACACTTAGTCAATTTTCAAGCCCTCCAAGCTCCTATTTCATTGGGTTGTTGCTTTAGGAATTATACCCCTATTAGTTAGGAAATTCCCTCAATTTAATTGTGCAATTCCTTTAGGTTGATCATCTGACTGCATTCACCGCCTGTAAACATTGGAATAGTCTACAACTAATAGTATACTTCCTTGGAATATCCATCTCAAATGGTTAACTCAAATTGTCTGCATGCATCATTTTTTGTGTGTTTATTTATTAGTTAAATAGTTGATCACTAAGTGTGGTTGAAGTCACACTTCCACAACTTGACCTTCCACTTGTTCCCCCAATAATGAGAACTAGTATAACACACGATAACACAATTTAATGGAAAAATATAGCTAAACATTAGCAATTAATCATTTTGAATTGAAATAATCTTCCACAACTCAAAATAACTAAGTTAACTAAGTGACAAGTTCCATGTCACCTCAGTTAACCGCTTCTAAGATTTTTGCTGATGTGGAAATTCAAAGTTTCTCTAGTTTGACCAAGGCAAGGTCAAACTAATATTTTCTTGTTGCATTTTCAACACTTCCTCTAAAAAATAAATGAATTATCACCCACCCATCACATGCATCTATGGAATTTAATTCATGCAACACTTCTTATTGTTTCTTATGCTAATACAACATCTGCAACTGAGAAGAAAGATCAAAATAATCATTGAATCAATTTTGAACCATCTACTGGGAAAATCATGCTACTACTCACTCTACTAATAAGTCTCCTACTCTATTGTCAAAAATCCTCTCCACTCCTCAATATATGACTGACATTGATCCTCTTTGTATTGTATATAGTGGGCCCCATAGCAAGGTAATGATCCATGAGGAGAGCACCTCAATGGACACTGCCCAAACTTCTGCACCTCTTAGACTCAGGATCTACGTCACTCCACCTCACTCCTGGAGGTAAAGTTTCATGTTATCCATATAACCACTTGGCTCCATCTCCGCCCCGGCTGGAGGTCTCTACTTTAGTGGATGTCTGCACTCTTCTTCCTCTCTACCTCTCCATTTGTGCTTTCTTCACAACTTCCTGAGGCCCCTTCTAAGGACACATGTTGAGAGGTCTAACATGCTCCCTCTCAACCACCATATCTCTAGTCTCTGCCTTGATCCTCAAGGTTTTGTATTCATATTCTACCTCTATTTCATATAGGTTGTTGACTCGAGTACATATGTGCTTCACTTTTCATGTTATATGATATTTATGATTGCAGACAAAAGTATCTCCCCTAGGTTTGGTGGTCAACCTAGAACAAAAGAGAGATAAGGAAATCAATGGCCTTCCTTAAAGTAAATAGATGATAGAGTGAGGCCTACCTGGAAACTATCGCATCCTTCGCTCATTCCTAAGCTTGGAAGCTCCAATTCTAGCTCTGATTTTCAAAATTGGAACCGACACTATCAGATAACACAAGCCAAGAAACTACGAGATCTATGGAGTATCATCTAAATAATCTATTAAATAGATCAACATGGTATTTAAATACATTAAATGAAACCACATATAGGAAAACAAAGAATTATTTGCATTAATATAAATAGAAGGATATTACAATCATAAGTAGTCATTGATCTTGTAGAAGAGCTCTTCCAAGTTGTTGACTTGTCCCTTCCTTGTCACAATGTGCACCTCTAATCACCCTAATGCATGAGATAACAACCACTACATAAAATAGCATAAGGACAGAGTCTCTCCAAAAGCCAAATATTCATTTATTCTCTGATATCCTAAGATTTTCATAACGAAGATGGTAAATATATAGGAGAGTCGGGTAATTTGGGAGTTCTTATCCAATTACCATTCCAAGGTTTTAGATAAACCTCTAATTGAGGGATATGATCAAATTATAAGTGGTGAAAACTCCAAAGTAGGGTAGGGTAGGATTTTAATGTTTATTCCAAGTTCAGTGATTAAAAAAACTTCTAGAATCTCGATCATTCTCCCAAATTTGTAGAACCAACACAAGTTCAAAGTGTATTAACTTGCTGGTGACCAACACTAGCCACATTAGAGCAGCCTATAGGTAGTCGCACACCATTAGGCATACATGGAGCATTGATCCTAAAGCTAGCTCAAATAATGCAGTTTAGGGCTGAAGCTCTGAGGGATGAAAGGAAAATTCTTAGGGAATTTTTCAAGATGATGAAAAGGGGTAATAGATTGATTGATCCCATTAGGAGGATCACTGATTGAATGTGAAAAATGGCATATAACGGTATGCGCCTTAAAGCGCAAAGTGATAGGTGATGAATAATTACTGAAGTTCTTTACCTTGTGAAAAGCAGGGACAAAGGACAACCGGTAAGCTTCATCTAATACAATACATTTATCATGACATGTTTTCACTGAGGGAGGCATACCCATACTAATCTCATAAGCTATAATAACATGTAAAATGATCAAAAGATGCATCCACAGATGCAACTGGTGGACCCATGACTAGATGATCGTCTATATGATCATGACCAATTATACATTGTGATCTTTGTATAATTCCAAAAATCACAGCCTCATTGGATGAAACTAGATCTGAGGTCTTTTTTCCCCTTCACACGACCTACTAATGTATGATTCTAATGACGTGAATCAATGAGTTGGAGTCAAACATGGTAGAAACCATCTTATTAACATCCATTGATGTAAGTCCCTAACAGACATGAGAGAAACCGTTGATGATTTTAATGGCTCTCAAGTTTCTATGGTACAATTGATATGGTGCAAGTAGATGAAATTATGTCAAACACCACACAAAATCTTTCGCTCAAAGGTCATTCATGTAAACTTTTCACTGAGAGCGAGGAATATTTCCATTGATGTATGCAAGTACCAAGGTACCAAATTGGTGTTCCTAAGTCTACTTCCCGGATGATGTGTTGATGTCTGTAGGAAGTAACCCGTCATAGTAGGCCTTTATGTATCCCCCAACAATGACACAAAACGAGTAACATGATTGAGACAAAATCTTCAGAATGATGTTGATATGGAACTGGATCAAGGAAGGCATACATGAAATGAAGTCTTGAGTGTATTGTAGTGGAGATCAACTTACTTAATTCTCTTGAACACCGACGACAAAGAATGGAGTTGGGAGCATTGACCCAAAACCGTAATGGAGGCTCTTAAAAATGGTACATTAAAGTATATAGGGAGATTGGAAGACAGTCTATTATATCCATATAAACATAAATATTTTGACAAATATTTCAATGACAATGGTTTGATATACAATTATGTTATTTTATGGCAATATTTTATTTATCGGTGACACTATTTTTTTGTTTTTAATATATTTTTGTTTAAAATATTACATATCAGCTAAACATAAAGTGAATTACGCATCATATAATATCAATAATATTATTTTTCATTCTATTTTTTAAATCCATATTAGGGAGTGAAGAAATTATGTATCTCCCTAATACTAAAAGGTAATTTATTTAATTTTACTTTTAATTACTTTATCACTCTATAAAAAAAATGATGTAGAATTAAAGTGAAAATTGAAGTTTTTTTTAGGGCCATACATTCATTTTTATTTTGTTAGTATTTTTAATTTTGCTAATGTAACTATTACTTTATTTTTTTTAATTATAACATTAAGTAACAAAAAATATAGGGACAAGGGGTAAAGTTTTGCTGCTCGAAGAGGTACAATGTCGGAGAGAGATCTAATTGGGCCATTATGCTACAAAGGAAAGAGCAAGCCAAATGATGCATCATTGGAATTCAATATTTATTTTATTTTATCTTGATCTGTGTACATTATTCTCTTATACATCATAAGCATATATGCACAATATTCTCTTATACATCATAAGCATATATGTACATTATTCTCTTATACATCATAAGCAGAAACATTTTTTCGGGTAATGGTTCTAATATTATGTAATCTTGTTACAAAAATAAACAAATTCACAATATGATTGTTCTAATTGTTTCTTTAGTTTTCCTTTAATTTTTTAATCAAAATTTTCTTTTGTTCAAATGCATCAATTTTTTTTTGTCTTCTTGATTATTATTTGAATATTCTAGTCTTGTGGGCTTGCTTAGTTAATTAAATTCCCATAGATAAAACCTATTTCTAATGAGAGGTCACAAATTCAATTATTATTGACACCCTTATAGTTAGGCTCTGCTAATTAAGACAATAGGATGTTAGAATCTGCAAATTAAGCAAGTGGGATGTGATCCATTCTGGTGGATCTGACAATATATTTCTTCCAAAAAAAAAAAATTGAATATTCTAAGCATGTTTCCACTAAAACTCTATCACAAGTACAATATTCATTAACCCTTTCTCGTGGTAAATTTTGTAGGTCTTGTTGAACTATGAAATTCATCTCTCAATAAATTTCTTGCATGTTGTTAATTTTGGTTGATATTTCATAAATTTTCTTTCTTACTAGGAGTTATGATGTTTCTCTTGCATAGAACAATCTCCCTTAAAAAAATCTAGAGGAAAAAATAACTTCAAAGTGGGTTTGACTACAGTTTGAAGAAACCTTAGAACGGCTCTTGGCTTCCATGTTGTTTATGTTTTTTTCGTACATTAAAGTACCTAGTCATGACCGTACGCTCATGCAAAAATTATTAGCTTTTATGAAAATAATAGAATGTGTTGTATTGTTTTTACTATTAAGATTATAAGTTATATAATGCTTTGAATTTCCTTTTCCTTTCTTTAATTGTTTTTTAAAATGTTGCAATCCCATATTTAAAAACATATAGATTTATATGAATAACACATTTAAATAAGAGTTTTTTTTTTCAAAGTAAAAAACTTATTGATTTATAACTATTTTCAAATTCATAAAAAAATTTCCATCCTTTATCTATTATCATAACTAATTAAGCAGAAAACAAAGAAATGGAATAAAACAGTATTCAAGAATATACAACAGGATAAGGAAAAATTATAGGGGCAAATGAAGCAAATACAACAACATATGATACAAGGGAGATCGTAGATCCTTGTCAGGGAGGAAGGAAGTATCATCATCAAATTAGAAGAACATTGTAAATAGGAGGAAATAATGTGGAAACAAAAATCCAGAGTTCAGTGGTTAAGAGAAGGAGACAAAAATACTAGTTTCTTCCACAAGGAAATGATCTAAAGGTGACAACATAATCAAATTTTATCTATCAAAGACCCAGAAGCAAACTTAGTAGTACAACATCTCGACATGGAGGCCTTGCTAGTGGATTACTTTAGTGACGTTCTGACAGATCTTGTTGACGTCCGAATGGAGTAAATTGAAAGAATAAGCAACACATACCTCAGTTAGTGAATAGAGAACAAAATTTGGCATTACTTCAAAAAATGACGTTGGAAGGGGTGGAAGAATTTTTAAAGGGTCTAGCAAAACACAAGGCACCAAGACTTATGGTTTTGCACCTGAATTCTATCAGAAAGCATGGCCATTCATTCACAAAGATATCTTGGATCTAGTAGAGGAATCACAAAGCACAAGACATGTATACCTTGCTTTAAACTCGACTTTTATTGTGTTCATTTTGAAACAAGATCATTCTGATGTTCCTGCTGGATTCAGACCTATAACTCTTTGTAATTTTATATATAAAATTATGTGTACTATCATGGTTAATCATGTCAAACCTATCCTACATGTTCTAATTTCCCTTGAGAAAACTGGATTTGTTAAAGGTAGACAAATCCTTGATGGTATATTCACGACCCACGAAGCTATTTGTTCTCTCTGTGCCTTCAAATCCAAAGGCATGATGATCAAACTTGACCTTGCCAAATCCTATGACTAACTCAGCTGGACCTACCAGAATATCCTCAAGGCATTTTTTTTTATCAGAGATGGATTCAATGGATACTATCCTTTATATCCACTTCTAATTTCTCTATCCTGGTGAATGGTTCTCCTTCTTACCCTTTTAATGTGACTCGTGATCTGAGACAGGGTGATCCTTTATCACTATTCCTCTTCATCATTGTTGTTGAAGGTATAGGGAGATATATTAAAAATAGGGTCATCGGAGGACACTTAAAGGGATTGAATCTATGGGGCATTGACCTTAACCTATCCCAACAACAGTTTGTTGACGATATTATGATATTCTACCAAGAAACCCTAAAAGAATACAAATTTATTTTATCCATTCTTAAGGTGTTCATGGATGCATCTAGAACCCTTATCAACAATGAAAAATATGATGTTTTCTTCTTTAATACCGCTCCTCAGTCTCAAAATTTTTTGGCTCACACTTTAGGTTTCAACATAAGATCCCTTCACATGAAACATTTTCGTATGCCTCTTTGCCTTAATTCTCCCTGAGTATCCTGTTGGAAAAATATTCTTTTTTCGTATTCAATATTGTCTCCAAAACTGGTCCTTTCGTGTGCTCAATGCCCCTTGTCGAGTGGTTCTCATAAAATCGGTCCTATAATCAATCCCTGTATATCAACTATCAGCGATGGCTACCCCTAAAACTAGTTGTATTGAGATTACTAATATCTTGAAAAAGTTCTTGTGGAAAGGATCTCAACAAACCCGTAAATGGGCTTTATTATCCTAGAAATGTGATTAAATGAAAAAAGGAGGGTGGACTTGGCTTAAGGGATCCTTATCTACTCAATCAGGTAATGGGAGGAAAGATGTGGTGGAGTTTGTTATAGGGAGGAAGAGACCTCTCGAAAAAAAATTGGGAGCGAAAATATGACATGCCGCATAATAGTGCAGATAAATTGTAGATATATAAAAATCCTAAAGTCTCTGCAATTTGGAACTTTGCATCTTCAAAAACAAAACTCATTAGATACCATAGTTTCTGGGAAATTAGGGGAGTAAATACAGCGTGGTTTTGGGAGGACTCTTGGTAGCAAAGAGAGAAATTGTTTAGTTGAGTAGAACTTGCTGAGATATTTCTCTTTATAAACCAACTAAATATAAAAATGGTTGATAATTTTTGGGATGTAGATACGGATTGATATTTGAGAAAGTGGAAGAAAAAGAGACATTGGGATAATTCTCCAGAGACTTAACAGGGGGGAATCTTGAAAAAGAATTACAATCGAGAAAACTACCTATTGTAACTCGAAACGACATCCTATGGTGGGGATACAGAACTAAAGACATGTTTACAATTCAAGAAGGATACAATATTAAAGCTAACAATATCCAGTTTCCAAATACAAAAATATGGCAGAAATTTTGGTCTACTAAGCATTGGCCGAAAATTGAATACTTCTTATTGCTTTTAGGTCATGCTAGAATTCTCACGTGGGATCAATTGTAGAGACGAGTAATATTGAGACCCTCTACTTGTGTCATGTGTGGTAGAAGTACTAAAAATATGGAACACCTGTTGAACAACTGCCTCGTTTTTGACCATCTGTGGCAGTATTTATACTTAATGTTTTAGCAAAAATACAGAGATAAAAAAAGAATCCAACTCATAATTGAAAATTGAAGACAAGGGGGATATCAGAGCCATGTCACTAATATAGCCTAGTTAATTTATATATGTTTCCTGATGTGGGAAGTGTGTAAGGAAAGAAACAGAGATACATTTAGAGAGGAGTAGGGGGGTTTTATGAGATTCTCGGGGCCAAGTACGAAGGATTTATGTTGTGGAGCTGGGTTATGCCAGTAACAACGAAGCTGAACACAATGTGGTTAAACAAGGACTTGTAATTGCAAGACGAGAACATTATAATATTCTTGTGGTGGGAAGAGATTCGACTCTGGTCATAGGTATACTTCAAAATTTGTAGAGAGGAGCAAGTTGGTAGCACACTAGTCGTAGTTGGCGAAAAACTCGAATCATCCATGAGATCAAAGAACTTATGTCCAACATTAGTTATATTATCCTGTCTCATGTTCGGCAATGAGGCAATGTAGCAACAGATTTGCTAGCAAATTGGGGATGCAGTAATCATGGATGGTTTTTGGATATCCTTTGGGATAAAAAAAGATAGGAGACTGGGCTCAAAACTCTACAAGAGATTGTTGAAAGTGACAAAAACCAAACCCAGAACCCCCAATAGGGGTGCCAAGTGGGAAGTGGCTTGGTGCGACATGGCAAACATACATATGAGCCAAAGAGTTGAAGGAGATGACGTGTGGTAAAAAATGCAGGTGAATCCACCCACGTTGATTAATGACTACATTTAAGGAACTTTGCAGACATGAAGGCATGTTAGGAGGGTCTAGGGGAATACGCGAGCACGAGAGGATGTGGGAGCCTGTTAAAAACATTCTCTTTGTCGGGTTTTGGCTTATAGCAGAGCAGGGAACATAGAGCACCGAGAAGAAGACATAGGATTAGTTACAGGCTCTAGCAACCCCGACATGTCATATGCTCTGGTATGTATTTAGTTTTCTCGTCGGTAATTCTACTTATGAGATGAAGATAAATTCTGGTTTGTATGATACGATGCTTTGGTCTGTGTTTGGAATGACGATATACTAGTCTCCCAGTAAATATGGGTTGGATAAGAGGAATGGGATGAGGTCTCTAATGGTTGATAAGATCTGCATGACTGATTACTAGGTGTTAATTGATTTTTGTAAGGTTGTTCTGGTTAATTTTCATGACTCTACTTCACCTCTGTAGTTGGCTGTTTGTTTTTTGTTTCACCTTCTAGGCATGAAAATCACATAGGAGGTGGTGGTGCAATTTCATGAACATGGTGATTTTAATTACCCTTTTCACTTTGCATGTCAGTATCACATTGACTTATATTATTCTTTAACCCTTGCATGCCATGTTGAAGACAATGCATATCTGTTTTTCATCCCTGATTTTCTTCCTCTCTGTTATGAAAGCCTATTTCATATCTCGCCTGAATATTTTTGTACTCTGCATAGCCCTATTGACAATACTGTCAGAAATTCACATACTTACTTCTGCAACAATTTTGATTTTATATGGAAATTATGGGAAATTAAATGTATGTTGTGTAATGACAAATTTGAGGGTAGAAGTTCAATTATGAATGGTAATTCTACTTTAGGAAGCAATAGTGTTGGAGGCTCAGCCAATAGAGCCTCATTGAATACCATTAGCGACATCAATGAGAGAAAAACCGACAAAATAACTCTCGCGTTGGTTGGGGTGGTTGTCTCTTCCTTGATTTGGATTTTCATGGAAGTCATTGCAAAGAGTATCAGGGTCTTTTCTAGTCTTTTTTTAAACCTTATGGTATGGTTTAATATTGGGAAGGGTAAGCCTAATGATATTAGGGAAGCTGCGACCTATCTGGGTGGTAGGGGGTCTCTAATCATAAAGCGAGAAATAACCTATGCCTAGCTTGACAGAAAATTGTTAGCTCCTAGTAAGAAGAACATCAATGTAAACCACCTTTTTGACCTCAATATTGTTATGTTTTCTTCGTCTGCAAGTCTTCCTAGAAATTTTCACGCTCAGGCCATCGCACGTAGGGTCAGTACCCGGTGTGGAGCTAGGTGAACACATGTTTTCTTGGAGACCGGTTTCAAATGAAAATGGTTAAAGATCAATCGGGTAGAAAGGAAGGTATGTATAATGGAAGGCTAAAGTGGGCAGAGACAAAAGAAGCAGGAAGTCTAGGAAAGAAATTATGGAGAATCCATTTCCGGCTTATTTAGAAGGAACGCCTAGACATGTTAAATCTATGATTTCTGGGTGGGAACAGGATATCAGAACTAAGGTCGAGGATGAGCTTCCTGAGGAACACATGGATGCAACTCTAATGTATCCTGGTCATAGTAGAGGTAGACTGTCATTTTTTCAACAGTCTATTCATATTTAATGGACCATGAAATGTTTATTAGCTAAGTCGATTGTAACAGTGCAATGGATTGGGGGGACCCGCAGGGCTACCTCAATTCTGGCTGAAATACGAAAATATATTCAAGAGATTCATCTACAAAAACATCATCAGAACGTCCACCTAGGACGAATTGATAGGCAACATCAGAATCTGCAGCAAGTTGATATGCCCGGGTCAAGTGTCAAGGGTCCGACACCTATTGAATCATCCGAAGACTAAATATTCTGAATCACTTTTTTTTTGTTATGCATATTACAAATAGCATTAAATTTTTTTATATGTTTATATATGTTAAGATAGACAATAGATCTCTTAAGATAGCAAGAGATCGCTTTAAACTCTTTATGTTTTGGATGACCTATAAATTTCTAACATAACTAACACACCTCATTTCCTACAAATAGATTGAGCTCAAGAAAAACACATTTTAATGTAACACATATTAATCTAACATGCATTTTTTCAATTTAAATAAATAGTAAGATATTACTATATATATATGTATAAAATAATTTTTTATATCAATATTAAAAAACACATTTAATTAAAAAAAATTATTTAAAATTTATAATAAATGAAAACATATTATAAATCAATCATAAACATTAACTTAAAACCTTGTAAGACACTTTCCAAAACTAAAATTTAGGTAGTTGAACCGACTCATTTCCTTAAAAAAACGATTTCAGAATGTTTGGGAGACAAAACATTGTTATAGATTGTGATGAAGCTAAAGTTTATTCAATTCAACATGCTCATTTCTATGACTTCACACTCCTAGGAACTAATGAGAATATTTTAGAAAATTTTCAATTTTTATCGAGTGACTATTATATTTTTTGAATGTTTGGTGCGAACAAAATATGAGAATTCTTCTTACGGTTTAATGAGAAAAACAAAAAAGGAAATGCCAAATTCTGTCGATTGTGAAGAGAATGATTTAATGAGAAAAACAAAAAAGGAAATGCCAAAGTCTGTCGCATGTGAAATGAATGATATATGCGTTTTTCTTTAGTGTTTTCTTGTTATCCAATTTTTCAACTATTATCTTTATAATAATGTTGTGATGAATTTTATGTCAAGTGGTTTATATGTTATCAATGATAGTAGTTGTTTAATGAGATGGAGAAGTTGTTTGGACTGCTAAAATTGGTTGGAATTTGGGTAAAAAAAATTAAGAAATCTTAAAGTAAGATTGTTTGAATCATGATTTTGATGATGGAAATGGATTCAGCTCCATCAAAAACCTCTAAAACACCTAAAATATTAAAATTTGACAGTTATAACCTAGATTTACAGAAATCCCTGCGAGATTTTCTTAAAATCGTACCAAAATTTCCATAAATTTCAGAAGGAAAAAAAAGTCTAAGACATAATGATATGTCTTTATAATAATATTGTGATGATATTTTATGCTAAGTGGTTTATATGTTGTTGATGACATATTTATTGGTTGGGCCGCTGGATAGAATTTATGTTTATGGCCGCTCACAATATCTTCATGTATATTGAGAATACATTTACTTAAGTTGATGTCGTGGCATTATGTACCATACAACGCAATACTTGACAAACAGGTTAGATTAGATGTGTGAGGTGGGGATCAATAAATCCAGTGTAGGAACTCTTATCAATGTGTGGGGTAATATATGTTAATGTACGTGGATGAGTGGCAAGAAATAAATAAATTTTAAATATATATTAATTATAAAAGATTTCAAGAAAAAATTGAAATTAAAGAGAGGTGGTTTGGATTTTTGGATATTTAATTTTTAAATAAATATTAATTATAAAAAGATTTTAGATGAGATTTGAAAGTAGGAGAGAAGTTTTGAATTTAAAAACAGAGAGAGATTTGGAAATTAAAAAAAGTGTGCTTGTAGTTTTGGTAAATAAAATGTAATTTTAAAATTGTTTATATTGATTAATATTATTAAAAATGATTTAATTTTCAAAATGAATGGGAAGAAAATGACAAAACATTATTGTTATAAGAAAAAAATATATATGTTTAAATGTTTATAAGATATATACTCTAAAATTTTTCCATAAAACTTTTCATCTCAATTTTTATCTTATCTAATTCAAATGAAATTAGAATTTAAACTTGGTAACTGTGATAAAAAATACTATCCCACAAGTGATTCGTGTCCAACATAATCATTCCAAAAATAGAAGCTTCTTATTTCACAAGAAGAGAGTGTGACCAAGAATTAACTCTAAATAAAGAGTACAGGCATATACTCTAAGAATCACTTAACGACACAAATTCAGATGTAACCCGTCACAAAGAGAACCATTCGCAAGTAATTTTGTCATTTGAAAGCGTTACCAGAAATTCAGTAAATAGAGAGGGAGAGTTAACTGCTTCACGCGTTTCGTTTTTATGTTCCTGTGTTGTTTACGCAAATGTCTACTCGATTATGGTATAATTGTTTCAGAAGCAAATGAAGCACCCTGATGGATTATTGAAGTTGAACTGGCGGTACTCACTCTCCTTGATGCAAGGAATTATTCCATCCCCCTGCAATAATCGAAAGGTCCATACAACTCAATTCTCCTACCATTTGAGGTCGACCATCAAGAGAATGTAAGAAACTTTCACTTCTGTCATTTGATGTCGAAGTTCGATGATTAAAAGAATAACTTTCACCACTTTTTCTTTCTAAATTTGAATTTAAAAGTTGTTTATTAATGCTTACGACTGGGTTCATTTAGGGCTTTAATTTTTTTCATTTTATGCTTTTAATTTTTTTATAGTTTTTCCTTTTAATTTTTTTTTTAAAAATCAACGTCGTTATTTGTCCCCAGTATTGGTTTGAGCACACAATTCCAACCATGACATTAAGCCTCGAATTAACTATTTGTGTTTAATTCTTTGCGTTTGAGTCTCTATTAATTTTTTGTAAAAAAAAAAAAAGGGTCAATCAAAGGTACAACAACTAAATTATTACCAACTTCTCTTCTTCATTATATGCATGAGAAATCTAACCTATATTAATAAAATTTTATGTAGGGTAGATATGAGGAACAAAGCTTATATGAATAAGAGCTTATACTAAGAACCTCCCGGGGGTAAAGCTATAGTAACCTCACTCAGTATGCTAACCAAAGAGTTGATATAACAGAAAATTAAGTGCCTTTTAGAATCATGCAACCCGGCCAAAAATCCTTTAACTTATGTGCTTAGAATTTGAGCACAAGTTTTGTTATGTTGTATTATTTGAAAAGGAGGAGGAGAAGAAATTCCTAGTTATAAAATCACCTCAATCAGTTTACAAGATGATGTGGAAGAATTACTCCATGACTGCTATTGTAACTGCTATTGTTTTTTATCCTTTTTGAAGTAAAAACTATTACACTTGTGTTATATTGCTGGACAAACTGATCTAGAAGAAAAATACATTTGACTTTCATTTTTTTTTTAAAACTAGATTATCTAGTATTATCGTGGATGAAAACATGAAAAGCCTAAAGACATGGAGGATAATTTATTCACCGTGTTCTCGCTATCTCTTATTTTCTTCAATGATCCTGAGAGGTGGATCCTTGTTCTAACTTTTTGTTGAGAGCTTTCCTCAGACAGTTGAGAGACTCCTCCAAATGATTGCATCAGTTCTGAAGCTTCATTACATCTTTGGTGCAAGTATCCCATTGCAAAATGAAGGATGACCATCTCTTCTTTAGTGCGGGCTTTGACTTGTTGGATTTTACTCCTCAAATTTTCTATCACCACTCCGTGGGATTTACAAAAGGCACATGGGTGCTTTTTGTCTTCTGCTGTATCCATTTGCTTGAAAAGGTTGTGGATAATTGTGCTACTTCATTTTCTATTGGTTGTTGTTAACATGGTTTGGCCTTTGAGAACTTTTCTACCTTCTTTGTGGATGTTGCTTTGATTTTTTAACACAGCGCTTCTGCCTTCTTTGCGGAGAAAAAAAATTATTTTACAAGTTGGATAAAACAAGATAACTGAAGCTGAATGAGGATTGGAAAGTAGCTCGAGATGAGAGGAAAGAAAGGGAATGAAAGGGAGAAAGAAGAGGGAGGGGATAGTGAGAGGAGCGTTGTGTAAATGCAAGTGATACCCAACACAACGCAAATGCAGACAGAGGCTTGAAAGGGGATGCAGGATAGAAGGAGGGGGTGATTTGGGGCCAAGAGGCATGAAGGGAGGATGTTGCGCGCTAGAATTTTCAAGAAACACTGAGGTAATTCTATCAGGATCACGATATTTATAAGGGAGGAGAGGTGCAGGGCTTCGTTGAGGAGTGACGAGAATGTGTAAGAGTAACAGGGTGTGGGTATTATATATCGAGATGTTGGATATATTTAGGAAATCGTATGGGACAGATTTTATGAGATTGAAGTGATGTTGACAAAGAATATTATCATGCCTTGGATGTTATTCTTCTGTCCTGTGTAAGGATGGAGATGCATCAAAAAATGTGGAGCGGGAGAAGACATCATGGTATAGGGAGATGGGATGTGATTCCGTCAATTTTGACATGGCTAAAAATGGGTTGAACTCCCTTGTTGGCTTGGCAATCTGCCTTCTTGTTATTTACTCTATGGATATGATAGAAATCAATTGTTCCTATCATGGAAAATTTTAGGGGCTAATATTTGCAGGTGGGCTAAATTTCCATGCTTTTTCCAAAAAAACGATTCGCCAATTTCCATTTTTTTTTAAAATTAATTCACCCAAATTTTATAGTATAAAAATATTTAACCCTAAAAATAGCCAAAATTTTATATATAATAATATAAAATTATTAGAAAACTAAATATGTTTATAAAAATAACATCAAAAATTTTACAATTTACATATTCGGGACTATTAGGATTCGCCAAGTTTTTAAACTTTAAGATATATGTCCATTCTTAAAATTTCCCCTGATTCCTATATGCTTTGCTAAGTTCTTGGCTTTATGCAAAATTTGATTAAGGGCTGCATTTTTTGGAGGAGTCTTAGTCACCATTGCTTGAATGATAAGGGAGGAGTCTCCAAAAATGATTGCATTGTTGATTTTTCTTTCCGTTAGAATCTTGAGGGCTTGATTAATTAATTAAATTGCAAGAGATAAAACCTATTTCTAATGAGAGGTCACAAGGTCAATTATTATTGACACCCTTACAGTTAGGCTCTACTAATTAAGACAATAGGATGTTAGAATCTACAAATTAAGCGACTGGGATGTTATCATTTTGGGTGGATCTGCCAATATATTTCCTCCAAAAAAAACATTTGAATATCGTAAGCATGTTTCCATTAAAACTGTGTCACAAGTACACTATTCATTAACCCTTACTCGTGATAAATTTTGGAGGTCTTGTTGAACTATGAAATTCATCTCTCAATAAATTTCTTGCATGTTGTTAATTTTGGTTGATATTTCACAAATTTTCTTTCTTACTAGGAGCTATGATGTTTCTCTTGCATAGAACAATCTCCCTTAAAAAAACCTAGAGGAAAAAATAACTTCTAAGTGGGTTTGACTACATTTTGAAGAAACCTTAGAACCACTCTTAGCTTCCATGTTGTTTATGTTTTTTCTGTACATTAAAGTACCTAGTCATGATGATACGTTCATGCAAAAATTATTAGATTTTATGAAAATCATAGAATGTGTTGTATTGTTTTTAATGTTAAGATTATAAGTTATATAATGCTTTGAATTTCCTTTGCCTTTCTTCACAATTTTTTAAAAATGTTACAATCCCAAATTTAAAACCACATAGATTTATATGAATAATACATTTAAATAAGAGTTTTTTTTTCAAAGTAAAAAACTTATTGATTTATAAGTATTTTCAAATTCATAAAAAAATTTCCATCTTTTATTTATTATCGTAACTAATTAATTAGAAAACAAAGAAATGGAATAAAATAGTATTTGAGAATATACAACAGGATAAGGAAAAATTATAGGAGCAAATGAAGAAAATACGACAACATATGATACAATGGAGATCGTAGATCCTTGTCAGGGAGGAAGGAAGTATCATCATCAAATTAAAATAACGTCGCAAATAGGAGGAAATAATGTGGAAACAAAAATCCAAAGTTCAATGGTTAGGAGAAGGAGACAAAAATACTAGTTTCTTGCACAAGGAAATGATCCAAAGGTGACAACATAATCAAATTTTATCTCTTAAAGACCCAGAAGGAAACTTAGTAGTACAACATCGGGACATGGAGGCCTTTCTGGTAGATTACTTTAGTGACATCCTGACGGATCCAGTTCAAAACCGAAAGGAATAAATTGAAAGGATAAAGCAACACATACCTCATTTAGTTAACATGGAACATAATTTGGCATTACTTCAGGAAATCACGCTGGAAGAGGTGGAAAAATTTGTAAAGGGTCTAGCAGAAAACAAGGCACCGATACTTTATGGTTTTACAACTAAATTCTATCAGGAAGCATTTCCATTCATTCACAAATATATCTTAGATCTAGTTGAGGAATCACAAAGGACAAGACATGTATACCTTGCTTTAAACTCGATTTTTATTGTGTTCATTTCGAAACAATATCATTCTTATGTTCCTACTGGATTCAGAACTATAACCCTTTATAATGTTATATATAAAATTATGTGTACTATCAAGGTTAATCATCTGAAAACCCATTCTGCATGTTCTAATTTCGCTTGAGAAAGCTAGATTTGTTAAAGGCACACAAATCCTTGATGGTATAGTCATGACCGAGGAAGCTATTCGTTCTCTCCATGCCTTCAAATCCAAAGGCATGATGATCAAACTTGACCTTGCCAAAGCCTATGACTTACTCAGCTGGACCTACCAAAATATCCTCAAGGCTTTTTATTTTGATCAGAGATGGATTCAATGGATACTATCCTTTATATCCACTCCTAGTTTCTCTGTCCTCGTGAATGTTTCTCCTTCTGACCCTTTTAATGCGACTCGTGATTTGAGATAGGGTGATCCTTTATCATTTTTCCTCTTCATCATTGATATTGAAGTTCTAGGGAGATATATTAAAAATAAGGTCATTGGAGGACACTTAAAGGGATTGAATCTGTGGGGCATCGACCTTAACCTATCCCACTAGCAATTTGTTGATGATATTATGCTATTCTGCCAAGAAACCCTAAAATATTACAAAGTTATTTTATCCATTATCAAGGAGTTCATGGATGCATCTGGAACCCTTATAAACAACGAAAAATATGATTTTTTCTTCTTTAATACCACTCCCCAGTCTCAATGGTTTTTGGCTCACACTTTAGGGTTCAACATAAGATCCCTTCCCACGAAATATTTTGGAAAGCATCTTTGCCTTAATTCTCTCTGAGTATCCTGTTGGAAAAATATTCCTACTCGTATTCAATATTGTATCCAAAACTGGTTCTTTCGTGTGATCAATGCCCCTTCTTGAGTGGTTCTCATAAAATTGGTCCTTCAATTAATCCCCATATATCAACTATCAGGGATGGCTTCCCCTAAAACTAGTTGTATTGAGATTACTAATATCTTTAAAAGTTCTTGTGGCAAGGATCTCAACAAACCCGTAAGTGGGCTCTATTATCCTGGGAGATATGATTGAATGAAAAAAGGAGGGTGGACTTGGCCGAAGGAATCCTTATCTACTCAATCAGGTAATTGGAGCAAATATGTGACGGAGTTGGTGATAGGGAGGAAGAGACCTCTCGAAAAAATATAGGGAGCAAAAATATGACATGCTGCATAATAGTGTAGATAAATTTTAGATATAGAAAACTCATACAGGCTCTGCAATTTGGAGCTTTGCACCTTAAAAAAAAAAAACTCATTAGATACCATAGTTTCTGGGAAATCAAGGGAGGAAATACAACCCGATTTTATTTGAATAAAAAAAAAGTGATTCCAGATGATTGGACAATGTATGGGCAAGAGGCTGAATCCTAGCTCAACTAAACCTAATACCCAAAATGTTAGCCCCGTCCTCATGGAAACTCAAACTGATGGCATAAAATTTAAAAGATAAGTATAGTTCACCACAACAAGGCTTTCTCAAGCTTACCTATGATGGGGCTTCCAAAAGAAATGGAGGTCAAGCAGGAGCAGGAGGGGTTTTCCGAGATTCTCGCGGCCAAGTACGAAGGATTTATCCTATGGAGCTGGGTTATTCCAGTAACAATGAAGCTGAACATAATGCAGTCAAACAAGGACTTGTAATTGCAAGACGAGAACATTACAATATGCTTGTGTTGGAAAGAGATTCAACTATGGTCACAGGTATACTTCAAAAGTTGTAGAGAGGAGAAAGCTTGTAGAACACCATTTGTAGTTGGTGAACAACTCGAATCATCCATGAGATTAAGGAAATTATGTCCAACATTATATTATCCTGTCTCATGTTCGGCGATCAGGAAATGCAGCAACAAATCTGCTAGAAAATTGGGGATGCAATAATCAATGAAGGTTTCTGGATATCCCTTGGGATAAAAAAATATAGGGTACTAGGCTCAAAACTCTAATAGAGATTGTGGAAAATGATAAAAACCAAACCCAGAACCCTCGATAGGGGTGAAAAGTGTGCAGTGGCTTGGTGCGACATAACGTGTGGTGAAAAATGCGGGCGACTCCACCCACGCCGATTAATGACTACATTTAAGGAACGTTGCAGACATCAAGGCATGTCAGGAGGGTCTAGGGGAAAACGTGAGCACAGGAGGATGTGGGAGCTCATTAAAAACATTCTCTTTGTCGGTTTTTGGCTTATAGCATAGCAAGGAACTTAGAGCACTGGGAAGAATACATAGGATTAGATGCGGGCTCTGGCAACCATGACATGTCATATGTGCTGGTATGTATTTAGTTTTCTCATCGGTAATTCTACCTTTGAGATGAAGATAAATTCTAGTTTGTATGATATCATGCTTTGGTATGTGTTTGGAATGACGATATACCAGTGTCCCAGTAAATATGGCTTCGATAAGAGGAATGGGATGAGGTCTCGAACGATTGATAAGATCTGCAAGACTGATTTCTAGGTCTGAATTGAGTTTCGTAAGGTTGTTCTGGTTAATTTTCATGACTCTACTTCAGCTCTACAATTGGCTGGTTGTTTTTTGTTTCACCTTCTGGGCATGAAAATGGTATAGGAGGTGGTGGTGCAATTCCATGACCATGGTGATTTTAATTACCCTTTTCACTTTGCATGTCCGTATCACATTGATTTATATTCTTTTGTAACCCTTGAATGCCATATTGAAGACATTGCATGTCTTTTTTTCATCCCTGATTTTCCTCCTCTTTGTCATGAAAGCCTATTTCATATCCCTCCTGAATATTTATGTACTCTACATAACCCTATTAACAATACTATCGAAAATTCACATACTTACTTCTGCAACAGTTTTGATTTTATATGGAAATTATGGGAAATTAAGTGCATGTTTTGTAATGAAAAATTTGAGGGTAGAAGTTCAGTTATGAATCGTAATTTTTCTTCAGGAATCAAGAGTGTTGGAGGCTCAGTCAATAAAGCCTCATTCAATACCATTAGCAACATCTATGAGAGAAAAACCGACAAAATAACTCTCGCACTGGTTGGGGGGGTTGCCTCTTCCTTGATCTGGGTTTGCATGGAAGTCACTGCAAAGAGTATCGGGGTCCTTTCTGGTCTTGTTTTAAACCTTATGGTACGGTTTAATATTGGGAAGGGTAATTCTAATGATATTAGGGAAGTTGCGACCTGTCTGGGTGGTAGGGGGTCTCTAATTATGAAGCGGGAAATAGCCTATGCCTAGTTTGATAGAAAATTGTTAGCTCCTAGTAAGAAGAACATCGATGTAAACCACCTCTTTGACCTCAATATTGTTATGTTTTCTTTGTCTACAAGTCTTCCTAGAAATTTTCACACTCAGGCCATTGCACGTTGGGTCAATCCCGGTGTGGAGCTAGGTGAACACACGTTTTCTCGGAGACTTGTTTCAAATCAAAATGGTTAAAGATCAATCAGGTAGAAAGGAAGGTAAGGATAAATGGAAGGCTAAAGTGGGCAGAAATAGAAGAAGCAGGAAGTCTAGGAAATAAATTATTGAGAATCCATTTCAGGATTATTTAGAAGGAACACCCATCCATGTTAAATCTATGATTTATGGGTGGGAACAGGATGTTAGAACTAAGGTCGAGGATGACCTTCCAAAGGAAGAAATGGATCCAATTCTAATGTATCCTGGTCATACTAGAGGTAGACTGTAATTTTTTCAATAGTCTATTCGTATTTACTGGACCATGAAATGTTTGTTGGCTAAAGAGATTGTAGCAGTGCAAGAGATTGGGGGGATCCACAGGGCTGCCTCAATTTTGGCCGAAATATGAAAATACATTCAAGAGATTCATCTACAACAAAATCATCAGAACGTCCGCCTAGAACGAATTGATAGGCGACACCCGAATCTGCACTAGGTTGATATGCTCGGGTAAAGTGTCAACGGCCCGACACCTATTGAATCATCCAAAGACTGAATATTCTGAATTCTTTTTTTTTTGTTATGCATACTACAAATAGCATTAAATTTTTTTATATGTTTATACATGTTAAGATAGACAATAGATCTCTTAAGATAACAAGAGATCGCTTTAAACTCTTTATGTTTTAGATGACCTATAAATCTCTAAAATGACCAACAGACCTCGTTTTGTACAACTAGGTTGAGCTCAATAGAAACACATATTAATGTAACACATTAATTTAACCTGCATTTTGTCAATTTGAATAAATAGTGAGATACTACTACATTTAAATATATATATATATATATATATATATATATATATGTATATATATATATATATATATATATATATATATATTATAATTTTTTATATCAATATTAAGAAACACATTTTATTAAAATAAAAATTATTTAAAATTTATAATATGTTTTTATAATAAATGAAAACATATTATAAATCAGTGATAAACATGAACTTAAAACCTTGTAAAACACTTTCCAAAACTAAAATTTATGTAGTTGAACCGACTCATTTGCTCTAAAAAACGATTTCAGAATGTTTGGGAGACCAAACATTGTTATCCATTGTGATGAAGCTAAAGTTTATTCAAATGAACATGCTCATTTCTATGACTTCAGACTCTAAGGAACTAATGAGAATATTTTAGAAAATTTTCAATTTTCATTGAGTGACTATTATATTTTTTGAATGTTTGGTGCAAACAAAATATGCGAATTCTTCTTACGGTTTAATGAGAAAAACAGAAAAGGAAATGCCAAAGTCTGTCGATTGTGAAATGAATGATTTAATGAGAAAAAAAAAAAGGAAATGCCAAAGTGTGTCCCATGTGAAATGAATGATGTATGCGTTTTTCTTTAGTGTTTTCTTGTTATCCAATTTTTAAACTAGTGTCTTTATAATAATGTTGTCATGAATTTTATGCCAAGTGGTTTATATGTCATTAGTGACATGTATTTATAATAATGTTGTGATGATATTTTATGCTAAGTGGTTTATATGTCGTTAATAACATATTTATTGGTTGAGCCACTGGATAGAATTTATGTTTATGGCCGCTCACAATATCTTCATGTATATTGAGAATAAATTTACTTAAGTTGAAAACACATCGTGGCATTATGTACCATACAACACAATACTTGACAGACAGGTTAGATTAGATGTGTGAGGTGGGGATCAATAAATCCAGTGTAAGAACTCCTATTAATATGAGCAGTATGCATCTGGAGTTTGGAGTAAAGCTGAAAAGAATTAATCTACAATTGAAACAGAGGTTAAGGCTGCATGGAACTACATTAGTAAATTCTCTATCCACTTGGTAAACAAATTATTTTTATTGAGAACTGATGCTCAGGCTCTGGCCAAAGTTATTACAAAATAAATCAAGAACCCTAATGATGCCAAATTTGCAAGATGGCAAGCGTTATTTCCAAATTTTACTTTTAAGGTTGACCACATAAAGGGTTCTAAGAACTGTTTGCCAGAATTTCTCAGTAGAGATTTTATCCAGCATCAAGAACAACATGATGACTGAGAAGAAGAAACACATGTGATGGTCATCATTACAGAATGGAACCATGCCCAACAGAAGGAAGAACTCAGATCAATATCTGATGATGAGTCATGGGAAGTATATAGGGAGAAGTGGAGACCCACGTGGCAACTCCGCAATACCAAGATACTAGATGAAAATCTTCAGAATCATTCAGACATCCAGCATCTAGTACCAGAAACGAGAGTACATCCAAAGGAAGTCGATGGATTCATGATATGATGTATTCTACCTGCATGACACCTTCGAAAGAAGCTGAAAGATCTCTATCTGAAGATTTTTGTGATCTTACTGTTATTGGTACTAGCGGCAGCAACCGAACAAATATCTTCAGTAAATCCTTTGCTATCAACAGGACACGGTACCCAGGAAAATATTGGCTAGCTGAATTTCGCATGTGGCCAGGTGATGATCCTAACTTTCTTTTTCCTGACAATGTGTATAATTTTGTAGGATATAAAAATCACTGGTGGAACCTGATGAACAAGGATGGCCGTAATGAGACTCATTACACCAAGATCAATTTCGGTCCCACCTGGATAAATCAAAGGAACCGACAACCGCCATGGCTTTACAGTTGGTGGTTCGACTATGGGTTAAGTGCTTACAGTATGGATCCCTATTATTTTGAGTCATACTGGCAGAGTAAATGTGAAGACTGCCTAGAGAAAATAGGAGAATGCTTCCACACTCCATGTCAGATTGTGAGAGACATCGGACAGCTTGAATATATATTAATAAATTCTGTATTATTTTCTCATATGAAAATGCGTCATCAATTTCTGGTCATGACCAATATAAAACATCAAATCATATTGAATAAACCCATGATTGTACGTCGGATATACACAAAGGCCTGGGATGATTATCTGTATCCTACCCTCAGATTTCCAGGAATAGAAATCTTGGAAGAATTTGATGTAGCTAGTACAAGCGGTTCTCATGGGCTCCGCTAAAACAAGAGTATCCATTATGTATGATTACCCAGTCATGGGTTCACAGTGACAGGTCTTTTCCCAAGGGATTTTTACCTGTTTATAAAACAATCCTCTTTGTACTTATAACTATGTTTCCTCGTGGGCCTTGAACATTAGAGGTATCCACTGTGTAGTACCCACACACTGTCACATGTGTTGGAAGGACCGAATCTCTGCGCGAATGTCACTTCGGTGTTACCCGAAAGCACTGATTCGCCATCCACTTGTCAATAATCCGATGGCTCTACAGGAATGTTTGTCCCCCCTCCTTTCCTATATAAGGAGGGTTAAGGTCATTCTTGAGGCATTGGCATTTGGAGTCTTGCATTTGTGTTTTGAGTCGAGTCTGAGTTCCCTACTCTGCATCTGTGCGAAATCTCGCGATCTGCTTGCAACACGGATCTTAGCCTCCAGTCCTAGGGGATCAGAGAAGCCTGCGTGTCTATGTGCTCGACATAGGCAAGAACCTAAAGTGGCCTGATCATAGATTGAGTTTGGAATTAAGTCTGTCTATGTGTTGTGTGTTCTGTAAATAACTCTGAGACAGAGTCTGCAACTAGCCAGGAAGCTTCTAGTAGAGCTCGCACATTTATTGTGTAGCCTACGTCTGGTAAATGTCACTGTAGTCAATATTTGAAAGGAGATCTTGATTTCCAGTCATATACTCTAAGTCCTGTAATTTGCTCTGTAATATCATTCTGATATCAATAAAGAGAGAAGTATTTTTCAGGAATTCCGCATTGTTAAGTATTATTACTCTTTGCATTTAAATTTTCTGCTAAGACACTGTTTGTCATTCTCAAAGTCTTAAAAGTTCGCTAGAAGTTCATCAGAGGTTCGCCAAACCACTGAGGTACGCCAAGGTCGTAAAAGGCGAGGGAAGCCGCGAAAAAGGCCGTTAGATGCAAGAACATGGGAGTAGGTTCGTGTATGGGTTCATCGCTGGGTTCACATAAAGAAGTTTTGGGAGACTGACAAAGGAGACACTTAGCAAGGCCAAGTCCGCCTACGTGTGCGATGCTAAGAAAGCTTGTTGAAGCCCCTGCAAATTGGTATCAGAGCTAGTAGTCAAGGTTGACTGTCGAATCTGGTTCGAGAAAAGGTCAGTACTTAATCCTTTTCCTCTCTTTATAAGTTGATATGGACTCAATGAGGAAATTTGTTTCTTTTCTAGAACTTGAAGAACAAGATAGGCCACCCAAAACCCTCTCAGAGACATGTTTGCATCTTCTTCAAGTAGAGTATTAAATAAATCGGAGTTGTTGTATGAAGAGCTCGAGCCTCAAGCCAAATGGGTTCTACCAAAGATATCTGCATCTGAGGTTTATGGAGATATGAGTGTGTGGCATCTCAAGGCTACCACGAGAATCACAATAAAAGAATCCATAATTTCTATAGAGGAAAAGTCTGATTGCGTCCATACCATTCCGCTGTTAAATCCCAAGCAGCTCCAAGCAGAAGCCAAGAAATTGGGAACGAAATTCCTGCATCTAGGATGTATATGGGTGGGAATCAATGCCCTAGTCCATCTGGGACTAGATACATATGTGTTAGCCACTGTCCGTGACCTAACCCATAACAAATATATAGATTCCTTAATAGGAGGAATAGTTGCGCCATTTCCCAATGGTCCAGTCTGGTTTGACTGTTACCCAAATTTCTCTATATATGTCTATGATGAGACATTGAGCGATATATTACAATTGCAAATCCAAACATATGGATTTGACATGAGAAGAAAAAGAAACAATATCGCTATACAAACAAGAGGATGTTTCCGTCATACTAGTACTATGTTTCTCGCAGTCCTCCATGCCCCCAGTAGAGATTCAAAAACCAGTGTCATAGTCATGACAGATCCCAAGAACTAGAAGGTTGAGAACTAATCCATTAAGTGGGTGGATCTAGCTTTTCCAGAACACTGGGTAGTGCCAAATCCAAAACCCATCTCTGCTCAGAAAATAACTTCTGCAAATATCACAGAAGACCAATCCACTGCCACTTTGTCTTTTCCAAGAAGATCTACAATAGACACACGAAGGATGGAATCTGAATGTAAAAAGTCTTCACTGTACATTCCACCCAGTTTGTCAGATACTTCGTGTTCCAGTCTTGTAAATTCTTGTCAACATATTTCTCTTTTTGAATTTTCTCAGTTAGTTAATTTCCAGCCGATTTCAGCTGCATGTCCTCAACGTCAACAGCAAGTAAACCTGAGTCAGCTTGCATATCTGGTTATTCATAAGAACCACAATGTTAGGACTGTTGAAGCTCCTCCATCTACCTCTGTCACCCCCTGTCCTAATCCCAAATGTACAGACATCCCGTTTCCACATGAGGATGAACATGTTCTTATGATGCATCTAGTGCCAACACTAGAAAATGAAGACCCCAGGTTAACTGCCATCTTTACAAACATGAGGCCTGCAAATTCTCCTAAGTATGGACTTGGATACTTAGAAGAAAAAGATAGATTGATCCCTGAATGCAGATTTAAAGATCTGCCAAAAGACTGCAAAAGACCATCAGTCCCTGAAATCCATAAGTTTTACACTTTGATGGATGGATGTTCTAAACATCAGATCCCTACTTCATGAATGAAACATATGTTGAACTGGGATATTTATACACATCCACAGGCTATTGAATTTCGTTTTTCACACACTCCTGAAGAGAAGATAGCATTAGAAAATGAATGGAAAGCTTTCATGGAAAAAGAAAATGTTTGGATTTCTTTTTATTCATGGAAGAAAGCTAAAGAATCAGATAATGTTTTGATGAATGATTCTACATCATCTTCTTCACATTCTTGGACAGCCACAGATGGTAGCAAAATTGAGACTTCTGCCTCATATCCTCCTTTCAAAAGCATTGTGTTAGGAGAAGGTCATAACTCAGCCAATGCTTATCCTTTAGTTCAGAAGGATAATACTGCAGTAGGTGCTGAAGGTAGAATTTAGAAAGTCAGTGAACAAGTCAATTGGACTAATACTACTCTCATTGGCTTGGAGAAAAATGTAGCAAAAGCTTCCACAGTCAAAGATCAAATTGATAGAGTCCAAGTCCCTATCAATGATGTGAATAATGTTTTAAATTCTGTACAGTATAATTCCTCTGTTGCTAAAGATTATTCTTTAGAATATTTTAAAAATATTGATGAAGTAGAGAATTGTGTCATAGAAAATTCTATCTCTAGTCGACATTTAATTTCAAATCTTTCTGACAAAGTAGACAGAATGAGTTTGAAGAAAGTAGATAAGCCTATACCAGCTTCATTTTTGCATAAGGGAAAAGGCATTCATACTCATGAACTTAGTGAAAGCTCTGTCTCTAAGTTTTCTTTTCTTTTCCATAAAGAAGCTGATGCATTTGAAAATAAACAACAGTCTGAAAAGATATTTTCCAAAACCCTGATCTCCGAGTCTGATACAGAACATCAAGTTCTTCCTATTTATGAGCCACTTGAGCCTTAGTTCACTAGATATCCTGCCCCTGATCTATATGGAGTTGGAAAGATTCTCCCAAGGGAAATATTTCATGCAGATAGTCATAAAGAATGGAATTTAGATAATCTGACTACTACACAGATCAGGCAAATGCTTGATCAAATGATTACAGAATATAGGCTCATGTGTGTTGCAGGCAAGACTGGAGTTGAATCCTGAAAAAATTTAATGCAGTGTTTTACAGGAACACTTTCCAGGTGGTGGGAACTTGAATCCTCTCCTGCGATGATTGAGAAAATGGAGAAGGAAATTTTAAAATATGAGAATGGGGATATTATGTTTCATCCCGATGGCACCCCTCAGAATAATATGATTGGTGAACTGACTACTATGATCCAAGAAAATTTTTGTGCTGCTGATATTACACTGTCAGATAAGCATGAAATGATTTTAATGAATCTGAAGTGTAGGAATATCAACCAGTTTGAAGACTTCCACAGTGACTAGATACAGTGGATATTTCTGGTCAAAGAACCAAAGAATATTATGTGGAAACAAGTATACCTTGCAGCACTTCCATTCAAATTAGTTGATATATTAAAGCTGCAAGAAGTCTTCCCCTTGCCTCTTGAAGTTTATCTATGGGGAGAAATCTATTCTATAATCACTAAGGTGTTGATAACTCTTTGTACCAGCTCTAAGATGACAAAATCTATTGATAAATTAAACAGATTGCCTGGTACCAAATCTTTCTGCAGTAAGTATGGTATAACCATTGATGATCCTTTGGTTACTCGCAGGAAGACAAAAAAAAAAGCAAAGGAGGCTCAACGCAGAACCAAAGCCTCCACTTAAAGACTGAGCTCTGAAAAGAGACGCGAGCTCAGACCCCAGAAAAGGAAAAAAACCAAAGGAAGAAAAGGTTATTACAGAGATAACCGCGAAACTCATTACTACACTCCCATGGACATCAAGCCCAAAGATCATAAGCTTGAGAGAATAAAGAGTGTTATTTTTTGGCTCTGTGGTGAACATGGCCATACTTCCAATGTGTGTCCCACATCTCTTGAGTCTAAAAGAGGCCGTGGTAAGAAATCATAGCCCAAAAATCAGGCTAGCACAAGCACCGCCATTAAAATTGAAGACATGTGTCGTGTGTGCCAATCTGCTTTTCACAAGACAGAAGACTGTAATCGTCTTGATATTCAGCAAGCAGCTGAAGCTTCACATTCAGAATCTTCCTCTGACTCTTTTGTTTCTTATTCTTCTGAAGAAGAGGTTCATGCTTATTGCCAATGTTCTCACTCATAGAATTGTCATTGTGCTTGTTCTGATGATGATTCAGATTTCTCTTCTGATAACTCTCTCCCAGAAGAATTCTCAAGAAAGTTAAAAGTCCTCATGGCACAAAATGATGAAGATGATCTCAAAGTTTTTGCACAGATCCACGCCATGGAGGAAGGAGACTTGAAAGCTGCATTATTGAAAACTTTTATGCAGCGTGGTACTGGTTCCTCCAGTACATCATCTGGTAAGAAGCCTAATTTTGTTGATGCTTCTTACGAACGAAATACCAAAACGTATCTCCAAAATAATTCAAGCAAAGTTCATACACTCACTTTGGGGGAGGTGAGTAAGGAGATACATTCAATGAAGTCAGAAATTTCTGCCATGAAATCACAAGTTGCACAGCTAGAAATGACAAAAAGAGGCTCTCAGCTTTCTAGCTCTCGCTTAGGTAGAAACACAAATTACACTCTGCATACTGCTCTAGTAAAATCTTCAAATACACAAGTGGAGATTGCTGAAGGAATGCCAGATCCAGAAATTGGATTCAGAGAAATGCAAGTCCTTGCAGTTCAATACCAACAACACCATGTCAAGGTAAATATTTGTGTTGAAGGTAAAATATATAAAGTGACTGCATTAATAGATTCAGGAGAAAATGTAAATATCCTTTCCAAGAATATTGTTCCTCTAGATTTTGGGTATCTGCTACCAGAAAAATCACAGGACTTGGAAAGCAAGAGTTAAAATTTGAAGTTTCAAAAGATCTTGTTTGCTTTGATTCCCATTGTGTCAAACATAAGTTTGCAACTGCTGAAATTCCAGTTGACTGCATTTTGGGAAATGTATTTTTAGTAGAAGTAGAGCCCCATGGTTCTTTCAGGTTCCCAGATAAATCTCCAGGCTATTTTATTACAGTGCCTACATCTGATAATCAGGGTAAGAGGATAGAACTTCCCTATATATCTAATCCTCAAGTTTCTACAATGGTGTTGGCTATGCAGGAACTTCAAAAAGCAGAAAACAGTCTAAAGGAACTCAAAGATCATAAGAGTATGATAAGAATTGAATATCAGTTGAGTTCTCCAGAGATTCAGAGACAGATCTCTGAATTAAAGAAACAATTTGAAAACACTTGCTGCTCAGAAGAACCCAATGCATTCTGGCATCGCAAGTAGCATTGTGTAGAATTTCCCTACAAGGAAAGATATACGGGAAAAGCATGCAAATCCAGAGCTATCTCCATGTCAAAAGAATACAGACAGCTCTGTGAAAAGGAAATAAATCAGTTACTACAAAGAAATCTGATCAGGGAGTCTAACAGTCCATGGAGCTGTTATGGCTTCTACGTCAATAAGAGGAGTGAACAGATAAGAGGTGTTCCTAGACTTGTTATAAATTATAAGCCTCTTAACTATGTTCTTGCAGATGATACATATCCTATTCCACACAAGGGAGATATGCTGAGTAGGATATCCTGAGCCAAAGTTTTCTCAAAGTTTGATCTAAAATATGGTTTCTGGCAAGTAGCCATAAAAGAAGAAGACAAATGGAAAACGGCATTCAGTGTGCCAGCAGGACACTACGAATGGAATGTGATGCCATTCGGTTTAAAGCATGCACCTTCTAAGTTGCATAAGGTAATGGATTCCATCTTGAAGCCATATAATGAGTGGTTACTTGCATATATAGATGATCTCCTAGTTTTCTCTAAAAATCTCCAGGAGCATTTTAAACATTTGAGAATTTTCATGAAGTTGGTCCACAAAAATGGGTTGGTCCTAATTAAGAAGAAAATGGAATTATGTAGGACCAAAATAAAGTTTTTAGGGCACAGTATAGAAAATGGACAAATTGCTTTACAGAGCCATGCTCTTGAGTTCGCAGATAAATTTCCAGACATCATTATGGACAAAACTCAATTTCAGAGATTTTTAGGATGTTTAAACTATGTAAGCAATTTCTATTCATCATTTGCCACTGTCAGGTCTCTGCTCAACCAGAGACTAAGAAAGAATCCAAAACCTTGGACTCAAGCTCATACACTAGCTGTCAAAAATATCAAATCCAAGGTCAAGAATCTCCCTATACTCTATGTTGCTGATGATGGCTCTTTTAAGATTTTTGAAATAGATGCCAGTAATATAGGATGGGGAGGTGTCCTCAAACAAAGACCAAGTGAAAAGAGCCAGAAAAATGAAGAAAAATTTGTGCAGTATGCATCTAGAGTTTGTAGTAAAGGTGAAAAGAATTACTCTACAATTGAAAAAGAGGTTAAGGCTGCCTATGTTACCTGTACGTGGGTGGGTGGCATATATTTTCCCTCACATTAATAGGATATAGCATTAGATTTATTGATTATGGTGTGAGGTAAAGATAATTTTGGTGTCTGTGGTTTCTAAGTGAAAATAATATATGTTACATGTACGTGGATGGGTGCATATATTTTCCCTTACATTAATAGGCTATAGCATTTAATAGTTTATAGCATTAGATTTATTGTTTATGGTGTGAGGTAAAGCTAATTGTGGCGTTTGTGGTTTCTAAGTGAAAATGAATCATGAAAAAGGTGCAAGTTGCCTTAATTTGTCTACCTAAGAATAGTGAGTGCAGTGATTTTAACCACAAAATAAATTGCAAGTAGGAAATCAAAAGGATGTTGGATTGCAAGTTTTTAATGGAAATTATTTGAGTGGAAAAATTTTATAGGTTTCCAATTTCAGTGTTGCCTTACAGATTTTAAAAAGTTTTTGAAATAATTTGGAAAGAATGAATTTTAGTAAAATCTTGCAATATCTATTAATTTAGTTTTTAAATAATATATATATATATATATATATATAAAGAATCTTAGTAAAAAGAGAAGTAAAAGAGCAATTGTATAAAAATATGTTTTGAATAAATAAATTTTAAATATGTATTAATTATAAAATATTTTAAGTAAAATTTGGAATTAAGTAGGGGTGGTTTAGACTTTTGGATATTTAATTTTTAAATAAATATTAATTATAAAAAGATTTTAGATAAGATTTGAAAGTAGAAAGAAGTTATGAATTTGAAAAAGAAGAGAGATTTGGAAATAAAAAAAAGTGTGCTTGTAGTTTTGGTAAGTAAAATGTAGTTTTAAAATTGTTTATATTGATTAAGATTATTAAAAATGATTTAAATTTCAAAATGAATAAGAAGAAAATGACAAGACATTATTGTTATATATATATATATATATATATATATACTAGAATTGTTCCATAAAACTTTTCCATTTGAATTTTTATTTTATGTAATTCAAATGAAATTAAAATTTAAACTTGGTAACTATTATAAAAAATACTATCCCACAAGTGATGTGTGTAATCATTGCAAAAATAGAAGCTTCTTATTTCACAAGAAGAGAGTGTGACCAAGAATTAACTCTAAATAAAGAGTACAGGCATATACTCTAAGAATATTTTAACGACACAAATTCAGATGTAACCCGTCACAAAGAGAACCATTCAGAAGTAATTTTGTCATTTGAAAGCGTTACAAGAAATTCAGTAGATAGAGAAGGAGATATAATTCGGCGAGTTAACTTCTTCAAGCGTTTCGTTAAATGAAGCACCCTGATGGATTATTGAAGTTGAATTGGCAGTACTCACTCTTCTTGATGCAAGGAATTGTTCCATCGCCCTGCAATAATCGAAAGGTCCATACAACTCACTTCTCCTACCATTCGAGGTCGATCATCAAGAAAATGTAAGAAACTCACTTCTGTCATTTGTCGAAGTTTGATGATTAAACGAATAACTCTCACCACTTTTTCATTTTAAATTTGAATTTAAAAGTTGTTTATTAATGCTTACGACGGTGTTCATTTAGGGCTTTAATTTTTTTCATTCTATGCCTTCAATTTTTTTATAGTTTTTCTTTTCAATTTTTTTTTAAATCTGAGCACACAATTCCAACCATGGCATCAAGCCTGGAATTAACTATTTGTGTTAAGTCTTTTGCGTTTGAGTCTCTATTAATTTTTTTGTAAAAAGAAAGTCAATCATAGGTACAACAACTAAATTATTACCAACTTCTCTTGTTCATTATAAGCAAGTGAAAATTAACCTATATTAATAAAATTTGATGTAGGGTAGATACAAGGAACAAAGCTTATGTGAATAAGAGCTTATACTAAGAACCTCCCAGGGATAAAGCTATAGTAACCTCAATCAGTATGCTGACCAAAGAGTTGATATGACAGAAAAATAAGTGGCTTTTAGAATCATGCAACCAGGCCAAAAATCCTTTAACCGATGGGTTCAGAATTTGAGCACAACTTGTGTTATGTTGTATTATCTGAAAAGGAGGAGGAGAAGAAATTCCTCGTTAGAAAATCACCTCAGTTTACAAGATGCTGGTGAAGAATTACTCCATGAGTGTCACTGTAGTTGCTATTTTTTTCTATCCCTTTTGAAGTAAAAACTATTACATTTGTGTTATATTGCGAGGCAAACTGATCTAGAAGAAAAATACATTTGACTTTCATTTTTTTTTCTTTTAAATTAGATTATCTACTATTATCATGGATGAAAACATGAAAACCCTGAAGATATGTAGGATCATTCATTCAAAATGTTCTCACTATCTTTGTATCTGCTACCATGATCCTATGAGGTGGATCCTTGTTCTGAATTTTTGTTGAGAGCTTTCCTCAGAAAGTTGAGAGACTCCTCCAAATGATTGCATCGGTTCTAAACCTCTATTACATTTTTGGTGCAAGTATCCCATTGCGAATGAAGGATGGCCATATCTTCTTTAGTGTAGGCTTTGAATTGCTGGATTTGACTCCTCAAATTTTCTATCACCACTCTGTGGCATTTGCGAAAGGCACATGGGTGATTTTTTTCTTCTGCCGTATCCATTTTCTTGAAGAGGTTGTGGATAATTGTGTTGCTTCATTTTTTTCTCGTTGTTGTTAACACCATTTTTCCTTTGAGCACTTTTATACCTTCTTTGTGGATGTTGCTTTGAATTTTTAAAACAGCAGTTATGCCTTCTTTTCGGAGGAAAAAATTGATTTTATAGGTTGGATAAGACAAGATAACTTAGGCTGAATGAGGGTTGGAAAGTAGCTCGAGATGAGAGGAAAGAAAGGGAATGAAAGGGAGAAATCATAGGGAGGGGATAGTGAGAGGAGTGCTATGTAAATGTAAGGGATACCCAGCACAACACAAATGCAGAAAGAGGCTTGAAAGGGGATGTAGGATAGAAGGAGGGGGTGATTTGGGGCCAAGAGGCATGAAGGGACGATGCCGCGGGCTAGAATTTTCAAGAAACGCTGAGGTAATTCTACCAGGATCACAATTTTTATAAGGGAGGAGAGGGGCAGGGCTTCGTTGAGGAGTCACGAGAATGTGTAAGAGTAATAGGGTGTGGGTATTGTATATCAATATGTTGGAGATCTTTAGGAGATCATGCGAGACAAATTTTATCAGATTGAACTGACTGTTGACAGAGAATATTATCATGGCTTAGATGTTATTCTTCTGTCTTGTGTAAGGATGGATATGCATCAAAAAATGTGGAGTGGGAGAAGACATCATGATATAGGGAGATGAGATGTGATTCCATCAATTTTGACATGGCCAAAAATTATTTTAACTCCCTCGTTGGGTCGGGAATCTGCCTGCTTGTTATTTACTCTAAGGATATGATAGAAACCAAAAATTCCTATATTCTTTTATAAGTTCTTGGCTCTATGCAAAATTTGATTAAGGGCTGCGTTTTTTGGAGGAGTCTTAGTCACCATTGCTTGAATGATAAGGGAGGAGTCTCAAAAAATGATTGCATTTTTTACTTTTCTGTCCCTGAGAATCTTGAGGCCTAAAAGTAAAACATAAGCCTCGACTTTATTATTTGGCATTTTTCCTAATCCTCAACTGTAGTATATTTGTCTTGATTCATCCTTGTGGATAATGAGGCCTACTAATCTTGCTTTGCCCAGAATTTTCTTTGATGTTCCATCAAAGAAAAGGCAGGCTCTATTGAGAGAGTGTATCCAGCTCTGAAACTTTGCCTCAGTCTTTCTTGTTCTCCAGATTTGTTGAACCCTTGTATTTTTTTGTAGGAGACTGATGTTGTTCTTGTTGAAGGCAAAATAGATCCAGATTCTCTCATCATTCTGGAGTTGGACCATATCTATTCCATAGAGCCCTTTAGCTAAAATAAAATTGGTCGTCAACTCCCAGGCTTTTGAAGTTACTATGTTTACTGTTGGAATTTTATTTTTGAAGATTTTCCTGTTTCTAGCTAACCATATTTTCCATCAGAGAAAGGATGGAAGGATGTTCAAGAGTCTCTAAATTGTGGATTTGTTTTTGAAGGAATGTGGAAACCTGCTTTTCCAATTACTTATGAACTGATTTAGAGGGAGCCTATAATTAAAATTTGCTTCAACAGGTGACACCATTGTCTCCCAACATTTTCTAGAGAAAGAACAGTCTAGGAAAAGGTGGTGAATTGTTTCCTCTGCCTTTAGACAGAAGGGGCATTCAGATGGTCTACATATTCATCTCTTTTTTAAGTTTTTTGTTGTTAATGATTTTCTATGTAGCAATGTCCGTAGGAAAATCTTAATCTTTGGAAGGGTTTCCACCTTCTAGGTCTGTTTCCAATATTGCCATTCTTGCTTCCTCTGATGTTCTTGGATTTTTCCATAGCCAATCTTGATTGAGTACTCTTCTCTAGTAGGTTTCTAGTAGTACGCATCTTCAGTGTTTTTGTCTATTGGTGCTGCTCCAGTGAGAATGGAGATCATGAGGTTCCATTGATTTGTTAAGTCATTGGGCAAGTCGGGTCTAGCCCAGTGTTTCCATGTACCATCTGGTTCCCAATTGGAGATGTCCTCCAATTTTTTTTATCCTTCCCTTATCATCCACCTCTTTATTTCTTTGATGCCTGAATTGTTGTCTAAGGGAGGATTTTCCATTATACTATCCTTCCATAGGTTGATCTGTTCCCCATTTCCAGGCCTCATAGAAATGTGATCCTTGATTATATGAATTTCTTCGTAGATTATTTTCCATATTTGAGAAAAAGGTCTTGTTGGGGGAATTTTTTCCAGAATAGGGGTTCTTGGTGCATTAAGGTATTTTTCCTCTAGTGATGCTTTCCACCATAGTTTTTATCTAGTTAGGAACCTCCATGCAATCTTATTTCCTAAGGCATAATTCAATATTCGAGGGGTTTTTATGGAGAGTCCCATGTTTTTGTAATGAGCAGTGACTTGTTCCCACTTTACAAGGTTCAATTTTTTCGTTTCAGTTTTTCCTCCTTGCAATAAAAATCTTATGTTGATAATTTCAATTTCCTTGTGGATGCTTTCTGGCGCTGTTATTAATGCAAATTGGTATAAGGGTAAGGTTGATAGAATGGATTTGATGAGGATGATTCGACCCGCTTGGTTTAACCATAGCATATCCCATGCTTGAATTTCGACTTTCATCTTCTCAGCATATTCACACCAAATTTCCATCTTTAGATTTTCCTTGGTGATGGGTAGCCCAAGTTATTGAAAGTGACTCCAATTGTTCTGATAAGGAATTTCCAAAATATGGGATATCCGCTGAATAGTTCTTATGGGGGTGTTCCAGCTATAAATACAAATTTTTCCATTATTGACCAACCCTCCTCAAACATCCATGAAATTGTCAATAATGATTTTGAATCTTCTAGAAACTATTGAAGATGCTCCACCCAAAAAGAGGGTGTCATCAACAGATGAGTGTTTTATTCTTTTGATTCTGCTGCTATTAGTGAGGCCTGTTAACGTGACATTTCTTCTGCTATCATCCAATTCTCTACTAAGGGAATAAACCATAAGGATGTAAAGAAAAAGGGATAGGGGCCATCCGTGTCTAAGGCCCCTTGAGCTTTGGAAGAAGTCACATGGTCTACCATTGATGAGAGGGGCTATCCAAGGTCCTATTGTGCAGGCGTTGATTGTGTTAATGAAATCTTCAGAAAACCCATATCTATTTAAAACAACTGCAAGGAAGGTGAGGTTAACTCTGTCAAATGCATTAGCCATATCCATTTTTACGATGAATCATTTTTCATTTCTAGAGAGACTTGTGTGAATAGCTTCTTGCAAAAGGATGATGTTGTCAACTATTTGATGGTTGGGGACAAGGCCTCCTTGATTTTCTGAAATGAGAGAGTGAAGGAGAGATTTGAGCCTTCTGGAAAGAATTTTAGAGATGATCTTGTAAGAGGCATTACAGAGTGAAATTGGCCTAAATTGGTTGAGGGTGGAAGGGCGAGAGTCTTTTGGAATGAGGGAGAGATATGTGGAATTGGTAAATCCCCCAACCTTTTTTTTTCTGAAAACATATTTGATCATATTTGTTAAGTCTTTTTTAATGATTTTCCCGAAGGTGCGGTAGAATTAAATGGGAAATCCATCTGGGCCTGGTGCCTTTTCAAGATGTAGATCCCAAATAGCTGCCATGACTTCTTCTTCTATAACTTCTTTGGAGAGGGAATTCTTTGTTTCCGCATCAATTAACTTTGGGATGTGCATTAAGAATTCCTCTGAGTTTGTCTGGTTGTCTACAATTGTTAAGAGAGTTTTAAAGTGCCGAAAGACCTCACTTTTAATATCTTCTTGTTCCTTTATTTCTTGTCCACCTTCTCCCACTATTTTTTCAATGCTGTTATTTATCATTGTTGTTTTGGCTGAGTTATGGAAAAAGGTAGTGTTCTTGTATCTAGCTTGTATCCAAAGTTGCCTTGATTTTAGCCTCCATGTTTCTTCTTCTTGTCTAGCGTTCCTATAAATTTTCCATTATATTTCTCTTTCCTTTTCGTGCTTCTCAGTTGTTCTATCAATTTTTTCCATTTCCTATTGGAGTTTTGTTATTTCATGCTTGAAGGCCTCTTTCTCTTTGTGTGGTTCCTTGTAGTTGGCCTTTTCCCAGTCTTTCAATCTTTCTTTGGTGGTTTTTAGTTTTGATTCCCATATGTATGTTGGTGGACTGCTGATATTTTGTTTCCATATTTTTCCCACCTCTTGTTTAAATTATTCATGGCTGCCCCAAAGCTGGTTGTATTTGAAAGGAAGGGGTCCATAATTTTCAGTCGTTCCAAGTTCAATTATTACAGGTTTGTGGTCTGAAGCTGCTGACGGGATGATTTTAGAAGATACTCTACTATAGCTGGCCACCATTCTGTCCCTGATGAGAATCCTATCCAGACTCTCTTTGATATTTTCCTTCCCCATTCTTCTGTTTTCCCAAGTGTATTTTCCGTTTTTTGGAGAGATGTCCAAAAGGTTGCATTGTTCCATGATTTCTTCTAGAGTCTCTCTATTTGGGTCTGGCTGAAAGGTGCCCCCTCTCTTTTCCTCCGCCTTGAGTATAAGGTCAAGGTATCCTCCTAAAATGACGTTTTCTTATTGATCCTCCATTGTGTTCTCTTTTAAATTCTTCCGGCACGTTTCTTCATCCCTGTAATGATTTGGAGAATATATATTGTAAATGTTTATTTTTCCCCATTTTCTGCATTTTCCAGAATTGTGTTTATCCAATATCCTTTCTTTATTATGTGATGCATCTGCCATTTTCCTTTTTTCTAGATAATGAAAATCCCTCTTGAAGCTCTATTTGCTGAAATTGCTTGCCCTTCGTAAGATTTGATTTTTCTATAATGTTGTCCATCTCTTCGCTGTTGATTTTTGTCTCTTGGATTAACAGGATGTCTAGTTTTTCATTTTTTATGAGTTCTTTTAAGAAGTTTATTTTGGAGGGATGACCCGACCCTCTACAATTCCAAGAGACAAATATCATTATTTACTGTTGGTGGTGGCTGAGGGACCCTTCCCTTTAAGGGCATGCTATACTTTTTCTTTGTTCTTGGAGCCTTTTTCTAGGAAGCTTTCTAGTGCCTACTTCATTCCCAAGGAAAGGTCTTTGACTACTACCTCATCCCTTATTTCCTGGTTAGATTTTCTTCCAAATTTCTTTTTATTTTCAATGGAGAGAAGAGTTTATTTTGATTGATTTCGAGCGAGGACTCGATATAAGGTGTGGGGAAGGTGACTCGAGAGGGTGAGAGGGTCCTTCTGATGAGAGAAGAAACCTTGAGGGGGGAGGGGGGGAGCCCAAAGGGGGAGGGGAATGAGAGGTCAGAGGGATGGGGGTGCAGGAGATGGAGGAGATAGGATATTCAGAAGGAATGCGAGCTTTTGATAGAGAGTCAAAAGGGTTAGACCCCAAGAAAGGGGACGATTCAGGAATTGAGGAGGAGGGTTGACGAGAAGGTCTGGAGGTCGGAGAGGGAGAGCCAGGAGGAGGTGGAGGTGGGGGAGAAGGCTGAGATTTTGAAGCTATATTTTTTTTCTTGACTTGATCACATTTTGGGTCCTGTTTTTCTTCTACAAATTTTTTTATTTCTTATTTTTTACTGAAACTATTTGAAAAATGACCATACTCGTGACATACCTTTTATTTGAAATGGATTTTCTTGTTATCCATCTATTGTATGTGCATCCAATTGTCGACCTTGAGCTTGACGGATTCCAGAAGACCTCTTCCAAGATCCACTTTGACACAGATCCTTGTGCAAGTTTACATGTTGCCTTTTGGTTCACTTCTATCAATATATTTTCCTACTACGTTTCCTATTGCATGCACTGATTCATCTCCCCAATAGTACAGAGGGAGGTGTGGAAACCTAAATGAAACTAGGAGAGCATTTGGGATGTCTAGTTCTAGATCGAATTTGAGGGTCCAGCGATTTAAATACAATCCTTTGGTGTCCATGAAGTATGGACCAGATCAAAAAATGAGATCCCGATTGCTCTTGGTTTCGAAGTGGAAGGCATAAAAACCTCTTCCACAGAAGCAGATGGAGATTTTTCCTTCAGTGAACTGGGCCTGGTTTCTTTCAACCCATTTCTGGATGGTTTTGGGGGAAGGCCAAAGGCTAGTAAACTTGCCAACCAAATATTTTTCAGCAAGAGAGATCGCTGCTTTCTGAGGAAAAGAAGGTGGCAAGGAGATCTCAGGGATGGAGTCTAGTTTCTTTACAAACTTATAAATCGTCGGTCTGGCTTGTTGAGGTCCCATAGAATCGATCAGAGAAGAAAAAATAGCCTTAGCTGCATCAGGCTGAGCATAGGACGATGGAGAGGAGCTTGCACTGGAGGGAGGCGCTCCCGGATCTGGCTCCAAGGAGGCCATGGGGGCAAAGGCCAAACACCTATGCAAAGAATGGCTAGGGCTTGAGCTAGGGCTCACAATGCAGAAAAAAATATTAAAATTATATTTTTTGAGTCGCTATTATTTATAAGACACAAAAATATATAATTTAGTATTGGAAATATAATTTTGTTATTATTAAATATTATTTTAATTTATTTGTTTTCATTTTAATTGATTATTTTATTATTAACTAATCATGAGTTGTCAAAATAGTTCGAACAATATTTTCCATCTACCTCAATTTCTCACTTGGTTGAGTTAGCTCAATTGGTCGAGTTCTTGCTACCAAGTACTTTTCTAGTTGAGAGATCAAAGGATCAAATATCCTTTGAGTCTCCACTGGTAAGTACTTTACTAGTTGGGAGATCACATATTTGAGTCCTCACTGCTAAGTACTTTGCTAATATTTAACTGGCTTTTGATGATTCTGTTTCACTTAGACACCATAAACCCCATAATTAGCATCACCTCACACATCACGTCTAACATTTCTTTCATGTATTGTGTTTTATGATACATAATGCCACGATGTTTTTTCAACTCAAGTTAGTTTATTCTCAATATACACAAAGATATTGCCACTAGGTATAAATGGAAATTCTATCAAGCTGTGCTTAACTGATAAATATATCACTAACCACATATAAGCCACTTAACATAAAATATCTATCAAAATGTTATTATAAGGAGAGTAGTTGAAAATTTTCATTACAAGAAAACATTAAATAAAAACACGTATCTCCTTCATTTCACATGTGACACACTTTGGCATTTCCTTCATTTTCTCATTAAATTCTAAGGAGAATTTGGATATTTGTTCACACCAATAAATATAATACAGTCAATCGATGAAAATGGGAAATTTTCTAAAACATTCTCATTAATTCTTAACATTATGAAGTCCTAGAAATGTGCATGTTCAACGACATAAACTTTAGATTCATCACAGTTTCTAACAATGTTTTGTTTCCTACACAAATTTTAGGTTTGTAAACTATGTTACACGATTTTGAATTCATTTTAGTTGAGGGAAGTGTCTTACAAGCTTTTGGGTTTAGGTTTATCAATGATTTATAATTTGTTTTCATTTATTTATTATTTATTGTAAATAATTTTTATTTTAATATAATTTTTATTTTTCATATTAATATAAAAAATTATGATAATTAAAATTTAAAAATTATTTATCAAAATAAATAAAAGATGGAGAAGGTTATTATGAATTTGAAAATAGTTAGTAATTAATAAACTTTTGATTTTGAAATACATAATAAAAAAAACTCTTCTTTAAAATCATTGTTACTCATATAATTTTACATGGCTTTAATATGGGGTTGCAATATTTTTAAAGAATTGTAAGGAAATGATCACATCCTACTGAGTTAATTAGCAAAGACTAACCCTAAGGGTTTCTAGGAGAATTGACCTCGTGACTTCTCATTAGAGAGATACTTTCGCTATGGGAACTCGACCAATTGAGCAAGCCCTCAGGGTTATCATATTCAAATAATAATAGAGAAGACACAAAATTTTCGTACCTTTGATCAATATGAAATTTTGATTAAAAAATTAAAAAATTTAATAACAAATTTTTTATCAAGTATACACATTATTTGTAATAAAAAACCTTAGAACTTTAGAATCCTACCTTATTTTATTTTCCAATATGTCACCCTATTAACCATAAAAAATAGAAAGTGTATTCACATTAGTTTGAATAGTGAGTATAGAATAAATACCAATCTACTTTCTTCTATTTATTTAATTACCCCAAAGACATGTTATACATTGGATTTGGGCTTGACAAATTTCAAAATTTTAAATTATGAATGACCAGGATTTGATAATGCGGGAATATTGTTTATGTAATACATGATCCAATGGCCAATATGCAAGGTATGTGAATGGTTTTTAAATTAATTTGTTCTGTTGATGGGTCCCATCAATGCCTATACTTTAACGTTCATTGTGCTATCCTCCACCCCTTAAAAATATCTTTTTTCTCACGTTAATTCGCATTTTGTCCATAATATGCTTAGTAAGAAGACTAAAGGGTGTTTTTCATATTGTATCACATAATGTGATTAATAAGAAAGAAAAATAAAAATTTTTGGGGGTATTTACTCTTTAGGGGCCTAGTGGAGACATCAAGAGAGAATATAGGAGGCTTTTCCACCTCATTAACTCCCCAAATTTGATTGAGATTACAGAATACTCACCAATATCTCAAATTCGCTAGCACTCTAGGGACACCAAGTACATATGAAGATCAAGGAGCAATATATCTACAAATCTCAAGATCTTGGACGTAATTGCTAATATTTTCAAGAGAGATACCCTGAGTTACCTTTTTTCATAAATAAACCAGCTAAGAGGCTTAGTAGGATTCAAATTTTTTTTTGCAACTAGGGATAGCTACTAAGATCCTAACGCTTTACATGTTATTCTCATTTTTCATATGATTTATGTGACTCTTATTTTCTGCTAATTGAAATTTCACTATTGGTCTACATTTAAGCTAGTTTTGGAGCGATGAAACCCTTTGGTTTGGGCCCAACCCAGAGGCTTTAGTCCCTCTCTTGTATTTCTTCCTTGATTCTACTCAAGTTATTGCATTTTTTTCTTTGTTCCATTAGATGTTATATTTCAAAAATTTTAGTTGTAGGTTTTCCTATCACCTATCTTGTGGGAAGAGTGATTGAAAGATCTCCAATAATAAAATATTTGTAAAAACCTTTGACCACCCAATTTTTTATAGTTGTGTTGAAATTCTGCTAGAATCTCTGCCAAAACCTCTGTTGTTGTAGAAAATGTTTTTTTGACAATTTTGGCCACTTTTATAACACCAAAAACCTCCTTTAAAACCTTTTCTAGAGGGTCATTTCTTTGTAGTGAAAGCACATTTTCCTCCATCAAAAAACAATGAAGGATACATAGCCCGCATCTGATCAGCCATCTCCAATATAGCTTCAACAGTACCAAAGTGCTTCCAATGCACTTTAACCTACTCGATTTATTTCTTTTGAAGCATGAATTGTTTCTGATGCAATATGCAATGTGGTTCTAGTTGGAATTATCCTTCTTGTTCAACCTGTAATATAGACCAATCAATAACATGATCATCATCCCTTACATATCTCTTTAGCAATGAAATATGGGAAACATCATAGAATTTCACTGTTAGAGGCATTGCAAGTCTATAGGCCACTCTTCCAATCTTCTCAAGCATCTCAAAATGCCCATAATATCGTGGCTCCAAATTGGCACATGATCCAACTGTTAAGGAGCTCCTCTTGGCATTGATGTGCAAATACACATTCTCCCCAACCTGAAACTCCTTAAATTCCCTATGGTGGTCTACATAAATATTTTGTATGTCATGTGTGGCCTTTAGATTATTCTTTAAAACTTTCATTTCATGTTCCATTTCTGCCAACATGTCTGGTCCTAGCAACTCCTTGTTCACTAAATCACCCCAAGCAATGAGACTATTACAAATCCACCCATAAAGTTCCACAAATTGACTTGTCATCCTCAGTGACTCTTGATAACCATTTTTGTAAGAAAAATCAACCAATGGAAGGTACTCCTTACAACTCCTCTACTGTTGCATGACATACATCCTTGGCTTATCCTATATAATCCCGTTGAAATTCACTATATATCCATCTATTTGTGGATGATAACTTGTACGAAAGGCTAACTCTATCCAAAACCTACAAACTACTCCTTACAAAAATTGGAAGTGAACTTAGAATCCTTGTCTGACACAATATTCTTCGGAACACCGTGCAATATCATAACCTTCCCAATGAAGATCTATGCCACCTAACTAGCTGAATAAGTAGTATTCAATGGAATGAAGTGATTTTTTTTCTAAACATATCGACCAAAACCATGATAGAATCACGATGTCTCAATATCCTCAGAAGTCTTATCTTGAAATCCCTGGAAATGACCTCCCATTTCCATTCTAGAATCGGAAAAGGCTGAAGTAACCCTCATGGATGCTTACACTCTACTCTCACGTGCTAACATTCCAAACATCTAGCCACAAAATTTGTCTCTTCTTCAAATTTGGCATGTAGTAGAAATTATTCACCGTTTTCAATGTCTTTAGATATCTTGGGTTACCTAAATATGGATTGACATTAAACTACCTCAAGACAAGCTTCTTGGGCCCACTTTCACGTGGTCATAGATCCTGTCTCGGAATCTCACCAAAGCATCCGTTGTGAGATGATAGTCCACATCCTGATCACATGTACCATGTTGTAACATGTGCCTAAGCTCCTTTTTCCTATAATATTGTTGTCCTTCCTATTAGATCTGATCATGTAAGTGTGTCCCATATGATCTCATAGTTACAATGTGGTTCATGTGCAATCTCCTACTGATAGTATATGAAACCCTAATCTCTTTAACCTTAATGTATCTAATATCAAAGTCAAGATAATTAATTGTGGCCAGCCACCTAGCCTACCTTAAATTCAGATTCAGTTGGTCAAATAGATATATCAACCCACTATGATCACTCATCAATAGAAGCCTCCTTCCAAGAAGATAATGCCTTCACATCTTCAAGGGATCAATAATAGCTGCCACATCAAGATCATGTGTAACATAATTATGGTCATGCTCATTTAGTTTCCTGGACTCATAACACAACACATGTCCCTCCCGCATGAGGACTCCACAAAGTACTCTCTTGCAGCAATGTGTACACACCACTAACTCTTTATCTAAATTTGAAATACTAAGAACTATATCATTTTTCAACAACTTCTCAAAACTGACTGCACATTCCTTTGTCCATTCAAATTAATTTCTTTTTCTTTGCAGTGATGTAATTGGATATGAAATGTGTGAGAATTTCTTGATGAACCTCCTATAATAACCTACTAACCCTCTAAATGATATAACTTAATCAACATTCTTATGACCTTCCTACTCCATGATAACCCTTATCTTTTTTTAATCCATTGTTATTCCTTCGTTGGAAACAACATGTCCCAAGTAATGTAACTATGTCTGAAAGAAACTGCATGTGTTAAGATTGGAATATAGTTGATGTTATCTTAATAATCTCAACATTGTTTCTAAATGTTTGACAGGATCTTCCTCATTCGTTGAATATATTAATATATCAATATATCATCAATGAATACAATAAAAAACTTTTCGAGATATGGACGCAATACAATATTCAGAGAGCACATAAAATTAGTTGGGGAATTAATCAAACAAAAATGAATAACAACAAACTCATCGTGCTCATACCTGGTCCTGAAAGTGGTCTTGTAGGTTTTCTCTTCTTCATGTTTATATATTGCATATGTTAGTATTGCTATCTTGTGGCTTTGAACCATAACTTTTATAATGAAATGGGGTTGAAACCCCTATTTTTCACAAATGAGGATCTTCGTTTCATTCTATGACATCCTCTTCTATCCACCGGGCCATATTAGAGAACATGGATTCATAATCATTTTTCAAATTTCAGTACATATGGGAGATGATAAATCACTATTAATACCAAGATCGAAATACTGCATCTCTAAAATACTTACACATCTCATCATAAGGAATCACTAGTGCTGAGCTTAACTGTTTGTTTTGTTAGTGGGTGGAATAATATGGATCTTCTGAGTTCATTTCCTCTCATCCATTAATCTAAATGAGACTCTGTAAATATATTTTTTCAATTTAATCAATATCCCTACTATACCATGTACTTTAGAGAAAACTAAACACTTACAAGAAAATATGTTCTTCTCTTTAATATCTTGCATAGGAAGGACCATGATAGTCTACCACTTCATTTTCTTTCCTAGTTTTTATCAATGTCTACAAAGAATGTGGAAAGACGTTAGAGAAACATTAATCCATTCACACTCTCAATGGAAATAACAAAACTAGAAGAAAAAAAAACACAATTCCATCATCAATTACATTGTTAGATAGTACCCTCTATTTCCCAATGTCAAATAGGTAAGTAAATACTTGTTTTTTGTCCTCATAATCCAAATAACATCTCAATATTCAGGGGACCATGCCTCAAACCACCCTAAAAGGCATGATAGGGTAACAATTTATTCTACATGTATATGTGTTATTATGCTTGGTTAGATGCAAGTTATTAATGCTTATGAGAATAAAGAGATAAACTATTCAAATAAAAATTTCTACTATGATGAAATTCAAAAGAGAAGGAATGACCATATAAGCCCTTATATTTCCTTTCAAATTTTGTGATTTTATTGGTTATTTGTGTAAGCCATGCCTACAAATCCTTAAATATCCAACTTTATAGAGTTAATATTCAGTTTTATATAACTATCGTTTTGGAGTTACTGAGTTTTGACATTTGAGAAATTCAGTTTGACCAACTCAATGGGATAATATATGTTAAAAATAACAATATTTTTTTTAGGTCTATTATGGAAAAATACGTTTATAACTAATTTGTAACATCAAACTGAGACGTTGAATACTTTTTTGAGCTTGGGTTCAAAATTGTGAAAACCTTTTTGTACCAACTTGGCAGATATGAAAATAGTAAGGAATTTCATGAGAGAATTACTCAATAAGGATTTGAAATTAATGTTTCTATGGAAAATTTCCTCATAGAAATTTATGCCAAATGTGGGAGCATAAGGAATGTAGGAAATGTGTACAAACTATATTGTATATTCGAAACTGCTCATGAAATTTACTAAAACGGAAGACTCAAATCTACTCTACTACTTCACGAAATTAAATTCACAATCAATATAACAAATCATAAACATGAAAGAATATTTATCGCACATACATAGATATTTATCTAGGGGAAACCAACTACTCAAAACTAATGCCTACATGTATCACATTAATCAAAGAATAGAGATCTAATACAATGCTTTCTCAACTCTCAACACACCTTGCAAGTGTATAGTATATCTCTCTTCTTGACTAACTGACTCTGGGAAACACTTATCCAATTTCAAATCCCTCTTAGCTCCTATCTCATTATGTTGTTCCTCGAGGAATTATCACGATATTAATTAGGAAATTACCTCAATTGAATTGTGCAATTCCTTTAGGTTGATCCTCTGACTCCATGCACCACCTGTACAAATTGGAATAGCCTAAAACTAATAGTATACTTCCTTGGAATCTCCATCTCAAATGGTTAACTCAAATTCTCTGCATGCATCAATTTTTTTGTGTTGATTTACTAGTTAACTAGTTGATCACTGAGTGTGGTTGAAGCTACACTTACACAACTTGATCTTCCACTCATTCCTTCGATAATTTGAGCTATAATAACACACCATAACACAATTTAATGGAAACATATTGCTAAAAATTAGCAATAAATCACATTGAATTGAAATAAGCTTCCACAACTCTAAATGACTAAGTTAACTAAGAGACACATTCCATGTCACCTCAGTTAACTACTTCTGAGATTTTTGTTGATGTGGAAATTCAAAGTTTCTCTACATTGACCAAGGCAAGGTAAAACTCATATTTTCTTCCTGCATTTTCAACACTTCCTCTAAAAAAGAAAGGGATTATCACCCACCCCTATCATGACTCTATGGAATTTATTTCATGCAACACTTCTCACTGTTTCTTATGCTACTACAACATTTGCAACTCAGAAGAAAAATAAAAATAAAAATAAAAATAATCATTGAATCAATCTAAAACTATCTACTTGGAAGACCATGGTACTGTTGACTCTGCTAATGACTCTCCAGCTCTACTGTCAAAACTCCTCTCCACTATGGGCCCATGTAGCAAGGTAATGATCCGTGAGGAGAGCATCTCAATGGATCATGCCCAAACTTCTGTACCTCTTGGAGTAAGGATCTAGGTTACTCCACCTCATTCTTGGAGGTAAATCTGCATGTTATCCATCTCACCACTTGTCTCTAACTTCCCCCATACTCAAGGTCTCTGCTTTAGTGGATGTATCCACTCTTCCTCCTCTTTTCCTCTCCATTTTTGGTTGCTCCACAACTTCCTGAGGCTCTTTCTGAGGATTCATGTTGAGCGGTATAACATGCTCCCTCTCAAGCACCATATCTCTAGTCTCTACCTTGCTCCTCAAGGTCGTGCATGCATATTCTACCTCAATTGCATATAGGTTTTTGACTTGAGTACGTATGTGCTTCACCTATCCTGTTATACGAGATTTATGATTGCAGAGAAAAGTATCTCCCCTAGGTTTGGTGGTCAACCTAGAAAAACATAGAGACAAGGAAATCAATTCTTTTCCTTAAACTAAATATATTATAGAGTGAGGCCTACCTGGATCCTGTCATATGCTTCATTCATTCTTAAGCTTGGAAGCTCCAATTCTAGCTCTGATTGCCAAAATTAGAACTAACACTATCAAATTAACAGAAGCTAAGAAACTACTAGATCTATGTGGTATCATCTAAATACTCTATTAAATAGATCAACATGGTATTGAAATACATAAAATTACGTCACATATAGCAAAACATACGATTCTTTGCATTAATATAAATAAGAATATTACAACCATAAGTAGCAGTTGATATTGTATAATATCTTCCAGGTTTTTGACTTCTCCTTTCCTTGTGACAATGTGCCCCTCTAATCACCCTAATGAATGAGATAAAAACCACTCACTAAAACATCATAAGGACAGAGTATCTCCAAAATCCAACCATTCATTTATTCTCTGATCTTCTAATATTTGCATAACCTAGATGGTAAATATATATGAGAATGTGGTAGGTTGGGAGTTCTTATCTAATTACCATTGTAAGGTTTGAGATCAACCTCTGATGGAGGATAGGATCAAAAGATAAGTGGTGAAAACTTGAAAGTAGGGTAGGATAGGATTTGAATGTCTAATCCATGTTAAGCAGTTCAAACAAATTCTAGAGACTCCTAGAATGTGAAGCTTTCGGAATCTCGATCATTCTCCCAAATTTCTAGAACCAACGCAAGTGCAAAGGGGAGTAACTTGTTGGTGACCAACACTTGCCACATTGGCGAAACCTATACGTGGTCGCACCCTAATAGGCATACAGGGAGCATTGATGCTAAAATTGGCTCAAATAATGTAGTTTAGGGCTGAAGCTCTGCGGGATGAAAGGAAAAAGTTTAGGGATTTTTTCAAGATGAAGAAAAGTGGTAATAAGATGTTGATTGATCACATCAGGATGATCATTGATCGAATGTGAAAAAATGGCCTATAACATTATTCCCCCTAAAGCGCAAAGTCATAGGTGATGACTAATGATTGAAGTGCTTTATGTTGTGACAAGTAGGGATAAATGACAACCGATAAGCTTCATCTATTACAATAAATTTATCATGGCATATTTTCATTGAGGGAGTCATACCCATGCTTAGCTCATAAGCTAGCATAACATGTACAGTGATCAAAAGATGAGTCCATAGATGCAATTGGTGGACCCATGGCTAGATGATCGTCTATATGATCATGACCATCAGACATTGTTATATTTGTATACTTCCTAGAATCACAAACTTGATTGATGAAATTAGATCTAAGGTCTTATATTCCATTCAGATGATCAACTAATGTATGAGTCTAACCATGTGAATCAATGATTTGGAGTCGAACATGGTAGATATCATCTGATTAGTGGCCAATGATGTAAGTCACTAACAGACACGAGAGAAACCATTGTTGATGCTAATGGCTCTCAAGGTACTATGTTACAATCACTATGGTGTGAGTAAAGGAGTTGATATTGAACACCACACAAAATATTTTGGTTGAAGGCAATTCATGTAAACTTGTCACTAAGAGCGAGGAAGATTTCCATTCATGTATTCAAGTACCATGGTACCAAATGGGTGTTCATAAGTATAATTCTTGGATGATGTGTTGATGTCGATAGGAAATGACTCGTCGCTAGAGGACCTTGATGTATCCTCCATCAACGACATGAAACGGGTATCATGATTCAGAGAAATGATCATAATGATGCTGATCTGCAACTAGATCAGGTGATGCATACATGAAATGAAGTCTTGAGTGAATTGTAGTGGAGATAAACTAAATCACTTCTCTTGAACACGAACGAAACTGAATGGAGTTGGCAGCATTGACCCAAAATCGAAATGGAGGCTTTGAAAATGGTACATCAAAGTACGTAGGGAGATTGGAAGAGAGTCTGGTATATCCATATAAACATAAATATTTTGACAAATGTTTCAATGGGAATGGTTTGATATACGATTATGTTATTTTATGAAAATATTTTATTTAACTGTGGCACTATTTTTTTGTTTTAAATATATATATTTTTTAAATCTTACATATCAGCTGAACATAAAATGAATTACGCATCATATAATATCAATAATATTAATTTTCATGATAATTTTCAACACCATTATAGGTAGTTAATAAACTATATATCTCACTCATACTAAAAGGTATTTTACTTCTTTTTAATTTTTATTACTTTATCACTCAATAAAAAAATTGATGTAAAATTAATGTGAAAATTGATTTTTTTTTTATAGGGCGTACATTGATTTTTTTGTTGTTAGTATTTTTATTTTTTTTAATGTAACTATTACTTTCTTATTTTTAATTATAACGTTAAGTAACAACACAGATAGGTACAAGGGTTAAATTTTTGCTGCTAAAAGAGGTAGAGTCTCAAAGAGAGATCTAATTGGGCCATTATGCTACAGAGGAAAGAGGAAGCCAACTGATGCATGATTAACACTGAATATTTTTTTTATTTTATCTCAATCTATATACATGATAAGCATCTATGTACATTATTCTCTTATTCATCATAAGCATATATGTAAATTATTCTCTTATACATCATAAGCAAAACATTTTTTTGAGGTAATGGTTGTAATATTATGTAATCTTGTTACAAAAATAAACAACCTCATAATATACTTGTTCTAATTGTTTCTTTAGTTTTCCATTAATTTTTTAATAAATAATTGATTTTGTTCAAATGCATGAAAATTTTGTGTCTTCTTGATTACTATTTGAAGATTCTAGCCCCAAGACTTGCTTAATTGATTAAATTCCCATAGATAAAACATGTTTCTAATGAGAGGTCACAATGTCAATTCTCCTCAACACCCTTACGATTAGGCTCTTCTAATTAAGCTAATAGGATGCTAGAATATGATAATTAAGCTAGTGGGATGTGATCCCTTCTCGTAGATCTTCCAATATATCTCCTAAAAAAAAAAAAATATTTGAATATTCTAAGTATGTTTCCATTAAAACTGTGTTGCAAGCAAAATATTTATTAACCCTTGCTCGTGATAAATTTTTTAGGTCTTGTTGAACTATGAAATTCATCTTTGAATAAATTTCTTGCATGTTGTTAATTTTGGTTGATATTTCACAAGTTCTCTTTCTTACTAGGAGTGTTGATGTTTCTCTTCCATAGAATAATCTCCCTTAAAATAATCTTGAGGAAAAAACAACTTTAGGAAAAAGAAACTTCCAAGTGGGTTTGACTATAGTTTGAAGAAACTTTAGAAAGTCTCTTCGCTTCCATGTTGTTTATCTTTTTTTTACATTAAAGTACCTAGTCATGACCATACCCTCATGGGAAAATTATTAGCTTTTATGAAAATCATATAATGTGGTGTATTGGTTTTAATATTAAAATTATAACGTATATAATGCTTTGAATTTGCTTTATCTTTTTTTCACAATTTTTTTAAAATGTTGCAATCCCGTATTTAAAATCATATAGAGTTATATGAACAATACTTTTAAAAAAAAAGTTTTTTTTTTAACTCTAAATTTTATTAATTTACAACTATTTTCAAATTCATAATAATTTTTCCGTCTTTTATATATTATCATAACCAATTTTAAAATTTAATTATTATAATTTTTTATATCAATATTAACCAAACATTTTACAAAAATAAAAATTATTTGAAAGTTATAATCAATGAGAACAAATTATAAGTCAATGATAAACATGAACTTAAAACCCTGTAAGACACTTTCCGAAACTAAAATTTATGTAGTTGAACAGACTCATTTCCTCTAAAAACGATTTCAGAATGTTAGGGAAACAAAACATTGTTAGACACTCTGATGAAGCTAAATTTTATACAATTGACAATGCTCATTTCTAGGACTTCAGACTGTCAGGAACTAATGAGAATATTTTAGAAAAATTCTCATTTTCATAAGTGACTATATATTTTTCGAATGTTTGGTGTGAACAAAATATGCAAATTCTTCTTACGATTTAATGAGAAAAACATAAAAGGAAATGCGAAAGTCTGTCGCATGTGAAATGAATGATGAATGCGTTTTTCTTTAATGTTTTCTTGTCAACCAATTTCAACTAGTGTCTTTATAATAATGTTGTGATGAGATTTTATGCCAAGTGGTTTATATGTCATAAATGATATGTCTTTATAATAATGTTGTGACGATATTTTATGGCAAGTGGTTTATATGTCGTTATTGATATATTTATCGGTTGAGCACAGCTTCATAAAATTTCCGTTTATAGCGCCACACAATATCTTCATGTATATTGAGAATAAATTTACTTGAGTTCAAAACACATCGTGGCATTATGTACCACACAATGCAATACTTGATAGAGAGGTTAGATTAGAGGTGTGAGGTGGGGATCAATAAATCCATTGTAAGAATTCTTATCAATGCGTGGGGTAATATAGGTTACTGTAAGAACTCTTACACATAACTCTTATTAATGTGTAAGAACTCTTATTAATGTGTGGGGTAATATAAGTTACATGTACGTGGACTGGTGGCATATACGTCCACTCAAATTAATATGGTGGCATATACTTTAATAGGGCTATAACAATAGCTTTATTGATTACCGTGTGAGGTGACCCTAATTGTGGCGTTTGTAGGTTTTAAGTGAAACGGAATCATAAAAAAAATACAAGTTTTGTTGGTTGACAAGTAGCATACGTACATATAAATGTTAAGTGTGAAGCCGTATGTCGGCGCCGAAACCCAGCCGAGCAACACCGTCACTGACTGCGCCGAACCTAACGCGCCCCCCATCTTGAACAATGTATCCATATGTTTTTCATATCCAGAATTAGCTCATCTCTGCTGCTATAAATTGTATTCATGCCTCTGCCTGAGTGCATCAAGGCAAGAGAGGCATGTGTAATAAATTGTTTGTGTAATAAAATCTGTTCTGTGTTGTTTCTCCATTTCATTTCTGTTTCTGTGTGTCAATTTCATTTCTCCATTATTATTCTTCTGCTGTGCAGCTCTGCTCTCAAAAACTGGTATTAGAGCCTTCTATTTCTGTTATGAATTTGTGAGGGTTTGTTGTGTTGCTGTAGTTGTTATTGTTGAGCCAGAGGAGGACTCGAGAGCCAGAGTGTGTAAGAGGATTAGATCCGTAGACTGTGCATGTGAAGCGGCCAATGTCGAAGATCTGTTCTCCTTTTGCCGCGTGGGAGAGTGTTGTTTAAATACTGACTGGGCGAAGTTGAGAGATGGCTGGTTAGTCTGTATGTAAAAAGTCACTACAGTGAACTGAGCACAGAGTTTTTTTTTGCAGCTTAGAATTGGAAAAGTTTAACCCATTCAAGGGGCATTTATGAGAAATAGCTGCACTGCCTTAAGAGCTTGTTGAAATTCCTACGCTGGCTTAAGAAGGCTTCATTAAATTTTGAAATTGCTGGTTACTGTGGGAAGATTCATTAAATTCTGCAATTGCTAGTTACCGTTGGAAGAGTGTGTAGGCAGCTGTTGCATTGCTCAACCAACGCGGCACCACCGTAGCACATTTGTCACTGCAAAAATCATACAGCGAAGGTTGATCCTTATCACTAAGCTGGAGACAACGACAATGGTTTATCATTTGATTTAATTACTTTCATGTTTTTAACTTTGTTATAAAGTGTCTTGTCACCTTTAAAAGGAAGTGGATAATATCTAATTACAAGGTGAAAGTATGTCTGAAAATTATTATAAACATATATTATATATGTTTTATAATAATTAATTTGCTTAAAGATTGGATTTTTTTTTAAGGAAAGAGATCTTGTATTTTTTTAAATGTTGGCAATGCTGTAATAATTGAAGTTTTAGTTTATAAGGGGTATGAAATTATTAAGAATGGAGACAACAGTTACTGACATGGAGAAGTTGAGAGGGGCTAATTTTGCCCTATGGAAATCACAGATGGAGGATATACTGATTTTGAAAGATAAGTATTTGCTGATTGAGGATGTAACAAAGAAACCCTCATCTATGACATATGAGGAATGGGATAAGCTAGATAGAAAGGCCATTGCAACAATCTGTCAATATCTAGCAAAGAATGTGTATTTCAATGTGTCCGGAGAAAAGACGGCAACCGGATTATGGAAGAAGCTCCATGATCTATATGAGAAGAACACGGCATCAAACAAAGTGTTCTTGATGATGAAGCTATACAATCTCAAGATGAAGGAGGGTGCTTCAGTTGTTGAGCACTTGAATGAATTCAATATTATAAATAGTCAGCTTGCCCCTGTTAAAATAACTCTAGATGATGAAATTAGAGCTATTTTGTTAATGTGTTCTATGCCAGATAGATGGGAAAATTTAATTGTGGCTATGAGTACTTCAGCACCTACAGTGACCCTGAAGTTTGATGATGTCAGTAGCAGTTTAATGAATGAGGAGATGCGATGCAATTCAATTGTGGAAAACCAGGGAGGAGAAGCTCTAGCTCTAGCTGATCATGGTAGAAGGATTGATCGAGGCCGACAAGGGCGATCAAGATCGAGAGGCTGATCAAAATCAAGGAGGGGAAGAATCATCTGCTTTCATTGTGGAAAACCCGGGCACATGAAGAAAGAATGTCGAGCCTTGAAGAAAGGACAAAAGGATCAAAGACTGGCCAATACAAATTACAAGTCATCTAGCTCAAATGAAGGTGAGACTGCTGCTGTAGTCACAAATTGTGATGTGTTATTAATGTTTCAGTAGAGGATGCATGTTTATATACATATAGTAGTAGCTTTGATTGGATCCTTGACTCTGGGGCATCTCACCATGTAACCCCATGCAAAGATAGTTTTGTTGCACATAATCATGGTGATTATGGTAGAGTGCATTTGGGTAATAATCATTTTTTCATTATTGTTGGAGTGGGAGATGTCCAGATCAAGATGAAGAATGGACAAGAAATATTATTGAAACATGTTAGGCATGTACCAGAAATGCGCATGAGTTTCATCTCTATGGGATGGTTGGATGATGAAGGCTATTCCACAAGCTTTGGAAAAGGAGGCTGGAAAATTAGCAAAGGAGCATTGGTCGTGGCCAAAGGACCCAAGACAGGAACATTATATTCATTGAAGGCAATGGTATCAGATTTGGTTGCTGTCACAAGATAAGGAAATTCAACAGATCTATGGCATAAGCGTTTGGGTCACATGAACTAGAAGGGTTTAAAAATCCTTGTTGGTAAAAATTTACTACCAGGTTTGAGATCCTAAAATCTTGATCTTTGTGAGCATTGTATATATGGTAGACAAAGAAGGGTCTCATTTCTTAGAGGTGGTCATGACAGAAAGAAAAATGTGTAGAATTGATACACTCAGATGTGTTTGGACTAGTTAACATCAAGTCATTAGGAGGAGCATCATATTTTGTAACATTTATAGATGATGCATCCAAGAATGTTTGGGTCTATCCCATGAAAATTAAAAGTGAAGTGTTTGAAATATTTCATAAATTCCATGTTGCTGTTGAAAGAGAGACTAACAAATTGCTCAAGTGCCTAAGAACAGATAATGGTGGAGAATATTGCTCAGATGCATTCAAAGAATATTGTAACAGGTTTGGCATAAAGCATGATAAGACTGTGCTTGGTACACCTCAACAGAATAGTATTGCAGAACGAATGAAACACACCATTATGGAAAAAGTAAGGAGCATGTTGTCCAATTCTGGTTTGGACAAGAATTTTTGGGTAGAGGCTGTGAGGACAGCTTGCTACCTCATAAATAGATCTCCATCTATAGTCTTGGATGGAGGCATCCTTGAAGAACTTTGGACTGGTAAGAAGTTGAATTATTCTCATTTGAAATTTTTTGGATGTGAAGCATTTGTACATATTTCAAAAGAAAATAGAACTAAGCTAGATGATAAATCTATGAAATGCATTTTTCTGGGATATGCGGATGAAGAATTTGGTTATTGTCTATGGGATCTAGTCAAACATAAAATTATTAGAAGCAGTGATGTTATATTTAATGAGTCAGAAATGTTCAAGAGGAATGTAGGTGAGGTGGAAGTCAAGAAATTTATTGACAGGTTTGAAGAACAACATGAAGAAATCCCACCAATTCAGGAAAATGGGCAACAAATTCAAGAGCAAGAAGGACAGCAAGGGGAAAGTGACGAACACCAAGAAGAAGGAATCTTGCAGGAACCTTTACAGGAGATTCAACCTAATAATGCACCTCCATAGTTGGTTCGCAGATCTTCTAGGCCTCATAAGCCTTCACAAAGGTATCCTCCTTCAAACTATATCCTATTGACCGATGAAGGTGAACCTAGTTGTTTTGAAGAGGCTTGTAAAGTTGAGCACAGTGAAGAATGGAAGGAAGCAATGGAAGAAGAAATGAACTCTTTTTCGAAAATAAAACTTGGGAGTTGGTAAATCTCCCAAAAGGTAGAAATACTTTTCAAAACAAATAGGTATATATAATTAAGCATGAAGGTGACGAAAATAAGGAGAGGTATAAAGCAAGGTTGGTGGTGAAAGGATTCGCCGAAAAGGAAGGTATTGACTTCACTGAAATTTTCTTACCTATTGTGAAAATGTCATCCATTAGAGTCATTCTTGGTCTTGTAGCTATTTTAGACTTAGAATGTGAACAATTAGATGTAAAAACTGCTTTCTTTCATGGAGAATTAGAGGAAGAAATTTATATGAAGCAACCAGAAGGCTTCATGGAAAAAGGCAAAGAAGAGCTTGTTTGCAGGTTGAAGAAGAGTCTATATGGGTTGAAGCAAGCACCTTGGAAATGGTACAAGAAATTTGATTCATTCATGTTAAGACATGGTTTTCACTGGTTGGAAGTTGACCATTTTGTCTATATCAAGAGGTATGATCAAGGAAAGTACCTCATGTTATTGTTATACATGGATGACATGTTGATTGTTGGGCAGGATAAGAATATGATCAATAGGTTGAAGAAAGATTTGGGCAACAAGTTTTCAACGAAGGATTTGGGTCCAACACAACAGATATTGGGCATGAGGATCATGCGTGACAGGGAAAACAAAAGGTTTTTGCTGTCACAAGAAAAATATATCAAGAAGGTGCTTGACAGGTTTAATATGAAGGATGCCAAACTAGTTGGTTCACCCCTTGCAGGCCACTTCAAGTTGAGTACTGAGTTATGTCCAAGTGATGACAAGGAGAAGGAAGAAATGAGCAAGGTTCCTTATGCTTCAGTAGTTGGCAGCTTGATGTATGCCATCATATGCACATGACCAGACATTGCATATTTAGTGGGAGTTGTGAGCAGATTCCTTGCCAATCCAGGAAAACAACATTGGCAAGTAGTAAAATGGATTTTCAGGTATCTTAAGGGTACTAGTCATTATTGCTTCTACTTTGGTAATAATGATACTATGCTTGAAGGTTTTATAGATGCAAATATGGCTGGAGATATCGACATCAGAAAGTCCACTATAGGTTATTTGTACACATTTGTAGGTGCAGCTGTATCTTGGGTATCAAGGCTACAAAGAATAGTAGCTCTCTCTACAACAGAAGCAAAGTACATAGCTGCAACAGAGGCTTGCAAAGAAATGTTTTCGATGCAACGATTCCTAGGAGAGTTAGGAATCAAGCAAGACAAGTATGTGTTGTATTGTGATAGTCAGAGTGCCATTCACTTGGCGAAAAATCCAGCATTTCACTCAAAAACCAAACACATTGACTTAAGGTACCATTGGATCTGACATGTGTTGTAGGAATGGCAGTTATATTTGGAGAAGATCCATAGATATAAGAACCTTGCTAATATGCTCACTAAGATTCTACCAAGAAGTATGCATGAGTTATGTAGAGGCATGATAGGTATCAGTGTGACTTGATTCAAGATTCTTCATTCAACTTCAAGTGGGAGAATGTTAAGTGTGAAGCCCTATGTCGGCGCCGAAACCTAGCCGACGAACGCCATCATTGACGTCGCTAAACCTAACACACCAAATAGCTTGACAATGTATCCATATGTTTTTCATATGAAGAATTAGCTCTTCTCTGCTGCTATAAATTGTATTCATGCCTCTCCCTGAGTGCATCAAGGCAAGCAAGGCATGTGTAATAAATTTCTTGTGTAATAAAATCTATTCTGTGTTGTTTCTCCATTTCATTTTTGTTTCTGTGTGTTAATTTCATTTCTCCATTCTTATTCTTCTGCTGTGCTGCTCTGCTCTCAACAATAAAATGGGTAAAAAATACTACCCACAACTGATGTGTGTCCAACAGAATCATTCCAGAAATAGAAGCTTCTTAGTTCACAAGAAGAGTGTGTGACGAAGAATTAACTCTAAATAAACAGTACACACATATACTCTGAGAATCACTTAATGGTACAAATTCAAATGAACCGTCACGAAGAGAACCACTCGCAAGTAATTTTGTCTTTCGTTACCAAAAATTCAGTAAATAAGACAGAGACATATAATTCGGTGACCGCTTCATTTTTATGTTCCTGTGTGGTTTACCCAAATGTCTATTCGATGATGGTGGGATTGTTTTAGAAGAAAATGAAGTACACTGATGGATTATTGAGGCTGAATTGGCTGTACTCACTCTTCTTTATGCAAGGAATTATTTCATCACTCTGCAATAATCGAAAAGTCTATACAATATAATTCTTGGTGATGGAGTGTCTTGTTAAGGTGTTCTCTATGCAAGGTCACTGGTTTGAAAATCGTGGATGACATAGCAGAGGAAAAAATAGAAAGATTAAGATTAGTTTAAACTACCAAAAAAAATTTGACAATGAAGAAAATGTAAATAACTTTCACTTCTGCCATTTGAGATCAAAATTTAATTATTAAAAAATAATTTTAAATATTTTTTTGTTCTATAGAAAATCTCAAAAGCTCTGTTACAAATGATAACCACAAAGCCTAAAATCTAACAATTTAAAAGTTGTTTATTAATGCTTATCTATAGATAATCTCAGAAGCTCTGTTAGAAATGATAATCACAAAGCCTAAAATTTAACAATTTAAAAGTTGTTTATTAATGCTTACGAGGGTGTTCATTTACGGCTTTAATTTTTTCATTCTATGCTTTTAATTTTTTATAGCATTGGTTGAACACAATTCCAACAATGGTATTAACCCTGGAATTAAGTATTTAGTTTTTTTCGTCTGAGTCGCCATTATTTATAACACACAAAAATATACAATTTTGTATTGGAAATAAAATTTTATTATTATTTAATATTATTTTAATTTATTTGTTTTCATTCGAATTGACTATGTGTTACTTATCACAGGAATTGCCAAAAGAATGGGAATAATCCTTTCGATCTCTGCCATTTCTCATTTTGAAAGGGAAAGTTTCTTTCTTCACTCAGCACATGGTGGATTGTTCTCTGCAGATTCAGACATTATTTTCCAATGTCGTTTTGAATGGAGAGATATCAAAAGTGGAGTGAGACCACTGTTACTCTGTTTCATAAAGAGCATTTTCTAAGTTCGTAAAATTTTCATATGTTTCAAGGTAAATTTAATCCTTAGTTTGCAGGGCCTCCAACTTCGAGACGGTATCCAAATTTAAGGCAGGTAACTCTACATGCTAATTCCAGCTACTCGTAATGATATGTGGTAAGAATGTTTAGTTCTTCCAGAAGCTCGAAATCCGATGCATTGTCCTGACCGTAATTGGCCTCTTTAGACATTCCTTAGTGAAATCAAAGCGGAAAAATATTTTTGAGGCTACGGCCATGGATATGCGATTAAATGTTTGTGGTCGTGACTTGTATGTGAACAGCAACAAGTTTTAAATGTACCGCTTAACTATGTGGACATCTTCCATGTGATCAGGCGGCCATCCTCTAGCAATATTTGCCATCGTCAAATCTTTATTTCACTAGTTTAGGTGCAATAAAATTTGTTTAATTAGGCCGATAGGCCTTATATTATGAAAGAGATGCATTTTTTTATCATCAACACTTTTAATCTCCGACTGAGACCTGTTCCCTGACCCCTGCTCCTAGTTTCCGATCTGTTGGCAAAAACCACTTATTGTTATTCGGCCGCCTCCACTCTTCGTCCCCGCAGACTCGCTTTGGCACTCAACTTGAAACCTCAGCCGACCGTTGTAGAAATTGTTCACATACGATGAATCTCCGAATGATTCTGTACATGACTGCTCCAAAGCCTTAAATGGCAGAATTCTGGGACAGTGCGGTGGTCGGACGGTAATGCAATGAAGGAGTGGGTGAATTAATTCTGTCCTGTTTTTTCGACTTTGACAACAAACGGATTCAGAAATAATGCCGGCTTCCAATTTATTCTTCACTTCCGGAATCGAATTCTCCTCTCACCTGCAGCTCCACAGCAATGGACAGCACAGTCACTAGCAACGGACAACATAGTCTTTTCCTCAAAGAAAATTCAACTTGGCTCATCAAAGAAGAACATGTAATGCCCTTTCTTTCTTCATCGTTTTGCACTTTCTTTCCTCTGCCCTTTATTTCTTCTTCTGGTACTGAAAATTTAAATGCCCATTATTCAGTTCCCTGAACCTATCATAACCCATAAGATGTTTCAAAGCTAGTTAGTTCTAGAGCAATCTGAAGATATGGGGAGAAGCCCTTGCTAGGAGCTCTCAAGGCTTGCAATACTTTCTGGAACTGAAGATCCATTTTATTAGGTTCCCTAAACTTGATCCGACATACCCATAAGACCTTTGAAAGAGTAATCTGAAGAGATGGGGAAATCCCCTTGCTACAAGAGAGAATAAGAGCATCCTTACATGTAACCGAGTAGTCTTTCTTCTCACTGTAACCCTTACATTCTATGCTAAAATAGATGGAAACTACAGGCTATGTAGTTTTCTTTAAGATTTCTAACAGTAGTGCTCATTATTCGAAGGCCACAGAGATGTATTAATCTTCAAGGCCATGATTGTCTCATTGAAGTCCGAGAAGTTTTGTATATCTATGCAATAATTATCCCTATGTTTAGTTCTTATGAGCATGTTGGGATTTTTCTTTAGAGATGTTGACAATTTTAACATCAGTACTACACATCTCACAGATGACTCGTGGGGATATTCTTGAAATAACTTTTAAATGCTTCAAGGTAACTAGTTCTATAGTTATTCTAGATTTCTTGAATTACTTTGTCTCCCATTCAATGTGAAAGGCTCTATTTGCAAGCAGAATCTCCTTGACCAAACTTGTAATTAGGTTGCATCAAATTAGTATCTCAGACTCTCAGAGAGAATTCGTTTTCATTCTTTGGTGCTCGATTATTATTGCCTGGACTTTGATGGAATTTAACTATTTTGAAGATTGTTGTTCTAGCCTTTTATGCAATGGTTGGTTGGATATTTACAGCTTGTTTTATCATAGTATCATTTTGTGTCATGATATGATATGGTAGGTTCTCATTGTATGGTGCTAAGAGCTACTTATCTTCGTTCAAAAATAGTATGTTTATGATTATGGAATTATCGACCATGATTGTCTCATTGAAGTTCGAGAAGCTTTGTATATATATGCAATAATTATCCCTCTGTTTAGTTCTTATGAGAATTTTGGGATTTTTCTTTAGAGATGTTGACAATTTTAACATCAGTACTACACATCTATGGACTCAAAATTATTAGTGTGTTTAGATTTTTTAGGATTTTTATGACGTCATTAGAATTACAGTTATATTTAATTTAATAGTGATTGCAAGGTGCAGGTTTTTAGATATTTTTGTACCAAATCTATGCTTGATTTTCTTGTTAAAGGGAATAATTGACATTTTTAGAGTGAGTTTCATATAGATACTATATTTCGGTCAGTTTCATATAGATAATATATAGATAAGATATTAGTGTTAGTATCCTGAAATATGAAAATAAGTAGTGGTGTCTAAAGATATTATTTCTCGTTATCTGGACAAGTTTAGCTGGAGTCTTTTCTCCATATAACCAAGTGAATGCCATAGATTAGCAATGACTCTGTGTATGTATTTGGCTATTCCCTATTTCCTATCTATTGTTGTATTTTTATTGTTATCTTATCTTCGCAGTTTCTTTTATTCCTATAGATGAGTGATGTAGCAGTTTAAATTCCACAAAACACAAAGATTTTTTGTAGAATATCAGGTTGAAGGACTGTGAATGAATCACTCCAGTTTCTAGGTTTAAATCTGCCAATTTTGGATTGCAATCATTAGTTTTTCATTCCAACATATTTTTTAATAGACTTGCTATTATAGAGTTGAGTCATTGGTCACGCATCACAGTGCCCTATATCATCCTCTGCAATGCACTATATACAGCTACAACAATTCAACCATGAACTTTCAATACCAGTTAGGATGGTCTTCCCTGGAGTTGTAAAGTTTAGAATCAAAAGCCACTAATTCCAAGAAGAGTGTAGCTCTAGACTCCAGTACCCAAAGAATTGCCTAAAATATTGCTACATTTCCATGACTATTGGCAAATTAGAAACTCTTTAAACTACTTTTTCTATTATGTTACTTGAAAAAGCAAGAAATTATGGGGAATTCACTGTAAGAAATGTAACAAAAATCACTGAACTCATTTTTTAGGAATATATATGTGTAGATTTTAAAGCAGTAGAGCAGGGTACAATTTCACAACCTGAATTAAGTCTCTCTTTCTGTAAATTTAGATACAAAAATAAAACAATACAAACTTCTTGTAAATAAAATTATTTTCATAGAGGGGAGGGTACTATGGAACAAAATGCTTACACAGGGATGTATTATTGCAATAATAATGCTTACACAGTGCCCTATATCATCCTCTCCAATGCACTATATACAGCTACAACAATGCAACTATGAACGTTCGATACCAGTTAGGATATTCTTCCCTGGAGTTGTACATTTTAGCATCGAAAGCCGCTAATTCCAAGAAGAGTGTAGCTCTAGACTCCAGTACCCAAAGAATTGGCTAAAATACTACTACATTTCCATGACCATCGGAAAATTAGAAACTCTTTAAACTACTTTTTCTCTTATATTACTTGAACAAGCAAGAAATTATGGGGAATTCACCATAACCAATGGAACAGAAATCGCTGACCTCATTTTTAAAATCTGAGTTAAATTTTTAGTTTCAATTTGGAGTTGCCATTAATTTTAGATTTTTCATTCAAAGAGTTGCATAATTTCATGAAACTTATCATAAAATATATGTCTATATGGTTGTCATCAAACTAATTGACAAAAAAATTCAGTGATTTTTTTGAATTATTTCATATACGTGGAAGAGGTGGACAAAATGGTTTGTAGAGTGTCTTAGAGCCTAAATTATGAGCGTAAATTTCCGTTTTTTCTGTTCTCAATTGCAAATTCCTCTGTATTTTATTCCAAGAAATATTTGTAACTCTTCTTGCTCGAACAAATGCTCGAAAATAAAAAATTTAATGATCATATCTAAAGAGTCATATGTTTTAGTGCCACGTTTCCCACATGCGAGAACATGGATTTCTAAGGAGACATGGATTTATTGTGCCCTACTCTTTATTATTGTATGTAATTACAAATCTAAGTGTTCATTATGGACTAATCTAGATATGATTACGAAATACTAATTTACGATTTTCTTACAATTTATTTAATGAATTAAAATAAATTGCAGGTATTACCATTGGAAATTAAAAAATTTCACTTTACTACCATAATGAAGCCGATTTTGACCGAGAATGCCATCCCCAAATTTCTAGATGGTTCAACTGAGAATCAATCTCTACTACAAATAGTCAACATCAGATCTGTCTATTCATCAAAAACCAGCTCTTCCCACTATCACATCACTCTCTCTAATGACACATATCAACACAGGACTTTGCTACCATATGCTTATGGTGCATAAGTTGAATCTGAATACATTAAGATCAGTTTAATCATTTCACTTACAAAATCAACTTGCACAGTGTCCCAAAACTCTTTGTAAGATTAGGCTTTGTTTTGAACTTTTCCCTTTACTCTCTTTGCATTATTCCTGAATAAAAATGATTTTAACATTCATTTTAATTTTAAATAATTTCTTCATCCATTTGAGATCCATTCAAATCCTAGAATTTGAAGTTGTGTGCCGTAGCAGACCTTTGGTTAAGGACTTGTCATCGCTATTGCATGCACAGACAAGCGAATCTCATTCAAGTTCTTCATCAGCACAAAATATTCTTCCAAATACTTCAACTCCAACAAGCACACCTACAACATTGCTTGTATCATTTACATCACTCAATCCGTACCGGAAGTATTGGTCGATTCAAGGTAGAGTATTATCAAAAACACCCTTAAAGAACTACAACACTGCGCGTGGGTCAGGAAAATTTTTTGGCTTTGACCTCATTGGTCGTGACAAAGATGAAATCCATCTTTCTGCATTCAATGATTTAGCTGAATCTCTGTACAATCTCATTGAAGTTGGGCAACTATATATTGTCTCCAATGAAACAATTAAGAAAACAAACCCAAACTACAACCATTTAAACAACAAATGGGAGATTTACTTGCTTGCAACATCAACTGTGACACCATGTTCAGAAGATGATCCAAGCTTTCCTTACCAAAGCTTTCATTCCAGGACTATTGCTAAAGTCAAATCCACAAACCCAAATACGCTTGTCGATGTTCTCGGTGTCGTTAGCTCCACCTCCCCTGCTTCTACAATAAGAAGAAGAGATGGAACTGAAATATTTAAAAAAACAATAACATTGAAGGACAAGTCAAGTTTCAGCATTGATTTAACAATATGGGGAGATCAATGTTTCTCTATAGGAAAGGACCTTACTGGAGTCCACTCTTCTGACAACCCACCAATCCTTTGTGTCAAAGGAGGTCGGGTAACTGAATTTAATGGAATCACTATTGGGACAATTTCCACTACTGCTCTTCTTATAAATCCAGACATTGAAGAAACTCAACAACTCCAAACTTGGTTCCGTGATACAGGCTACAGCTCTTTGTCTCCTTCATTGAGCAGAAATTATACTATGTCTTCCAAGCGAGCTTTACCGCAAAAGACAATTCAGGAAATATCTAGCATGGAAATCTTCGAGAAAGTAGTATGGGTTTTGGTTCGTGCCACAATAACTCGTCTACGCATGGACGATTTCTATTTCCTTGCTTGTCCATTGGATTACAATGGGAAACAATGCATGAAAAAAGTAAGCCACCATTCTAACAATCTCTGGCATTGTACAAAGTGCAACGGTGAATTTCCAGAATGCGATTACCGTTACAAACTGAAAATCGAATTGCATGACCACACTGGACAACTTCAAAATGTCACTGTCTTCAATGATGTGGGAAATGAGCTCATGGGCATCACAGCTAAAGACTTGTTCCTCCTTTCCATTGAACCAGCTGATCTTCAGAAAATATGTAGTCGTATATCAGGGTGTCACTTCTCTTTGTCACTTTCCATTAAAAAAGAATACTACAATGGTGTTGAGCATTTGCAACCTATTCTGCTAAGTTCAGAACAAATCCAATATGATGTTGCATGCACGGAAATCCTAAAAGACATTGCCGCACTTACCATTTCACAGCGCTCTGTTGCTCGTCGCCTTTGACCTCTGTTCTTATATGTACACCTTTTTATTTCTCTAGATAGAAAAGAACATCCCTGTATAGTTCCTTTCTCCATACCAATGTAAAATACAACCATGTTGTTGTAATGCACAGTTTTTTTTACAATAACATTTTTGAATGACTAAAAATATGTATATTTAACCTTGCACATTTCAATAATATAAATACTTATGTTTGGCACTACAAAAAAGGTTTATACCAACATCTATTTCAAAGTGATTTCAAACTCTTTCTAGCACTTATTAATAGTTATTTAGAAATTTCAGCTTTCAACACAATGTCATACATTTCATATGCATTCATACCTCAATCTGTAATTTGTAATCCTCACACCTCATCCCTAACATAGAATTATTTGTACTTTGTTAGATATGTCATCAAACGATGAAGATGCGGAAAAAAAATCACGACGTCGCCTTCTTTATGCTCAAAATAAAGAAGCAATAAATGCGCGACGACGACTTCTTTATAAAAAACGAAAAGAGACTCCCTCTTTCCAAAACCTATATAACCCCCCCTCAATGAAGAACATCGTCGCTCTAGGCAAAGAATAGATAACCTTTCTCCATTTCATGTTTGCACACTATGCAAAGAATCATATCCAGGCATGAAAACAAAATGTTCGCATGGTACCCTCTCTTGCTCTCGATGTGCAACATCAAAAAATTCAAACCATTTCACTCATGCCAAAAACATAGACCCTGGCGAACAACCATATGTCCTTCAGAATTTAACACAGATTGAAGAAATGTTGATCGCACGTGTAAATCCGATTCTACAAGTAACACATGCTCGTGGTGGTCAATACAAATATAGCGACCATACAATCAGCTTCCCTCAAGACATTACTACCATTGCGAAATATCTACCTCGCCTTGTTTCTGAATTAGACGTCCTCATTGTTAGAAGGCAAAACCCTTCTGAAACATCTTATGAATTCATCGTTTGTAAATCACGTGTTCTAGCAGCACTAGAATACAAACTCACTCATGATCCCTACTAAAAAGATGTTGAACTCAACCCATTTGCAATTTCCGCTCTACCAGATCAACCTACTGATATTTCTAATCTTCTTCATAATGTAACCATGTCATCATTTATACCCCAGGAAAACATAATTGATTCTACTCGTAATCTTGATGCCATTCTACCTTCATTAGATATCCAACCTTCTTCATTTGTTCCAGTTCTTCCAAACTCCTGTAGTGAACTTGATCGCATTCATGCTTACTTGCACTCCACCAATCCAAAATCAACAAATTCAATTGATTGGCCTACAATATCTCTATTGCTTATGAATTAATACACTACTGAGGGCCTCTTTTCTATGGCATTTCCCACACTTTTCCCAACAGGCATTGCCATGATCGCACAACCAAGAATTACAAAAGTCGAGCTGCATGAATATGCCTGTCACCTGTTACGCTACCATGATAATCGCTTCGACCGGCATCCAAGATTCCGTTACTACATATATAACATGCTAATGCACCACCGTAGCCAATCAACTACCAATGTTTTTGTTAAAAAAAACATTGAAAACAATTTGCCAACAATTGTATCAGATTTGCAGCAATGTCTTCATGAATTTCCAAATTCAAAAATTCCAGAAAAGGTCATGCACTTTGGCTCATCCCTACGAGGTACACTCTCTTTTTGGAACAAGCGTCGTAATAAGCTAATTGACATGATCACACAACTTGGGAGCCCAATTTTTTTCTTCACTCTAAGTGTTGTTGATACCAAATGGCCTGAACTGCACAATATTATGCCTACTGAGGTGCCCTCCAATTCAAATACTCATTATAGGTGGAGAATTCAAAATATAATTAACAATTCACATTTAACATCCCAATACATGCATTGCAGATTTACAATTTTCCTCGAGGAAGTTTTACAAAAATGCCTCCATGCAATCGACTATTGGTGCAGGTACTTTTGATTACCATTCCTTTTTAAATAAAATATTAAACTTCGGTAGAATTAAATCAATAATATTTTTCGATATTCCATGCAGATACGAATGGTAGCATCGAGGATCTGCACACATACATGGATTCATTTGGTTGAAAGATGCACCAAACATGGATTCCCTCAATTGGAAAAATGAGATAGAAGTTCTCAATGCTCAAAAATATTTTGACCATTATGTAACTGCTTGGAACCTGCGATAAATCCAACGTTGCACAACTTTACTCCACCAATCAGTAGAGCAGGACCCATGTCTTCTCAACACACCATCAATTTTTGCTTGATTCAACGCAGACAGACGACTATGAAGATCTTGTCAACTGTGTCCAGCGCCATACAAAGTGCCATGCAGCTTCTTGTGTTCGCAAAAAAAACAAAGCTCTCACATGTCGCTACGGAGTACCATGGGAGTTAAATCCCACGTCTTCACTCCTAATGGACAACAAAGGTCAGAAAATCTACAAGCCTGCACATAACGATGATAGATTGAACATTCATAATGCCGATCTACTTTCCATTTGGAGAGAAAATGTTGATTGTCAACCAGTGCTTTCACGCCATGCCATGTTAGCTTATATTTCTAAATATGCAGCCAAAGCAGAAAAAAATTCAGAAAGCTATAGCCAAATTTTATTTCGCCTCTTGAAAAACGTCGCTCCAGAAGCACCTACTATCACTGTTGTCCGAAAACTCCTTACAGAAAGCATAGCAGAAAGAGACATTGGAGTGCATGAAATATGCCATATGTTGCAAAATTACCTCTCACACTCTATAGTCGTACATTTGCTTCTCTAAATGTTAATAGAATTGTATTCAGACGTGTTCTAGATGGTTCTGAAAATAAAGTTACACATATATGGGTCATTTCTGAATGGCATGTTGCTTGCATTTTGTTGTTATGTCTTTTGTTGGTTCTGGTACTCTCCACAAGCTTTTACAAGTAAGTGGTATGCATTCTTGTTTGATGTACTTTGTTTTCTACTAAGTAACAAGATTCTTGGATTTTGACCAAAGAATTACTTGGATTTTGACTAATGAACGTTGGTTTGAGATTCCTTGGTTCTTCAGAATAGTCAGAGCCTTCTCCTTGGCTCTAAACTTTATGTTTAGGACCGAATGGCTTCTTATAACACTTACTTCTGATATCTAGTGAACAATCTCTTGCACTGAGGTGAGATATCTTTAGGATTATGCGAGTCCATATCATCATCCTCTGATAAGAAGTTGATGTATGTTAATGTTTTTTTATTCCCTATATTCCTTGCAACTGTTGAATGATTTTTGGTTGTTCAACTGTTCTGACAATTATTTCGAGTCTTAACCATATTTTTAGCATGAAGAAACTTGAAACTTGTGGAACTTTTTAATTGGTTTATGCCAAGATTGTCTGTGTACTTCGTAACTGAAGAGTCAATTCCTCAAATTACACAGTATGTATGGTCCATCATTGAATGCCATGTTGGTTAGATTTTGTCATTGCAGTTTGTTCTGGTATTCTCTATAAATGTCTGCAAGTAAGCGGAATGAATTCTACTTCGATAAAGTTTGTTTTGTGCCAAGTAACATGATTCTTTGGTTTTTGACCAAAAAAACACTTATTTTTAGGACTGTTGTATAAATAAGTAGGTCTCATATGACAATTTTCATCTAGCCAGGTTGCCGTCGCAATTATATTGTTATTACTATTACTAAATGGCCTGAAATTTTTACTTTCTAAAATATATATTCAACACTTGCTGCGTGCCTGCTATAGTTGTGAAAATGCCTAGAAATATTTCCTCAGCTCTATTCTTTTAATTATTTTCTGTCATCATAGGTATCTCTACAAAAAATGAACCCACAATTGTTTTCCTTTCTGAAATAGCTTTGCTCATGGAAAAACAACTCATAGACAAAAACAAGATTTTCAGAACTTCCTTCAACCACCTGTGAATCTCTCCTTGCTCATCATAATTTTCCCTTTGTTTCTTTTTGAGTTTCAACAATTGTATGATGGAAAACCCTCTTTCTTTGAGAGAAATATAAACTTGTAGCAGCAAGTCCCTTTTTAAGTCCCTTTTCTACTACTTTTTAATTTTTCAGAGATATTGTATGATGGAAAATCTTTTTTTAACAACTAGCAGTGATCAGAAATCTTAGATCAGTTTTGGATCTCAGACTGTTTAATTGTGAAGGTTTCTACACAACTCATCGAATAAGTCTCTTACTGCATAACTGAGAATTGAATAGAAATAGTAGATTGACGTAGAGCTAGGTTACTTACAAATTTCTTGCTTTGTTTATAAACTCAATACTCTGCTTCGCCCATGACAGATGGTGGGTTGCCCTCTTCATATTTATTTTGTATGCTTTAGATTTATTGCCCATCATCTTTGTGCAAAACTCTACAAAATCTCCTTCATCTCAAAAACTACAATTACTTCAAATTAATAATTCACAAACAATACTCCTATCGGCCTCTCCTTGCACCTTAGGCATTGCTAGTTTGATAGATATTTTGAAGAGATAAAAGGAAGCTAGTGGTGATAACAAGTGTCTTGTGTGGTTGTTACATGATTAATACAATTGTGAAATTATTAAATAATAAATAACATTATATTAGTAAATGTTGATTTTTAGGTAAATCACATTTATAATATAGATTACAGAAATCTGAATTTTAATATCATATTTGTAATTTTAATTCGTGACTTTATTTACAATTCAAATTTACCTGTGAGCCTAAACATAGTACTAACAGTATAAAACTATGATAGAAATGATCAATTAAAATTTACGTGGGAGCCTAAACTGAGTACCATCGGTATAAAATTATGATAATATTGATCAAATAATAAATATAGTTAAAATTTAAAATAAATAAATTATAAATAAAATGTTTTAAGTATATATAATGGTTAGTAGTTGTTTAATTTTTGTTTTTGGAAATTATGAAAATTTTGTCAAGATTTTAATAAAATTTGGTAAGATCTTTTTTTGTAAATTCAGATTATAGCTATCAAATTTCAAGATTTTGGGTGTTTTAGAAATTTTTGTTGACTATATTGAATTCATTTCCAATATGGAAAACTTAATTCAAACACTACTATTATAAAAAAATTTGAAATTTTTTCCAAAATTCTAACCACTTTTAGCTGCGGAGGAATTTCCACTATGAAAAACATAATTCAAACACTACTATTATAAAAAAAATTGATTTTTTTTCCCCCAAATTCTAACCATTTTTGGTCACGCAATTCCTTTACAGTAGTATACGACTCCCAAATTGCTATACGAGGAATTATGAAAGAAGAACGAACTCCTGTCTGCCATGAATCGTTAAAGCGCGTGGGCCCGTCCAACTCCTTTTCACTTTTTATCAACATTTTCACTCAACGTGACAAAGTTTGTCATTCTTGGCTTATAGGATGATTGTTTTGTATTACCGATATTGGTGCGTGCATTTGCCGAAGAATATTTATCCCCCAAGAAGATCGTTAGATTCTGGAGGGAGGGGGAATTGGGGGAGCAGGACGTACATCAACAATGCCTTCCAATATCTGCAACTCTTTACTCATAGATGACCTCACCTCTTCATCGTCCTGGATACACTATCCTTCCACTATAGTAGCCCTCTCCACCTGTTCCATGTCTCCAGCGTTCAACAATTTCTTGTCGAGCACTTCCATGGCGTTTCCGCGGTTGATCTGAATTGTAGCAAAGGCGGGAAATAACAGCTTGCCAGATTTCGAGTCTCTGTCCATGTTTCTTCGCCCTGCGATTATTTCGAGCAACGTCATGCCGAAGCTGTAGACGTCGGCCTTCACAGTGATGGGCAGGCCTGAGAGCCATTCGGGGGCCAAGTACCCTCTCGTTCCACTCAAGGTCGTTAGGACCTTATTATACTCTCTGCCCAGGAGCTTTGCCAGCCTGAATTCAACCAACTTTGGGCGAAAATGTTGGTGTACATGCACCTAGATTAGCTATGTTGGTGTACATGCACCTAGATTAGCTTTAGTTAAACTCTAGATATTGCATGTGATGTGCACTTAGCTTAGTTAGTTAACTTACTGCTTGCATGCAATGTGCACTTGCTTAGTTAGTTAACTTACTGCTTGCATGTGGTGTATGTGCACATTAGCAGAACATAAAACACACTTAGTTTCAGTTAGCTTTAACTATCCATAGTTATTTCATGTACAACTAAGCTTAACTTAGTTGCTTTTATGTATTTATTCCAAAAATAATATTGAAGAATCAATTTCATTATTTTCTCTATTCTTGCTTGCTCCTTCCTTCTCTTGCAAGTTTGTTCATTGTTTTGAAAATCTAGATCTTTTTATCTCAAAATCGTACATGGTATCAGAGCATAGGGATTTGTAATCAGTACACAAGCAATTTTTATTTGCAGGTTTAGAAGATTGAAGCAACAAAAAAAAATGGAGTATAAATTGGGGTTTCCACAATCAACAATTCTTAATCCATATAATTACTTCGAATGGAAGCCAAAAATTCTACTTCATCTCAGAAGTAGAGGCTTATTTCGAATAACCATGGAAACAGAAGTTGAACCAACATCGACAATGGAGAAAACAAGATATTTCAATCGCATGGACGAGGCCTTCGGCATCCTATGTTTATCTATCTCTCCAGAATTGCTATTTCATGTTGAATCATGTTCAACTCCAAATGAAGTATGGAAAATTTTGGAAGGATTGTTTGGAAAACAGGATGAAATGCAAGGTCACATTCTCAAAAATGAGTTAAACTCATTAGATCCGAGAAATTTTGAGAACATTCAAGATTTTTTCACAAGGTATAAAGCCTTGTTGGTTCAGCTGAAAGGATGCGGGATCGACAAATCCAAGCAAGAAAATCAGTTGATTCTTTCCATTTTATCAAAACTTGGTCCAGAGTATGCAATATTCGTCTCTACATTCCACACAGTCAGATCTGCAACTGGTGCAGCTTGGAAGATGCCCTCACTGGATTCTTTTATTCAGTCTTTGATGCATGAGCAAGATAAGCTCATCAAAATGGGCACACTTAAAAATTTCAAAGCGCATGCACTTACTGTGCATGCAAAAGGAAAGGAAAATTCCAAAGACCATCAGAAAGGAAAAGGGAAGAAGGATCCTGATCCAAGAAAGGGAGGACATCCCAAACCCCCTGATGGATCATCTGGCTCAAAGGAAAGGAAAGGAATGAAAGGGCAATCAATGTGCAATTATTGCCACCGTGGTTTTCATCCTGAATCTGCATGCATGAAGAAGACTATAGATCTTATGGCGCAGACACTCCAGCAACACAATCTTGGAGACCACATTCCTGAGAATGCCAAGAAGAAGTCTGGAGAAAAAGCACCAGATCCAAGAGGTAATGGGCATGCTTTGATTGCTCTTCATTCTGCACCGCAAGAATGGATCATCGATTCAGGAGCTTCACATCATATGGCTTCTTCAAAGGAATCCTTTTCTTCTCTACATGCATACTCAGGTCCTCCTATTCTCATGGGGGATAATTCTGTAGTTGCAGCAACTGGACAAGGAAGAGTGCAATTCGAAGATGGAAGTTTTGAGAATGTCTTGCATATTCCAAGGCTTTCTGTGAATCTTCTCTCAGTGTATCAGATGACACACACAGGCAGCGGAAGGAAAGTGGAATTTACCCCAGATTCCGTGAGCATTTATGACATGCAAACCAACTTGAAGATTGCATCTGGCAAGGTAACTGATCAATCTCGTCTGTATACATTTTCTGATTTTGTTCCTCAATCAGATTCTATTTTGCTACTTACGCATGCAAATGAAGAAAGTAGGATTTGGCACGAGAGATTTGGGCACTTGAATTTCAGATATATGCAACAGCTTAGTAAGCAAGGGATGGTCAAAGGATTACCGACCATTGAATTTTCAAATGGTGTTTGTAATGGATGTGTTCTTGGAAAGCATCCACAAGACAAATTCGAGAAGGGGCATGCATGGAGAGCCTCTTCACCTTTGGAACTTGTACACAGTGATCTCATGGGTCCATTTCCAGTGCTTTCAATGAGAAAAGAAAGATATGTGTTGTCATTTATAGATGATTACACGAGATTCACTTGGGTTTACTTCTTGAAACTCAAGTCTGAAGTTTTTCAACATCTAAAGATTTTCAAAGCGCATGCGGAAAATCAATCTGGAAAACGCATCAAGATACTCCACACAGATAATGGGACGGAATATGTCAACAAAGATATCAAGAATCTTTGTAATGAAGCAGACATACAGTTGCAGCATACGGTTCCTTACACTCCACAGCAAAATGGCGTCGCTGAAAGGAAAAATCGATCTTTGAAAGAGATGGCTAATTGCATGTTGCATGCAAGATCTCTTCCGTCGAAATTGTGGGCTGAAGCTATCAATTGTGCCTCATACATCCAGAACAGATCTCCTCATAAATCTGTTACTGGGAAAACACCTTTTGAGGCTTGGACTGGCATGCAACCTGAAGTTAGTCATTTCCGCATTTTTGGATCTCGAGCATGGGCCCGCATTCCTCCAGAGAAGAGAAAGGCTTTGGAGCCTCAAAGCAAAGCATGCATGTTTGTTGGATATTCTGATGAAGTCAAAGGGTACAGATTGCTTGATATCCACACTGAAGATCTCTTTATTGAAAGGAGTGTAAAGTTTGACGAAGATATTTCGCATGCACCAGTAGATGAACTTGTTACCAAGTTTCCATCACCACTCATTGCTGAGTATGCAGATGAAACTTCAGACCAGCATTCTGATGAAGATGAGTCTTTTCCTGTGACCCCTGTTAGACCACCAGTTGTTGAACATCGAGATCATACTTCTGCATGTAGTTCGGAAGATTCTCGACCACCTTCAACACAAAAATGGTGCAGCATGAGTGATATCCTTGATGATCCTGCCTCTATCCCTCTGTTTGAGGAAGATCCGCAAGCACTCTTAGCTATGGAGCCATCCATGCCCATGCATGCTTATATGATGCATGGATTTGATCCACAAACTTATGCAGAAGCAAATGGGCATCCTGAATGGGAAGCCGCAATGGATGAGGAATATAACTCTCTCATTGAGAACCAGACTTGGGATTTGGTTCCGCTACCTTCCAATCGCAAACTTGTGAGGTGCAAGTGGGTTTACCAGACCAAGAAAGCATCAAATGGCGAAGTTAGTCAATATAAGGCACGATTGGTAGCAAAAGGTTTTCAACAAGTACATGGTGTTGACTATGATGAGACTTTTGCTCCAGTGGCAAAAATGGATTCCATTCGGCTAGCTCTCTCCATTGCAGCAGCAAGAGGATGGGAGGTGCATCATATGGATGTGAAGAATGCCTTTCTTCATGGTGATCTCGAGGAGGAAATCTACATGGAGCAGCCACCGGGATACATGCAGAATTCATCTCTGGTATGCAAACTAAAGAAGTCTCTCTATGGCCTCAAGCAGGCACCTAGAGCATGGTATGCAAAGATGGATTCTTATTTGTTATCTCAAAATTTTGTACGCTGCAAATCTGATTCCAATGTTTATTTTTTGAAGAAAATTGACTCCTTGTTGATCATAGTACTCTACATAGATGATCTTTTGATAACAGGTAGTTCAGCTTCTGTCATTACTAACATTAAAACTGCATTGCATAAGCGGTTTTCTATGACAGACATGGGCTTGCTAAATTTCTTCCTTGGACTAGAGATCTATCAGAGTGATTCTAGGATTACCATTTCTCAACCAAAGTATGCTAGAGATCTTTTGGCACGATTTCACATGAGTGACTGCAAGCCAACAACCACACCTTTCTTATCAGGGATAAAGCTTGAGAATGGAAAAGACACACCATTGGTTGATTGCACATTGTACCGTCAGCTTGTGGAAAGTATTCTTTATCTCACTCACTCCCGTCCTGATCTCGCATATGCCGTAGGAGCAGTTTCCAGATACATGCAGGAGCCACAGGAGTTACACTAGAACGCTGCAAAGCACATCCTTCGATATGTCCAAGGGACAATCACCTATGGGATTCATTATGCAACCAAATGTTCTTTGAATCTCATTGGGTTCACAGATTCAGACTGGGCTGGCGACACCATTGATCGCAAGTCCACCTCCGGTTATGTACTTAGTTTGGGATCCGGCCCAATTTGTTGGTCAAGCAAGAAAGAGCATGCCATTGCTTTACCATCAGCAGAGGCCGAGTATAGAGGAGCAGTCAATGCCACTATTAAGGCAATTTAGCTACAACATTTCGTATCTAAGCTTGGGATCAGTGTCCATTGTCCAATTGTCATTTGGTGCGATAATCAAAATACACTAAAGTTTTGCAGAGATCCAGTGCAGTGGCAACGGACCAAACACGTCGAGATCCACATGCACTTCATTAGAGAACTCATTCATGACGGGATCATTGATCTTTAGTACTGTCCTAGTTCCGAGAAACTGCTAATATCTTCACCAAGACTTTCCCTGAGCAGAAGTTTCGATTCCTGCGAGATCGTCTCGGGGTGAAGGACATGACTGCCTAGCAGTTGTCTTTTCTCTACTTTTTCATTATATTTTGAGGGGGGGTTTTCTTCCCACTGGGTTTTCCCTCTTTCCTCCTCTTTATGCATTGTATATGGGTACCTAAAATCGCCGTGTTTCTGGGACTCATTCATTTTGCATCACACTCACCTAAGTTATGCTTAAGGGGGGGTGTTGGTGTACATGCACCTAGATTAACTGTGTTGGTGTACATACACCTAGATTAGATTTAGTTAAACTCTAGATATTGCATGTGATAAGCACTTAGCTTAGTTAGTTAACTTACTGCTTGCATGCGATGTGCACTTGCTTAGTTAGTTAACTTACTGCTTGCATGTGGTGTATGTGCACATTAGCAGAACATAAAGCACACTTAGCTTCAGTTAGCTTTAACTATCCATAGTTAGCTTTAACTATCCATAGTTATTTCATGTACAACTAAGCATAAATTAGTTGCTTTTATGTATTTATTCCAAAACTAATATTGAAGAATCAATTTCATTCTTTTCTCTATTCTTGCTCGCTCCTTCCTTCTCTTGCAAGTTTGTTCATTGTTTTTCAAATCTAGATCTTTGTATCTCAAAATCTTACAAAAAATTGGTATCTAGGAGGATGTTTTCCTGATGTCGCAGTGAATGATGCGGTCTCTGCACTTCTCGTGAAGATAAACAATTCCCTGGGCAGTCCCCAACTTCTCGTGAAGATAAACAATTCCCTGGGCAGTCCCCAACGCGATGTCGAAGCACGTTTTCCAGTCCAACACCTTGTGTTGGGTTTGGTCGAATAGAAAGGAGCTGAGGCATCCGTTGAGCATGTATTCATACACGCAATAGTCTTTGGGAGCCTTCGGTGCAAAATCCCTGAAGCCGAACCAAATTCACATGTTGTATGATTCCGATTGTACTCAACTCCCTACAAATTGCATCTTGCCTCACACCCTCCAACTTCTTAACTACCACCAGAGAGCCGTCTCGTAGAGCCCCTTTGAAGATGGACCCAAAACTCCTGCCTCCCAAACGTACAGAAAAATTCTTCGTCTCACTCTGTAGCTCTCTATAAGTGAATACAGTAAGCCCAACCGGCGTATATTTGGTTGCAAACAAGCACGGGGACTTGCAACACCAGAGCAACATCAACACAAAGGCCAAAATAGCAACAAGCCCGCCCATGACGCCACCCGCCACGCAGGCGAGAGTTATTTTCTTGCCGGAATTAGAGGAACGAGGTACATCGGCGGCATCTAATCACAGAAACAGAGAGATCCCGTTGTTGGTATCGTATAGATTTAACAATTCACCGAACCACATTACATACGTCTGCAAAGTGCTGTTGACGTAGGCATATGCGGTGCAAGAGCAATTGCTGAGATAGGCTACCTGGCACTGTCCCTGCCCTTTGAATTGAACTCCCCCAAAAGGCATAGATTTACTACTCCATTATACAAACACGTCAGTGATGGTCTCGTCGTTTTCGCCATGGCTGCATCGCAGTGGTGTCTTCCGAACGTAGCTGCTTGACCACTTCTGCGATTCCCATTCTTGGTTGTTTGTGGGGACAAAGTCAGGCACGCAGTTGCAGGTCTGAAGATTGTTATTGTTTCAAAATCGATAAGGGACGCATATGCCATAAGCCTCGCATTGAGAGAGGGGTTGTTGCCAGACCTTGCTCCATTCTTTATTTTCGAGCACAATGTGCACACACATTTGTCCTGACTTATCCATAACTAAATGCGACAGAAATGTCAATGCCCGACTTACAAAATTGAAATACTCAAACGAACCGTTGTTGAAATAGCGAATATTGTACCAGTCATTCGACGACCACAGAGAAAATTTGTGAAAACTTTACCATTTCAAACACCACTCTCCCAGTATGTGGTGCAATTCTTCCACATCAACACCAACTGCTTGGCTCTGTTTGGATCCATCCATAGGGTGAAGGGTCCAGGACTCGGATCCCATGGGCTTCTCCACGACGAAAGCGCCTGGGTATTACTAATCTTCATCTGCAGCAACCATGTATTTTCTGGATGGTCGAAACTCTGCCAAATGATTTCAGGAATATTCTCAGCGCTCCACCCCACTAAGTTACCAGAATCCGTTATCACAGCTGAAGAAGGCTTCTTTCATTTCCCTTTGATGACCAGATGGTGGATCTTCCATAAGACAAAAGGATACTCCCGTTTGTTGTGAGATGAAAAACGCTAGAAGCATTTTGTAGCAGCTGATCCTGTTGGCCATCCAAACGATTGTTAGCTGTGAAGTCTGGGCATGCCAAATTCCTACATACCATTTTTCAACATTATTGTGGTTAAGATTGAAAAATCCAAATTTGAAGATACCGCCCTTCTTCGAAATCCTGCTCTGATTACTAGTGAGAGAAGTGCTCATGTACACTATTATATCGGAAACTGTATTTTCCGCATTGCCAGGTTTTGTCTGAAGAAGCAGCAACACAAGCAGGAGAGAAAAACAAGGCAACCCCAGTGTATTATATCGGAAACTGTATTTTCCGCATTGCCAGGTTTTGTCTGAAGAAGCAGCAACACAAGCAGGAGAGAAAAACAAGGCAACCCCAGTGTATTGGCCCATTAATTCTGTTCAGAGTACCAATAACCATACCATGTCCATACCCATGCCATCAATCATCAATACCTGTCCCCAACTATTAAATTATGCAGACCTCGGAGACTGCATCAGGCCCGCCTCCCCATTTTCTGGCAAAGTGTGAACCCAACTGGCGGACAAGACAGGGCCCATGGTACGAATTGAAGGCACACCCAAAAATTCGAGTTAGAGTTGGGCGCCAAAATTTTGAAATCATGAAATCTGGTTTGGCAATATGGGTTTATGGGTTTATCCCACCTAGTGCATGATCTTCAATGATGAAGCTGCAGATTTTGCTCAGGATGGCTGGTTAGTATGTTTCTTATTTATTCTGTGGTTTTATCAAATTATGTATACATTTGTAGTTTTATGCTCTCTCCTTTTCATGTGGCATGTATTTCCAGAGATAATAGATGATAGAAACAACAAAAGCACCAGATGTGTGATACACTATCCTGGGTATGCCGAGCTTGGCAGCTGTGTTTTGAGTCCATCCGAGGACAAGATCGCTGATAATGCAAGCAGGAGGGCCGAACCCATAATCCGAGCTCTTCTTCCGCTGTTGGAACCAGTCTTCTATTGGATGAGCGAGCTCCTTGAATGAATCCATGAAGCGTGGAATGAGATTATAAGGAAGCTGCGCCATGTTTTCATATCCCGGTGGCAACCCTTTAGTGGGAGGCAGGGGAATGATAAGAGGTTGAATATGAAGCCCCTCTAATGAAGCTCTGTGCAAAAGATGATTCAAGAGGGATTGATTTCGAGGAGTTGTGAGGACCGTTACGGAGAGGCCATGAGAGGGAGGGTGTGGGTGAGGTCAACCAGGGAAATCATATGGCCCTGTGCTAGGAATGGGAACACAAGAACGTGAGGCCTTTCTCCATGTTCGCTGCCATTGCAGTCCTGTCAGTTTTGGTTTCAAGATTTGAGCTTCATGTGGGGTTTCAGAATAGTTATTCTCTATGCAAAATCAGAGGAGAATGTGGTCGTCTCATTGGGTCAAACAATACTGTTGTAATTAGCAATATCATATTAACTGCAACATACCCAAGAATCAGGGCACAATCAGGTTGGAGTTTGGATCATAATGTGTCATGTCAGACTTTTACTGAAGTTAAATATATTCTTCCAATGAATCCCAATAACGGAGTTCACTAAGTATGAAGACTAGCTAAAGACAAAGGGAAATTGTTTTTACTGCAACATTCTCTATTATGGCATGCTGTATGTTTTACAAACACATGGTTATTATTTAGCCAGGTGAAGTTTACAATACCACCAACAACACATAGATCTGCTCCGTTAAGGAATTTTTTTTATATATAAAACGTGCTTAAATTTGTGAGTATAGGAATTATTTATTTGATTTTTAATTGTTTATCAAAGCATCTCCTCCTTTAAGTGATTTAGGTGAACAAAAAAACGTGCTTGAATTTGTGAGTATATGAATTATTTAATTGATTTTTAATTGTTTATCAAATCATCTAAATCAAGTTAATTGAAAATAAAAAATAGTATTTGTATGGATAAATTAAATAAAATAAAGAAAGAATAATAAATAATAAATTAATAATATATTAAAAAAATTATTTATAAAGAGAAACCTAAGAAAATAGAGAAAATAAAACAAGTTGTGTGTGGCACTTTAATCTCTTTCAAAAAGATTTGGGAGGGTGTGACTAAATACACAAGTGATTAATTCATGTATGTGAAAGAATAATTATATTAGAACAAGTGTACTATGTAGTGTTGTTACTTATTATCTGTCTTTTATGCAAAAAGTAATATATATATATATATATATATATATATATATATATATATATATATAATTTAAAATAATGAGAGCTACTTCATAATATGTTGCTACATTAGAATTTTTATCTACAATTCGATTAAGAGTGTATATATATAATTTTATTTTGGATTTAAATTTAATGGGGCTCACTGAAACATAATATTTTTAAAAATATGTAAATTTTTTTAGTGGAAGCTCTAAAGTGAGTGGTTACTCATAAATATATTTACTTATAACATAGTTATCAAGTTTGAATTTTAATTTGGATTTGATACGATACAATAAAAATTTGAATAAATTTTTTTAATTCGAAAAAAATTTGACACTTTACATTCTAAAGATTTTTGTTTTTATAAGAACAATATCTTTCATTTATTATTATTTTTAATTTATTTTGAATTAAAAAATCACATTTATCACTTCTATTCAAAACTTATATTCTTTCTAAATTTAAAATTTAAATACTTTTCTAATTTCAAAACTCATTTATCTAAAATTCTTCATAATAGATATAATCATATTTAAAAATATATATAAAATCCAAAAAATAATCACTTTTTTTTAAAATTAGCAATCTATTACAAATTAACATACATATTTTTTCATTTTCTATTTTTGAAGTTTTTTAAGCCTTTGAAAGAAAAAATGAAATTAGAAAATGGTAAGCTTTCTTATTCCACTATGATTTTCTTTTGTATTTTCCTACCTTCCCTTTCACATTTTCTAAATTTTTAGACTTTTAAAAGCAAAAAAGAAATTAGAAAATGGTAAACATTCTTATTCCACTCTGATTTTCCATTTTCTTTTATTTTTTTCTTACCTTACTATATATTTATGTAAATACTTTTTCCTTCTATGTAAACTTCACCCCACTATTATCTATTTGTAGAAATATTGAGTTTCTTATCCTTGTTATTGAATAATTAAATCACATGGATGATTGAACTTCTAAGATTTTAAATAATATTTTATTAATTAAACATTGATCCTGGAATGGAATTAACCACTTGGCTAGTTAAATTTCTAAAATTTTAATTAATATCTTATTAATTAAACATCTATCCTCACAACATAATCAAATTTTAGCGAATTTTCATATTTTTTCAGCCCAATTCAAACGAATTTTATAACTATGACTTATAAAGTATTTTTTCATATATCAACATGTTGTACAAATATATCAGGGATTTGAAACTTTTGGGAATAAACTCATTTGGGCCATTAGGGGGCTCGATAGCACCAGGGAATCACTTGCACTATTGTTCCAACCCTATCACGTACGAGTCACTAATACTCGACTTTCTTGAAGCGGAAACTTCACCTAAACTCAAGTAAGTTTGAGTAGATTTTAATATATTTGAATAATTTATATAGGAAAATTATGATATTTAGAAGGACATTTTTTTAACAAAAGCTCCCTTTATAATTTACTCAGAATGTTCGATTACATGTAATATTTTCCCTTCTCCATACAATTCTTGCAAGATGAGGCCCCTCTGGCAGAACCTTCTCTAGGAAAGACTTAATCTTAACTTCATTAAGACTTTATTGACAATATCTAATATCCACACGTTATACATCATTTTACCAAAATATTATTGAAATTTAAACTAAAATGTTAGATTTTCTCAAAAATAAATCTAAAAAAATGAAACTTTAAAATTTATTTTTACCAATGGCATGTTGTTTTTCACCCTAATCTCTTCAAAGTTTAATTGCATTAAAATTTTATGATGGATAAGAAGACCCATCAAATTTAACCCATGTTGGGGACAATCAATAGTGATTGCTATCCACCATTGTAAATTGAATCATCGCCTTTTAAAAAAAAAACCATGTTATCTGTAATTTCCTTGGGATTTCTTTCTCATAATGTGTAAGAGGTAGACAATGTTTTCACTTTTACTAAATACCATTGAGTTTTGAGCCATTAATATTCTCTTATCAATTATTAAAAAAAGTCTTAACTAACCCAAGAAAAAAAATAACATTTTTGACATATACAATTAAGACCATTTATCAAAAATAAATGCATATTTTTAATTTCTTAAAACTTAATTCTACTTAATTTATAATGAAATATGTACTTTATCGGATTAGAATTTATAATTTACAAAAACTAAACACAAATTCTTACATGTTTATAACCTAAAAGATAACTACATGTTTTTTAAACCCGATGAAATATTACTATCAAAAAGTAAATGAATAATGATGATTGTCATTATCAACTAACAGGAATTGAAAATTAAATTGGTGATAATGATGATTGTCATTATCTACTAACACCAACATTTTGACATATGCAATTTTAAATTTTTATTATTTTAATGATCATAGAAAATTTTAAATTTTAAATTTGAAAATAAACTAAAAAATGAATACTTAACTTTGTTTTAATATATCTAATCAAAGTGAATATTTGACTTTACATTCAAAAAATTGACATGAGTTAATAAATTTAAAAAACGAATACTTAACTGTTTTAACATATCCTAATCAAAGCGAATATTTGACTTTGTGTTGAAGAAATTGATATAAGTTAATAAATTTTAAAAACGAATACTTAACTTTGTTTTAATATATCTAATTAAAGTAAATATTTGACTTTGGGTTGAATAAATTGATATGAGTTTGAGGTTATTTTAGAGTGGTTGATAGAGTGGCTGTTAATTTTACTGTTAATATTTATATCTGCAACATTATTTAAATATGTAACATGATTTAAATCTGTAGCATGATGAATTAATGAATTGTAATATTTTGATATATTAAGATTTATATTTGTAATTTAATAAGCTATAATGTTTTGATAAATATTGTTATAATAATTTTATTATTTATAGATTATGAGTATATTTATAAGTTATAGTTATCAAGTTCGTTTGAATTAGGCTGAAAAAATACGAAAATTCGCTAAAATTTGATTATGTTGTGAAGATAGATGTTTAATTAATAAAATATTAATTAAAATTTTAGAAATTTAACTAGCCATGTGGTTAATTCCATTCCAGGATCAATGCTTAATTAATAAATATTATTTAAAATCTTAGAAGTTTAATCAGCCATGTGATTTATTTATTCAATAGCACAGGATAAGAAACTCAATATTTCTACAAATAGATAATAGTGGAATGAAGATTACATAGAAGGAAAAAGTATTTACATAAATATATAGTAAGGTAAGAAAAAATAAAAGAAAATGGAAAATCATAGTGGAATAAGAATGTTTACCATTTTATAATTTCTTTTTTGCTTTAGAAAGTCTAAAAACTTAGAAAATGTGAAAGGGAATGTAGGAAAATGCAAATGAAAATCATAGTGGAATAAGAAAGCTTACCATTTTCTAATTTCATTTTTGCTTTCAAAGGCTTAAAAAACTTAGAAAATAGAAAATGAAAGAATATGTATGTTAATTTGTAATAGATTGCTAATTTAAAAAAGAGTGATTATTTTTTGGATTTTATATATATATTTTAAATATGATTGAGTTAAACATTTTTTTAAAATATGATTGAGTTGAATATTTTTTTAGTAGCTTGAGTTAAATATTTGAATGGTCTATGATTTCAACTGCCCTTTTCATATGATCGATAAGAAAAGATGGCAAATCAATAGATGTGACGATAAGAATAGTAGAAGAAAATAGTTTGATATTTATCACAATGAAGATTGTTTGTAACTAACTACATTCTTATTATTCACATTTTCTATCATTCAACATTGTTACATTGTCGAACTCCCTCTTCACCTTATAAGTCACATGTTGAGGAACTTCATGGTGTAAAAGTCAATTGTTAATATATATATAAAACCAAAAAAATAAAATAAATCAAAACTTAAATAATACTACACCACTTATCAATAAAGTTTTCATCTTTAAATGTTAGTATTGAAGTGGTAAAGGCTCAAAACTTTATCTATTTTTGCAGATTTTATTATAAGGCATGTATACTGTACTTTAAAACTTTAGTTTTCTTTTTCGTAAATTCAAAATTAAAATAAATCTGAATCCATATATATGCTCTCTTCAAGTACATGATACATCTATTATTATAACTAACTAGAGTTCCATGGTAATGATATGGTTGTCCATGCATGCAACATTGAGTAATATATAAATTTAAAAGTAACTTAACTTGTAAACTTGATAATTTGTAAATGAAACAAATAAATCCATTCTCACTACATTCATCAAAAGTAATGTAACATTGATAGAATATAACATTAAATCCACATCATGAATTTAAAAGCCAATGAAGACATTGTCATATACACAAGTTCAAATTCTTGTACTTGTATTCCAAATTAGTCTAGTTATACATTTTTCTCTTTTACAAAATGGGCCCATGTCCCATGGTATTCCCAACATAGATAATGGAAGGTCGCGCCCATAAACGAAATAATGGAAAAATGACATCATGACTGATTTATAAATTGGGTCTATACGTCACCCTCGCCACGCTTGGCACTCCCAAGAGCATTTCGAAATTGATATTGCTGCAAAAATTAAATAACCAATTAGATGTAAAATCCAAAATGCATAGAATCAATTCCGTTAATTCATGATAATATTTTGATCAACTACTCATTCTCACCATGAAGATCTAAGGCAATGGAGAAGATTGTCCTTCCTCGGTAGATGGTGGATGTCAAGTAAGTTGTTTCATCATTCTATACATTTCTTTCTTTATGTCCTTTACTGAAAGTTTCTTGTAGTCATGTGCTTACACATGAATCTAGTCATTGATTTGAAACTTTATTGTAACATGCATCATCACCAAAATTTTAAAAAATATTATTAACTATAACACAACTTGATAAGACAAAGGGTAAGTACTATATTAAATTTTTTTGATTACGTATCAAATATTTAATTTTGTATATAATCCATATGCGAAGGTCTAAACCTTCAACTTACTACATAGGCAACAAGAGTATAACATTTTTTGAGCACTTATGGGAGTTTTCTGTTTTATAGCGTACCACTCATATCTAATGGATTATCATTATCTACACCTTATCTTATGGTACATGTCTGGGTTGGAAAGTAGGCTTGCTGCTCTATGCGCCATTGTATGAAACTTCCAGATCTAGATTGTGAAAGCATTCACCCTACACCTAGCAAACTCACCTGGGGATCCAGGTTTGATCCACAATGTTTCTCTCATGTTGTAAATCAACGGTGGAGGTGCCATTCTAAGGTTTTACCTCTGTAATCGCTTGCCTTTCACACATTCTTTCTAGCTCATTTGCTCCGGTGAACTTTGGCGCTCAACCCTCTGCAACTGGTGATACCTAGGGTTAAGGTGATGACCTCTGGGCTCGAGTGAGGGTTTCCACTGTGGTTTGATGTCACAATGATACCTAGGTATCCTCCATACAGGGTCAACATAGCTTTTCCATTGCACGGTTATAGGTGTACTAAATCTCGCATAAAATACTTGTTGAATTGTTTTCTTGTTTTTTCTTTTAGCAGTAAATTTTATGGGTTATGACCTGGATATTATTTCTAGGATTGGATTATTTCATGCTGCAACGACTCTCGACTATGCTCACGACTCATCGTTGGGGTACACATTGCATACCTACCATGTTCCTTTCAGGTTCCAACCTTTAATTTTATGGTTGTCACAAAGTATTCAATTTGTTCTACAGATTGAGAGAACGATGTGAGGGTTTTCTCCCTCTCCACCTCTAGAGGTAAACTCTAGTTACTCTTGTGGTTTTCTATCACTTTGGATTGGTTCAACCTATTAAACACTAATTCTTGATTTGTGTTCTTTCTTGCAGGCTCAACTATGTATGAGTTCCGCTTCTCAAAATGGTTTCTCTCATCCCAAGGTTTATGTTACATCACTTAGGAACTCTTTCGTTTCTCTAGCACAAGGACGGTGACCCTTTTGTCCAGACCTGTCGTGGTCTTATTTCTGGCTAAGGCCCTACTTTCACACTGCTTGGGTCTTCTCTGTAGGGTTTAAGTTAGATTTGCTACATGGTGAAATATCGAGACTATGCTCGATTCTGGGGTTCCAAATTTAATTATGGCCACTGATCGAACAGTGAATGTAATTATACACTTATAATTTCTTGCACTCATGGAGGAATGTTTTGGGTTTTGATTTGTGTTTGGACATTGTAAATCGGTTTATAAAAATTGTATATGAGTTCTTCATATATGTTTATTAGTTTTGATGGTTACAAGAAATTTGAGAGCTTAAGCTCGAACAAGATCTTTTCACGTTATATGCATATTGTTAAGATTATATATTATGCTTAAGCTATTAAAGCTATTACAGATACATATCCATTTCCAATCATTAAAGCTATTAGTTCTTTATATAGTGTTTATTTGTTTCCATCCACCACTCATTACACAATAGTGAACAACGACATTCTTCATAAATAATGTTTCCACAGGTTTATCTAACCAAAATGTTTGTAATTAAAACAAATAACTTCGAGTAGATACATCACTAGATTTCTTGTAAAATTTAATGACAAATGAATTTGCTCTCTATGATTGGTTTTCTAGTAAATACCATGTACAGCCATAGATCTACTTATCTGTTTGCACCGTTAGTTAGGCAATTGTATAAGAAATGTTATCGTTCTATATTTTTAATATTGGCAAGAATAATTATATAGGACAACATCAAAACCACTTTGGAGCCTAGGATCTAGCCCTCCTAGACTCAGAGAGGGATCTCTCTTTCAGATTTAGCTTTGTTTTATGAATCTGATATTAGGCTAGTTATAATGATTGTGAAGATTTCTTTTTGATTGATTGTTCGGTTGGATTAATAGATTTGTTTAAACTAATTCCATTGGGCTATGGAGTCATAAAATGTTGGCTTGTTGCTATGGAGTCAATGTGGATGAGATCATTTCTCCAGTTTGCTTGTGCATTTCCATCTCATCTATTGGGTGGATGTCCTTGACATTAAACTCAAAAGTTGTATGCTTGAAATCAGCAGGTGATTTTGGCTGAGAAATCTGGGCTTCTAAGAAAGCCATACGCATCTTTCCTTTCTCTGAATCAAAGGCTGATAGAGGCCTGCTTTGTGAACTGGTGGTTTGATTCCAAAATTGGTTGTAGGTGTGCAAGTCTTCAATATCTCATTTTCCCTCTTAATCTCCCTGATAGTGTCATAAATTGCTTCCTCCTTTTTCCCTGTAGCAGCAGTTAATGTAGGAGTTTGAAGGCTTTGAGGCTGAAATGGAATTGTAGCTGAAGTTGTAGGAGAAAATGTTGTTTGGTCACCTGTTGGAGAAGAACTAGGAGAATCTCTAATAGTTATGATTGTCTACTTCTCTGATTCCTTGGTTTGATCTATGTCCATATGAATTCTTGCTCTCTTTCTGTATTTCATTTTGAACTCTTTGCTAGATGTATCAGTCTCCAAAGTAGACTAATCATCTCTTGGAATTTTTCTTGTTGCCTCTTTTTTTTTTCTCTTTTCCTCTGTCTTTCTTGTCTTCTGTCTGCTTTTATTGTGGAGTGGGGGTATGTATACTTGAAGATGAAATCACCTGCTCTTCAGCCTCCTGCAATGTGTTTGCTGCCCACTCTATCTGGTTCATGAATTGGTCAATCTCGGGCCAGTGGGTGTGAATGTAGGGGGTTGATTTATTTTCTACCCTCTTCTTAGAGATGATGCCCAATGGGTCATAAGACCAAGTGAAGCTATGGGTAAACGTCATCTCCTTGAGCATCATGTCAGCCTCCTCTCCAGGTGCTCTGTTGTTTCAAATGAAAGGACCAATTTGGGATTTGATCCTGAACTGAGAATTCTTTTTGGCTGATACAAAATGTACCTCATCTGCATTTATCATCTACCTAATGTACTCCAGGGAAAAGATCCTCATGGGGAGCAAATTTAGCAGCTTGTAAGGGGGAAACTCACACCCATATATTCTAAATTCTGTGTAGTTCTGGTACAGGTACCAGCCTCTAGTTCTGACTTGGTATGACAATTGCATGATATTTATAATGTCTTCACTTATCCTTGGTTCTACTCTTCTTTCGAGGATGTTTATAGCTGGATGGACAAACATTTCAACAAATATTTTGTAAGTGTAATTCTTCTATTATTTCATCAACATTTTTGTCTAGAAGATGACAGACTGAGGTTGGGAATCTTCATTGAATTTTCTCATTGTAAAATGGAACCTGTTTTCCTGAAAATATATAAACATATAAACAAGGACTAAAGCGTATTTAAACACTTCCTCTGTGTGAAACTTGAAAAACTGGTCGTGAATGGAATCTACCAGGAATTGAATGAAATTAAACATAATGGAGGGTTTATATTCTAATGAAAGTATGGACATGAAACCTATAATTTCTTCATCTATCCATTGAGATTAATGATATACTAACAAGTAAGAAAGAACAATGAATATATATTGGGTCCAATCAGGGAATGTAGAAGATGGATATGGAGGATTTTTCTTGGGCAATGGAGTATCTACAACCATGAATAATTCAAGTGTTTTGGCTTTGCTGGAAAAATCCAACTTTTGGTACAATTCTCTAAGGGCTTCATAGGAAAAAGGTATAGTTTCTTCAACAACAGGGGCTTGCATCATTTGCATGATTGACTGGGCACTAATGGTGAAAATAATTTCTCCTGTGGGGGTAACATCTCTCTGGTTAATATCATAACATGCATGACATTTTCTAATATATTCAGGGCAACTATGGTTTTTTTGGGAATATATAATATGGTAATTTTGTGTCCCACAATCCTTTATCATCGACCTCATCAATGAGCTTATCCTCCAACCAACAGTATACATCAAAAAGATCAAACTCTGAAAGAGTCTCATGTATCTTAAAATATCTGTCAGCTACGGTTACATGGTCAAGGTCTATATGAGGGTGAACCATTGGATTAAATGGCTCTTTCTCACTCTTCTTTAGAGGCATGAATGCTCTTCTGAAAAGGAACTGACTGTGTTTTTGCAAGTGCATAGAAGGGGATTAGAAGAAGAGGGGAAGAAATAAAAGGGAATTCTTCTTGATCTGCAGACAATTGAAGGTTTTATGAGCTTCTGATCTGTAAAGCCTTGAAATTCAATCACCTATAACAAAAACTAAAACACTATAACCTTGAATCAGGTGAGGAAGAGTGATTTTGTTGCGTGGCATGGTTTCCGTTGACATGGCGTGGGTCTTTTGGGTAAAAGATTAAGCAATTAAATGCTTAACGAGCCTTTAGGCAGGAGCGGAGGTGATTGAGCAGATGTGACAAGAGTGGTCATCGTGGCGCAACGGGTATCACAGTAAATTAACGGTCAATGGCGCGGTTTAGTTATGGTGGGAACCACTTTTCGCAGGGGGTCATGGATGGTAAGCGGGAAAGCACTGATGGGGGGGGGTGTGAAAAGATGTGTGCCTGACACGTAGCGGATGGGACGGTTTGGGAAATCGCCTATTTCGGAACCCAACCCCCCCCCCCCCCCCCAACGTTAACTTTCTGAGTATGAAGGGGGGGCCATAAAAGGTTATGGGCCGTTGGATGATATGAAGGGGGCAGAGATGAGATGGAAGGCAGTGAGAGATTAACGTTGATGGGATGGGTGAGTGGATGGCGGGGTTGGGTAAATAAATTTCGAGCGAGGTGTATAGTTCAGAACTTTATAATATGTCTAATTAACGACCAAAATGAATTAATCCTCGAAAATTAGGATAAAACTCTTTTGTTTTTTTATTTTTTCTCCATTACATGAGAATACAAGAAATCCTTTAAATAATGCTTTGAAATAAATTTTATGTCTTCCATATTTATTTCTCTTTCATCGTACCTACCCTTTCATTATTCTAACATTTTTTCATCATTACTTTGCAGGGTGCATTTAGGTTTGCAGACCCCCGTCTCTCTTTTTTTTTATGAAACTCTAACCTACTCTATCCCTTATTCCTTTCATTGAATCAGATTTAACAGTTGAGTCAATTTTATTTCTACCTAACTACTAATTTTCCAAGATTAAACTGTTTGACAAATCCTTATTTTCTAACCTATCAACAAAAAAATTTAAAATTGTTCAATCATGCTTAAACTGTATGATTGAACAAACTAACATAATAGCAATGGCATTTTTATTTGCAACACTTTCAGTATGATTATTTTTGGGTTTTTCTTTCTTTTTCTTTTCTATTTTCTTTTTTCAATATACCCTCTTTTCTTTTTCTTTTTCCATATTTTTTGGAAATCATTTGAAAATTTAAAATCATACACAATATGAAATTGCAACTTGTGAAGTACTCAATCACCTTGAGACCTTATAATTTATAGGACCCTAACAGTGGCTCCAGTTGGGGATGGAACTTCTCCAAGTGAAGTGTCAAGAACATAAGACCAGTAGCCTTGAGTGCTCCATTTTCTGCAAAGTTTTCATCTGATTTCTTTTTCTGCTTTATGGTAGATCATCAAACCAGGCTTAGGGCCTCCTCCTTTGCAGTTGTTCACACATTTCATACTGGCACTTTGTTGCCTATGTTCTGCGGAGTTCCTTTAATTCGCAACACTCAGCGTTTTCTAAACCTGGTCCTAGATGGAAGCGATTCCACACAGGTTAGTTCTTCAGTTTGCCCAAGGTTTGTTGTTTTTATATTACAATGGAATAAGTATTGTTCGTTAGCTAAACCGCATTATTCTCCATTGCAGGGTTTGTATGGCACTATGGAAATCTCCACTAACAGGTAAATTTTTATTTTTATTTTTATTTTTTATTTTTTATTTTTTTATTTCTTTTATTTTTATTTTTGCTGGGTTATACAGTAATTTGTTTAAACCCCTTTACACTCCTCTCGCTTATTCTTAATTCTCATTTGATTGTAATGTTATTTCATTTTATATAGGTAAACCCTACCATCCAAGAGGATTTTCCCTTTACTTTTCCAGTTTATGCAAGGGTTTAACTAACACCATACCTCCAGGTATTTCTCCAGTTCCAGTTAGGTTTTGGTCTCTCGTCTTTTTTCTGCTGGTCACACTTAAAAGGGATTATAAACCCCATCGACCATGTTGGTTTGCGTAGGAGTACTCCTTCTCATTCAAACATCAAGCTTCTAAAAAACATGTAACCCCATCAAATCTCAGAGCATGAAAATTGTGGATGAATGTTGAGAGATTACTGTCATAAAACTGCAGTGCATATGCTGTTTTTCCACCTTCCCTGGTACCATAATTAATGATATGCATGTGTGATGCCACCTCTCCATACAACTCAAGTGTGTGAGGGTTGGAGTGAGGCCACCCGCCAACCTTTCCCTTCATCACATTAATCATGATGACAATCCAGTAGCATTAGGATCGTCGTCATGATTAATGTGATGAAGGGAAACGTTGGAGGGTGGCCTCACTACAACCCTCGCACACTTTAGCCATATTGCGAGGTGGCATCATGCATGCATATAATTAATGGTACCTAGTAAGGTGGAAGGACAATGTCCGTGCCACGGTTTTATGATAGTAATACATCAACATTCATCCACAGTTTTCATGCTCTGAGAGAGGATAGGATTACGGGTTTGTTGGAAGCTTCACGTTTGAGCGAGGAGTCTTACGTGGACATCCACCTGAGTGCAGACGACCTTCTTCCCACGACCGTTTATCCTAGTGGGTATGTTTATTTTCTAGGCCTCTCTTGTATTACCCCTCGTGCTCTTTGAGTTTCTTTGTTTTATCACCAGAGAAGTGTTTATATTACAGTGATTGTAGTCAGTTGGAAGCTCACATGTGATTTTTGGAAGGAAACAATGGGTTTTTATGAAGAAATGTCTGAATATTACACTCTTGTTTATTCCAAGCCCATAAGATGCCCTTGTGGTAATTTTCCCTCCAAACCCTGAACCCTAGGGCTTGGAGCACCTCCCAAGCTATACAAATCAACATTTACCACCTTGAATGCTCATTGGTTTTGCTGGTCAATACGTATTGGGATCTCCCAGATATGGTTTTTCTTAATCTGTATTTTTATCCTATCCTAAGACGATTTGCAGAGCCTTGGGTGATTTTCTAGGGACTCCTGTATCAGATCCATAACATTTTCCATGACAATTTCTGGGTAGACAACCTTTTTACTCACTGTTATCTGTATTTATGCCATGGTATTCTTACAGGTTTATATGTACCGAGAGGGTTTCAGGATTTTAAGTTTCTTCCCCGTCGCGAACCCAAGGTTATAACACCCTATCCCAAGGTATGCCATCCTTCTAGTATTAATTTGAACAAGCACATGGCTCGCTCCTCCCTTATCAAATGCTCTTCGGCTTGTGGAGGTTGTGGACGTGGTAGGAAGTTGGGGCCGAGCTGCGGAGATAGTCAACCCCAACCTCGTCGAGCGAGGAGTAGAGGCTGCAAAAATACCTCACGACTCATCTGAGATGAAACTCAAGCATTTCAAATTAGTAATTTTTCACAGGACCGCCAGTTAATTTCGGGTTGGGACGCAGAGTTGAACCAACATGACGCAAACACAGATATTGATTTGGGTGATTGGCATGATTTGGTTCCCTACCCAGGTCATTCTATAGGAAGGTCTTCAAGTATAAACATATAGTTTATCTTTATTGGTTAATGAATAATATAGTAGCCAAAGCCTTGGCTAACCCTCTTGTTGATTCTTCCAAGACTGATCATGGACTTTCATAAATTCATAAGGAATTTCAATTGATTCAGTTCCAGTTCCAATTACAGCAACATAATGGCCACCTTAGCCGCATTGAGAGACATATTCCATGCCTTCCACAAACATAACTACTCAGTTCAAGCGTGAAGGATCCAGCTCCAGTGGTTTTTTCAAATGAATAGTAGCATGTTTGGATTAATTTTTTATTTTTAGTTTTTTCACATGAAGTATTTGCAGACTATTATTTCCAGTTTTAGTTCTTTAGAATATAGAAGGTTTAAAGATACTCATACATGTATAGATTTGCTAAACAGTCTTAAACTCTTATGTTGTTTGATAGCCTATAATGTAGTTAGGTGTCCAACAGATCTATATTCCCTTTGAGCAAGTTGAGGCCACCTAACCACTTCAATTTTGGTTGTAACCTATCTATTTTGAAGAAATGAATGGAAAATGTCTTGTCAAGCTTACAAAAAAAAAAATTATATTTATTTCAAAATATATATATATATACCACATTATGACTCACGAGGTGTAGAATACACTGTGGTGGGGTGTACTATTAAGGAACTGTGTGATGTGAAGGCCATTGGTTCGAAAATACATGGCAAAAAATCCAGCCATGTTAAGGGTTGATGTGGTCTAGGATGAGTGTGATCCCGAGTTGATTTTGACAACTTAGACCCCCCCAGGTCATATTTTTTTTACAACTTAAACCCCCTAGGTCATAGTTTCTAAAAGAAAAGATTAAATGTGCAATCATCTCGGGACTCACACAACTTATCAATAAAAAAATATATCATATTATAATCTAATTTTAAAATAAGAAATTGTATTTTTGCTTCAATAATTGTCGACTTCATATGTTTTAATTCAAGTTAAAACATATATAAATTATTATTATTATTATTATGATTATTATTATTATCCAATTTTAAGGTCACGACGAAGCAGGTGTATGAGACCACCTTGTTTGTGGGACAAGGGAGCCACCTCCATAGGTGTATGAGACCCCCTTGTTTGTGGTACAAGGGACCCACCTTCATGTAGTGATTTCACTGCTAAGTCTACAAAAGCATACATACTCTACCCCCCTCTGGTTTTGAACGCGTGACCTCTTAGGAGGAAACACACGATCTTAACCAATAGACCCACTCAAGATAATTTCACCTAACAATGAACTATCTTGCTCATCTTAATTTATAAAAGAAAAATTAACAATTTTTTTTTATTAAATTGGATAAAATTAAAGTAAAAAATCATGGGAAGAAACTAATAGATTAAATAAATGTAAAATACAAAATCGTTCATGGGGGACACTTTTCTGAAAATATATTTAACATAATCAAATCCGATGACTAAAAATGAATGGTTTAATAGGTTACAAATGCAAGTTATATGGCATAAGCTAACTTATAGACGAAATCTTCTTTTTCATCAAAATCCGATGGTACAATTTCAAGCAAATTTATGATTTTCTATTGTTTAAAACACCATTTTGAATGAATAAATGGATTCAACGGCATGAAAACCATGGGACACTTAAATTGTATAGATTAAACAACTTAAACTCAAATTTTTAAATTTATCTACCAGATTTTGGTTTAAATTAATAAGAGAACATGCCCTAAAAAGGACCATTTCATATATAAGTTATATATAAGTTAGACCACACACACACACACACACACATATATAATTTAATAGAAAATTAAAATCTATGGGAGAGATTTTTAAAAGCTTGTGTTTAGGTTGTTCAATCTATAGAATTCACAATCTTGCTTGAAATTGTCACTGAATTCAGGGACACCATCTTTTTAAAATCAATTAAGCTTAATAATATATATATATATATATAAGTTAAATTTGACCATAAAAATTAACATAGTAATAAATTTCATACAAATTATGTGTGTGTTCCATTAAAATACTTAATAGAATATAACTATATATATTGATGATTTAATAAATGCAAACATATGTATATGAGAGATTAATTAAACACTTTCACAATAATTATAGTAAATACTATATATGAAAATGTCCATCTCAATTTATAAGTGAATTTAAAAATTTATAAATAAATAAATTAATAGATGAAATTGAAGCATTTTGTTTTGGTCAATTTTATTCTAAATATAGTACAATTTTTTAAAAATCTTATTTTTAAGTTGTTTAATTTGCAAATATAAAGTGTTTCCCGGTTTCCATTTATGCATTCAAAAATGTGGTTTAACCAACAAGAAACAACAATCTTTGTAGAAATTGTATTTCCATATCATGGCCAAAAAGTCATTTAGTCTATTAATTAGGCTACACATAATTAAGTTTAAAAATATATATTACTTTTATTAATTTATAAGTTTAAATTTCAACAATAAATTTTTTTAGTAATTTTAAAAAATAATTAATAAATATATATTATACTTTTTTACAAAATTTTCAACATAGATTATTATTATTGTATTATAATTTATATTAATTTATAAAAATAATATTTAGCAAAAAAAACACTAGTACTTAATACATAAAAACACTTGAGACATGAAAAAAAAAACTATAAATTATAATATTTTTAATATCAGCATAGATTTATCTTAACTTTGGATTTACCAAGAGTCCAGAGACATCAAATCTCCTTAGATACAAATCTCTTTCAAAGTGAAAAGAGATTTGATCCCTCTTAGTTGTTGGCAGATCCATAGTTAAGATGGATCTAGGCTTGTTAATACAAAATAAAGATAATTACATAATTAGATCCACTAACAAGAATTATATATGAAATAAAATTAAGTTCGGGAATTTTTGTTTATCTTTTTAAAAAGAAGGCATTTTTTGTAAGGTTCTATTTTTTTTTTTAAATAAGGAATAAAATATTCTCTTCTTTTTTTCGTTATTCAAACACATTTTCTTAACTTACAAAATTTGATTAGGTATAGACGAATCTAACCATATATCTACATCTATTAAAATTTTGAGGTCTAAAATGGGCCTCCTAAGGAAATTATAAAATAATAGTGGAAAAAATCTAATAAGATTTGATGACATCATCAAATTTTAGAGGGAAAAATGAAAAAACTAATTTTTCAATTCATATTTTCAACTTGTCTCCCAAAGTTTTTACTCAAATTTCGAGCTGGAGTACTCGTTGGATGCAGAATTTAATTCCCCATCCAAGGAGTACCCATGTTGCATACTTTCGATGGGTCCTACTACACGAAAAATGAGAAATACATAAAAAAACGTGATTACAATCATGTTTTTTATGTATTTCTCATTTTTCGTGTAGAAGAGTTCATCGAAAGTATGCAACATGGGTACTCCTTGGATGAGGAATTAAATTCCGCATCCAACGAGTACTCCCGCTCGAAATTTGAGTAAAAATTTTGGGAGATAAGTTTAAAATACGAGATGAAAAAGTAGTTTTATTATTTTATTATTTTTTAATATTTTTACTTTTTTACTCCAAAAATGGTGAATCATCCATTATGGATGACATCATCATCTTGAATCCTATTGGTTGTTATAAAGTTTATTTTTGTTGTACATTTTCTTATGAGGCCCATTTTAGACCTCAAAATTCCTAATATATTAAAAATTGAGTATATTCAATTAACATAAAATAAGTTAAAATAAATTTGGACATTAGGTAGTCCACCTCCACCTCTCTCTGACCTAAAGGAAAATTGCTAGTACTAAGCCAGCCCTCACTATAGACTAGCTCTATTCCAAAACATCAACATATCCACTTACCATACTTCAACCTAGATGGGGAGGATAAGAATTAATTGGGGAAACCACCCAAACTAAACTCAATTGTGTGTGTGTGTGTGTGTATATATATATATATATATATATATATATATATATATATATATATATATATATATATATATATATATAAAAATAATACGGAGGACAAAAAGTATTTGATATTTTTGATATCGCTACATGTAGTCTAACCATTAATCAGTTTTGCAGCTAGGAGAGTAAGAAGTCTTTCGTCCATTGGAGAGTTAAGGCGGATTGCCGAGAGTTAATGGCTGCCAGAATTTTTTGGCGGCTGGAGAATGGGGCGCTGCAGATCAAATTTTTGACGACTCGAGACTGAAGGTGAAGAAGATGGCAAATATGACATGGGTGGCATGGCATAGGCATGTCCATTAATATTCTTAAGAGTATTAATAGATCAATAATATGGAAAATAAGGCTTTTTATTCTAAAATCAATAATCTTAAAGAAAATAAGACTTTACATTCATTCGAAGGCCTTATTTCTCAGTCTATACACTATTAAATACAGTGTCAATACCCGTTACAGTACCATCTCTCCCGGAGGATGCATTCACACATACATGAGACGGCCGGTACGCATCCTTGGCTTTGTCTCCGCCTACTTGCCACCGTATATACATATACAATATACACCATAATACAATGTAGACATGGGCGTTTGAATTTTCAAATTCAAATTTGAAAACCGGCCAATTGGAATTTGAAATTTTAAAGTTTGAAATATTGTTCAAGCCCACGTTTTTTTTAAATATTAAATATTTATCATATTTGGTGTAGCAGAATGCGAGTGTCGATTCTGATTTGGTGATGTTTATAGTTATCTTGTGTTCATAATGTTGTTAATCGGTAGACCATAATAATTTTAAGTTTAATAGGGATTGGAGATGCTATGGGCTTCTTTGGTTTTCGGTGCGGTGCGACAGTCTCCACAAGCAAAAGGTACGTCGCAGAATAATTTCGGTGGCCTTCTAAAGATGTGGCGTTCTCATCATACAGTATGGAAGGGGAATGCAGCGCAGAGACTTTAGCGTTTTGGGATTTTGTTCTTGAAGATCTAAAGAGTGGTGTGTCTCTGACTTTACAGGATTTTCCACCCTTGGATGTGCCTCAGAGTATTTTGAGTTTCTTTCCTAGTTGAAGGAGAATCCATGAAAATCAATTTAAGATTCATATCTTTGTTCTTATTGAGAAATTCATGATATTATGAATTGATTGCCACTTTCCACATAAAATATTCTTCTTGAAAATCTAGTTAAGCTTTATTCTTATGTGATAAATTGAGGAGATTAGTAAACTAATGGGCCATTCCATGAATGAGAGCCTGAGTCGTTGCTTGAAATGTGGGGCTATCTCTGGTAGCAAGCAGATCTTAAAACATTGAGTTTGGCCAAATTTTAAAGGATGATCAGAGTTTTAAGTTCGGGTTAGAGTAAGTTCGACTCGCGCATTCTAAGTTTGGGAAAATTTGAAAGGATGATCAGAGTTTTGAGTTTTAGCCCAATTTTAAGGAATGATTAGAGCTCTAAGTTTTATGAATGTTGGAATTTATCACCAAGGTTGTTGGAACTTTGCTGCGAAGATCTGGTTCTAGTTCTTTTCAATCAGATTTAAATACATAAAAATATTTCTTTATGTAAATTTTAAAAATATTTCTTTTCAATCAGATTTAAATACATAAAAATCCATTCTAGTCATTGAGTAATATCCAAATTCATTTTTAGATTTTACAAATATTCACAATATTATAAATGGTTTGATAATTCGAACAACTAAGACGCTTGATAATTATGGAACATTATAGTGTAAATTAGAAGACAACTAAAATCAAAAGGACACTGATTTTAAGAAAGCATCATTCCATTTTTTATTTTTTCTAAAATTTAAGAAAAACATATATATGGTTTGCTAATTGTAAATGGTATTTATTAAAATACAAAGATAGTCATTTAGTGGTAATTTTATAATTTTATAATAAATTTTTAATTTTTTAATTTTTATTTTAGTATTAGTTTTATAAATATAATTTATTTGAAAATGATTATTAGTCTAAATTGTTAAATAAAATAATATATATGAATTTTTAATGATAGATTATAATAATTTCTATTAAATTAAATAAAAAATTAAATAATATTATTTACAGTGTTATTTTTTTTATATATCTTATATTTTTGAAGTTTTAAAATAAAAAAAACAATTATCATTTAAATTAAATTTGTTGGAAAGAGCGTTGGAGGTAACAACCTTGTCTTTAGTTCAGTGAGAGTTGGTCGTGAATGGTCTTTATTTAGGTCCTTAAGGGTAAATCATTTCTTTGTATAGGTGTGAGATAAGAAGAGGGAAGAAAGACAGAACAGGTCCTAGGTGCTTAGGTTGGCCCTACAGGTAGTTGGTCCCAATCGTGAGAATAGCGAAGATAAGGTATACTGAAGTGCTGCTATGATTCTGTTTGATCCCAGGGATATGCTATTGTTTTTTTTTCTTCAAGTTGTTCATGTTCCCCCCAATTCCTGTCTAAAAGTAGGCATGCAAAATTCAAACGAATGAATTACTTACCGACAGGTAACAATGTAAAGGGAGAGTGATTCGAAAGTGGTTGGAAGGTGGTTGAGAGCATGAAATTTTTATTCGGGTTGCTCATTAGCTGAGTCGGTTCACATAAATATTGATCAGACCAAGGAATAGGTGTTGGTGTCTCGTGTTTTGATAGTTTGGAAAATAAAAAGACAAGGCAACATCAGAACCAATCTTTAGAGTTACAGGATCTAGTCCTCCTGTTCTCAGAGAGGGATCTCTCAAATGTTTGTTTGCAAAGGTTTATCTTGTGTGCTTAGAGTATGGATTTTAGACTAGTTATTAAGTGCAGGTGTTTGATTGTTTGTTTGGTTGGATTGATACAACAGAACATGAAAGGCCTAGGAAAGATATATAGAATGGAGAAACATCTGGTTCATTGGGAAATGGAGTCAAAAAGAGGTCATAACATACTTATCAATGGATATGGGATATCAGAGGGCAAATCTAACTTGGCCATAGGATCCTTTGGTTTTTGGAATGAGATGGACATCAATGATTTGGAAAGAGAAGTTTAATTCTCAACAAAGGGAATTTGAAAACACAATTTGAAAAATAAAGAGCTTTTTGATAGACAGGGCTAACCATGAATTCTACAAATCACACCTTTAAGAAAACAATGATTTCAAAACAACTTTCAAAATGAAATCTAAGATTCGGGGAACACCCTATTTCCTCAAAGATTTTATTTCAAATGACTTAGAAAACATAAAAGATTCACTGATAACTGCAGTCATAGAAGAGGGAAAACCTAACACATCTATGATTACAACTATAAAGACCTTTGAGACAACTGTTTATGCAAGGACAAAGGGCAAGATTGGAACAAACCTCCTTGATTCACTATAAACAAGAAACTTCAAAGGGAGACTTCAATAACAGTTTTTAAGTGGCAGCAGACAAGCAGGGAAAACCATAAATCATGCTGAAACCAACTATTTGAACTATTAAGGAAATAAACAAGCATGAAGACTAAAGAGAGAGGTTAAAGACTCTAAAATACTTCAGCAGAAGAAAACATGAAACAGTGAAGGATGAACAGGTCTAAGGTGCTTCCAGGAGTCATTTCTTAGCCTAAAAATTTCAACCTACTGTAGTAAGAAACTATGGAACAGAATGAAAACAGGAGAAAACATTTAAACAATTCAGAATACTTCACCAATAGCCAAGATCATGGATCCAATGATAGAGCCTTCTCAGTAACAAGCATGCAACAACATCATCAAGAGTTACAAGACTTCAGTTTCTTCTCCAACTTCTACAGAATATGTATTATTTCAGAGAGTTTTATTATTACAACTAGTGATCAACCAACCAACCAACCAACAACTTCTCATCTTCTACAGAAGTATTTATAGAAGAATGAGGAGGTGAGATCTGATAAAAGATCTCTCAGGACAATTAATATAGAGTGATGACTTCTCGACCTTTGAGGGGCTCGATGAAGAAGTTTACAGGTGTTTCACTTTATTAATTGATATACATTAAAGATTTTAAGCTCGGTGGGAGCTCTTGTTGACTTTTAAGGCTCTGCCTTATGTTATAGTAACTCTGCTGATATTTTTGTCATTAAATTATTTCAGTAGAATTAACTGTTTGGCTACGTTGAGGCAAATATCTGATTTCGAACAATAATTTCGGCCTCTGTTTGAATGCTTTGAGGCATAGGTGACTTCATGGTAGCTGGGAGGAATCAATTTTCCTCAGATGTGGCGGTGGAGGCCTTTCTGTTTGTTGAACACTTATGATTTTCTTTTAACTGTGTTTTAATTTGGGGGAATAGGCTTTTGATAATCATTCTTAGTCGTAATCCTCGCAAATATGTCTTCAATCTTCTGTTCTGCTGTGCTCTATCTTCAAAACTGATACTCTTTTAATTTGGATTTAATAGCACAGTGTCTTGTTGATGTGCAGGCCACGCAGGGCTCGTATGGCATCAATGCCTATGAAGCATCGACGAAATGTGGATTGCGAACCCTACGAATGGTTTTCTTTGGTAAATCAAAGGCAAGGAAAAGGTCTTTCCTGGCCTTTGGCCTTTCTTTAATTATAATGGATAACCATTAATCCTACAAAACACACAGAATATCAAGAAATCCTGCGTTGTGAGTTTAACTTCTGCAGAGGATGTGGGGAGGAGGGCAGTCGTTGGATGGCAGCATCCAACGGTGGAGATCTGTGTATAATAGTCGAAGAGAGAGTGATGGGAAGTAATTAGGGAATGATCTGGGACCATCTGATCTGGATACATGGACAATCCAGATCCAATCGGGGGATTGCAATCGACGGGGAAAGAAGGAGGGTGTAACAAAAGTTGCCCATGTGATTAAGCGATGACCGTTGATCTGAGGATTAGATCAACGGTGGGGAATGAATCGAAGGGATGGCTGATCGGGGGGAACAAAAAAATGCACCCAATGAAACTTGTGATACGATTGAGTGTTGACCGTCGATCTGCAGATCAGATTGATGGTGGGAGATGCGTCGGGAGGTCGCAACTGGCAGGGTAAAGGTTAATGATCGGAGAAATTGTGGGCCGTTGCATCTGGGAAGGTGGAGAGGAGATCAACAATTGAAAAATAATCAGGGATCGAAAATCGGAGGTGGTTTGATGCAATGGTGTGATTGGGGCATCGCAATCGGGGGTTTCAAAGGGGAGCAATCGGAAGAGTCTTCGCAGAAGTTTCCAATGCGATAAGCACCTTGGGTCTTTGACCTTTGGTCCTGGGCACGAGTTATATGAATGAAGTGGAGGGTGTGGAGTTTACATATATGACCCAATCACATCGGAACTTTTGATGCGGTCTTTCAATCAACCCATTGTAGATTCTTCCGATGCGATTACGCTTCGGGTCTTTTTGATCTAACCATTTTTTATATTAAAAACATGACTTTGGCGCATCAGATCAAAACTTTGGGTAGTGGTTGTGTTTAGGTGTTTTAGACGAAAAGGAAAGAGACCATCGGGGAATGAATAATTTCAATGATTTAGCGCGATGGCGGGCCAGTTACATGAAATGATAATACGATCGGGGTATGTATATGGGCTTAGTGATGCGAACTTTTAAACATGGCAAAAACACTTGCGCACTTGGACTTTTGTGATGCGATAAGCACTATGAGGGTTAGTGCTGATTCTAGTGCTAGGGAGCACATGGAGGAAGTGGTTTTAAGGTTTATCCCAAGGGGCTTAAACTTTTATGCAAAAAATATGTATTTTCATGAAATTTTCAAGTTTTCAAACGGATTTGGGGTTTTCGGTATAGTTTAAAAAATGAGTTTTAAACTATGTAAAAATGATTTTCATGAATGGAAGAAGGGGAACCATGAAAAATAGAGGAATTTTATGGAGAAAAAGGGGAGCAAAATCAAGGTTATTTTTGAGTGGAGGAAGGGGAAAAATGATGATTTTGCAGCAGTCTTTTCTCATGAAATCAGCAGAATTTCCGAGTATAAAAAAGGGGAATAGTAGAGAAGATTTGGACAAAGGCATGAGGCCTTCAAGAGCCTTCAAGAGCCAACACTTTTTAGTAATAAATTTTTTTCCTTGAAGGCTTAAAAATTTTTAGCCACCTTTTGCTACAAAATTTTTTATATGTGGCTAACAGTGGCTCCACTTGGGGATGGTGCCTTCTTGAAGGCATCAAGAACTTCAGACTTGCATTCTCTGGGAGGCTGACCTGTGCCACATCCATTGTGTGTTCTGGGAGGCGACTGTGCCTCATCCAGTGGGCCCTTCCTTTGCTAGGATGATCTTGTTTTGAAAACATGTTAGCAGCCACAAAAACAATGGATCTTCATCAATACAATCTTTCTACCTACCCAATCCTATTGATCTAACATTTTTTCTTCATTAGAACGCACTTGGATTGGAAAACTCTCTTACAACATTTTATTCTTTTTGAAAGCAGGAAATCTATTATATTTCTACTCCTTATCTCTCCATGGACTCAGATTAAACAGTTGAGCCTATATGATTCTCTACCTAACCTATTATCTGTTGGGATTAAATTGTCCAACAGATTTTATTCTCTAAATTCTATAACATAAATTTAAAAACAGTCAAGTCAAGATTAAGTTGTTTGACTTGCTGTGATCTATGGCATAAAAACAAGCTGCACATAGACATTTATTCTGCAGAAAATTTAAAACAAAAATGGAAGGTTTAAGATCTGAGGTTTTAAAACATTTCCTTCCCTTTTCTACAGCTCTGTTTTGACCTTTTCTTGAGCTGTCTTTCCTTTGTTAACTGGTTTTAGATTTTGAGCTGATTAGAACCAGATTTTTACATCTTTTGACTCAGAACTTGAAATAGATTTGAGTCATTTTCTCTTTGGAAACTCAGGTTCAGATTTTGAGCATGTTTGAACCTTTAATTTCTATCCTAAACTATCTACTGATAAGCTAATATTAAACAGTTTGGCCAATCGAATTCACTATCTTATCAGCAGAAAATTTAAAGCTAATTAGTCAACATTAGGCTGTTTGACTAACTAAAAGTGTGTTTTTAGGAGTGGCATTTGAGCTTGCACACTTTCATATTTGTTTCTCTTTTTTGGTATGGGGCTATACCTTTCTTGTTTTCACAATATGCCCTCTTTTCTCTTTTCGATTGTGTTTTGTATTTTTATTTTTGCAACTTTGAATGCAATGTTCAGACTATGATATTTACAATAAAAAATAAAATGCTTTAAAACTCAAGACTCTTGGCAGAAGTAATGCTTGAGCATCCTGCCATTGACAGGACCTCCATATAGATCTTATCCATTCAATTCTTTCAATAAAAATGCATTGTGACCCCTCTCGATATGAATGATATAAGGACCTTTCCACAAGTTCTCAAACTTGCCATGTTTTCCCTTCTCTTCTCTCCTTGAATCCCATTTAAGAACAATATTTCCAACTTGAAAATTGTCTATCTTAGTCCTCTTATCAAATAGTTTCTTCATATTTTCTTGGACTAACTGTGTTCTTTCATAAACTTCTTCTCTGGTCTATTGCAAATGGATGGTTTGATTGATTCTCCTTTGCATATCATTCTCTTAAACCTGCAATTATTGAAGGAGCTTCATGACTGGCACTCCCAACGAGGTGGGAAAAATTGCGTCCATGCCATAAACTAGCTAATAGGGGGACATATTTATTGATTTCTTTGTAGTTAGCCTATCAGCCCATAAGGCACGAACCAGTTTACTGTGCCAAGATTTCTGATTTTGTTCCAACATTTTTTTAATGATATTGATGAGGCTCTTGTTGGAAGATTCAGCTAATCCATTTCCTTGGGGATAGTAAGCAATGGAATTGCCCAAGGTTATGTGGTATTTTTAACAGAAGTCAACCATATTTTTATATTTAAAAGCAGCAGCATTATCTGTTATGATTTTTCTAGGAGAACCAAATCTGGATAGGATATTTGTTTCAAGAAACTTGATAATGACAGAGTCATTGGCATTTCTGGAAGGTATAGCTTCTATCCACTTGGTAAAGAAGTCAGTGGCTGTGAGGATCCACTTATTTTGGGCTAAGGAGGATGGGTGGATTTCCCCAATGAAGTCCAGCCCCCATTGTTGAAAAGGTGCCTCAACTCTGATAGGATGTAAGGGTAAGGAAAGAAGTTTTCTCCTGCCATCAAAGATTTGACACTTATGGCAAGACATGACCAACTTCTAAGTGTCTAGGAAAAGGGTAGGCCAATAGTAACCTGCTCTCAGAATTTTTTTTGCTGTGGCTTTCCAGTAGAGGTGTCCTCCACATTCTCAGTCATGCAATTCATGCATGATTTTCCCTGCATCATCTTCAAGTAAACATTTGAGAAAAATTCCAACAACATTTTTCCAATATAACACCCCATCTGAGATGCAAAAACTCAAAGCCTTTTGTTTCAAAAATCTAGCTTTAGTTTTAGACAAAGAAGGAGGGGCATTTAAATATAAAAGCACATAAATAATGTCAGCATACCAAGGATAATTCAGAAATGTTTCTTCAATAAAAGGAGCAGTATATTCTTCTATTTCTTCCAACACATCTACCATATTCATGTCTAGTGCTTGGAAGTTAGACTCAACCATAAGTTTTGCTAATCCTTGCCCTTTAACTAGTTTGGTGGGCCTGATCTCTAAGTCATACTCAAGAATAGTTGCAATCCATTTTCCCCTTTTACCATCAGGGTCTTGACTTAGAATGTCCTTGACAACAGTATGTGGAACAAAAGCAATTATGTGAGAGTGTAAAATATAGACCCTAAAGTCTTTTAAAGCTTTCACTAATGCTAAGGCTTGCTTCTCCATGATGTTATATTTGAGAGGAGCATCTCTTAAGGCCCTACTAAAGAAATATATTGGTTGTTCCTACCCCAAATCATTCTTTTGAAGTAAAACTGCAGCTATTGTATGTTCAGATGCAAAAGAAAAGATATAAAAGTCTTTGGTGAAATCTGGGCTAATCAGGACTGGTGTTTGAGTAAGAGCTTGTTTGACCAGTTCGAATGATTGCTTAGCTGGTACAGTCCATTTTACACCGACATCTTTCTTAAGCATGTTTGTAATGTTTTTTAATAGCTCAGCGATATTAGGGATAAACCTCCTTAGAAAATTAATCTTTTCGATGAAAGATTGCAACTCTTTGAGGCTTCTTGGATGGCTGATCTGCAATATGCCATCTATCCTTGTAGGGTCTATTTTGATTCCCTCTTCTGAAATTATATGACCAAGAAGTTTACCTTCTTGGATACCAAAGAGTGTCTTCTTGGGATTTAATGACAAGCCAAATTTCCTACACTTCTCAAAAACTTTTCTTAGGTGAATCAAATGTTCTTCATCAGTTTTTGAGAAAACGGTTATGTCATCAAGGTAAATGATTATGAAATAGCCAATGTCTTCAGAAAAGGCTATGTCCATGGCCCTTTGGAAGGTGGCCCCTGCATTCATTAATCCGAAAGGCATTTTGACATACATAAAGTTGCCCCAAGGTGTGGTAAAAGTAGTTTTGATTTGATCACTTGGGAGCACTAACACCTGGTTGTAACCCGAGAACCCATCTAAGAGGGATATCCTTCTTGACCCAACTACCCTTTGAAGTATATGGTCCATCTTGGGTAAGGGGTAGTTGTCTTTTAAAGAGGCTCTGTTTAAATTTCTGAAGTCAATACAGAGCCTGATTTCCCCTGTTTTCTTTCTAATAGAAACTAAGTTTGATACCCACTCTGAAAATGTAATGGGTACTATGATCCCAGCATCATGCATTTTTTCAATTTCTGCCTTAACTAAAAGTAGTAAGAGAGGGTTTATTCTTCTTAGTTTTTGTTTAAAAGGCTTTTGATTTTCCTTCAGGGGAATCTTGTGCTGGATGATGTTGGTATCATATGATTTTAAGTCTTTGTATCCCCAAGCAAACACATCTTTAAACTCTTTGAACAGCTCTATGTATTGCGATTTTATGTGAGCTGGGAGAGTGCTGGATAGTTTGATCATCTTGGGTTCTGCTAGACTGCCTATGTTATGCTCTTCTACATTGGTTTCCACAGGCTCCATTCTCGGTTCTTTGGCTACATCGTTAAAATCAAAAAGGTGTTCTAAAGGTGTGAGACCTCTTGGAATTTCATCATTTTTGCATTGTAGGACTTCCAAGTCTTATTAGTATGCGTTGTCGATTATCTCTGCTTCAAGGGGATTCTCATAATGATTTATATCAGCAGAATATGTTATTTCGACTTCTGGGATTTGTTCAATATACAAACAATTTTCTTTATGGCTAGTTTTTGATATTGGTATGCTGAAATCATTTTCTGATATCAAGAAATCATCTATGTGTTTGTCAGAATCAAACACTTGCCAGTGATCTTCGTTATCAGGCACAGCAGGCCTGTGTTTTACCTTTACGCTGAGTTGTTCATTTATCTCAGGTACTTGGCAGTTGCTAGCATTGAAGGCGAGTTCATTTGCTAGATGATTCAGTGCTCTAGGGATGAAAATGAGTTCATATTTTTCGAAGGTTTTCAATAAATCAAGGGTAGCGTTCCGATATTACCTAAGCCTTGGATTTCTAGTTGAGTATTCTCCTATGATTTGTTTTATGATAAGTTCAGAATCCTCTAAGATGGATATCTTTTGGGCTTCTAATTGTTTAAGCAATTGTAAGCCTAGGAGAAAGGCTTCATACTCGACGATATTGTTAGTGCATGGGAAATCCAATTTGTATGAAAAACTTTGATTCGTATTTTGAATCCAAACACCTGCCCCTGCACTTGTTTTGTTACAGGATCCATCAAAGTTTATTGTCCAAAGTACATTTGCCTCATTTTCAGTTTCTTGTTGCTGTTGATTGTCAATGTTTTGAATTTGATTGAGGGAAATATTTGATTGTTCTGGTGAACTGATTGGGTACATGTTTTCCTTATCTGGTTGGGTGATTTCATCTTCGTTACATAAGATAAAGGAATCTAAACTTGATTGAATAGAATAGATTGGAGTGTTGTTTGGTTTGTCTATGTTGCTCACCATGTACTTCATGTGAGATTCCCTATATAGTCTTCTGTTTTGGTTGAAAACAGGGATGGTGGCATAAGACATGTCCATTTGAAGGCTTCCCTGAAGTTTGGCTCCCCAAGATCTTGATAAGAGCATGCCATACTTAGGGGGAATGTCAGCTACAACTATATCCATTACTAGACTCTTAGCAGGAATTTGAGCTAGATTAACACATAAATCTTTGATTAAACCCAAACATTTGACTCTACTTGAGTCAAAGGAATACAAATATTTGTATGGTTTAGTAATCTCTAAGCCTAAGCTTTCCATTACCACCTTGGGCATTAGATTGTGTGAAGCTCCCGAATCTAACATGGCATTGTGTAAAATTTTCTCGTGTATGTTCAAGCTAACATAGAAGGGAGGGACAACCCCTTCTTGGTATTTTCCTTCAACTTCTAGACCAAACAACAACTCAGGTTTGTGATCTGTCAAGTTCAAGGTGTCAGTATCACTTCCTAAGTTCAAAGCTTTCAAAACTTGGTTTTTGTACACTTCTTGGGTTACTAGTTCAGCTAAGGGAATGGTAATTTTTATCTTAGCAATATCTCCCTCAAGACTGAAAGGAACAATTGACTTGTTCATATTTACATCTGTCTTTTCAATTGAATTATTTTCAGCGATTTTGATTTGTTGAACCTTGTTTGGACTGGTAATTGGGATAGTTTTATTAAGATCACTAGCTGAAGTGCTAGGGGTACTCTGTTCAACATTTGGCTGGACACTTTTGTCTTTGTTTAAGTCTGGTTTCTTGGCCAAAATTTTGATTTTCTCTACTGTCTTTTTGGGCTGAGTTTCTGTGTTTTTCTTGACAACAGTATTAGTGTTCTTATCCTTTGAATTATCTATGCTCCCCTTGCTCCTAAGATCATATTGTTTATGCACCTCCATGATTTCATTTTCAAACCCCAATCTATAGTCATCAAAATCTTCATAGGTGTTTATATTTTGATCATAAGAGGAAAAACCTTGTTCTTATTCAGTGAGGAAAACATCATCCCCACTGTCTGATCCAATCAAGTTTACATGAGATTATTCCAACCTTTCCAACTCCCTATCTTCCTCATATTGATCTACATAGTTCTGTTGGAAGGGAGGTCTAATCTGTTGGTCGCTTTCCTTTTGCTTGTCTTGATTGTTTTCTCTTCTATAATTCTGATTTCTATTTCTGTTTTGATTGTTTTGAGGTTCTCTTGGTGGCAGTCTCTCATTTAAATTGATCTTTTCAAGCATCCTCTCCATCACCTTCACTAGGTTGTCAATTTTTGTGTCAGAAGCTGAGGTTGAGGGTAGTAGGTCATCATTATAAGTTACCCTCTTCTCTAATCTCAACCTATTTCTTTTCTCGATTATGTTTGCTTCTACACTCAAAGCTCCTTTCTGCATGTCTTCCAAGGTTAAGTAATCTCTCCCCCTTAATTCATAAGTCATTTCAGCATCAAGGCCTTCGGGATACCTTACCAAGGCCATGCCTTGGGGAGGTTTCATGTGAGGTGGGAGAGCATTGTAAATGCTATTGAACCTAGTGGAGTAATCATGGACACTCTCCCCTTTATTTCTCTTGAGGCTGCTATACTCTGCTAGTATTTGGAGAGGGTTCCTTTTGAGTTCCCATTTGTTGATAAATGTTTGATGCAAGGCAAGGAGATCATTTATGTTATTACGAGGTAAGTTTTTAAACCATTTCTTTACATCTCCTCCTAAACTTTGGGTGAAGATCCTCATCTTCACAGTTTCTTCTTCTATCTCCATGTAATCAAATGCATCTTCCATCATATCTACATTATGTTGGGCTGTTGTAGACTCTTTTCTAGTGAAGTGAGGGATTTTGGATTGGTAATCATTTGGTAAGAGAAGTAGAGATTGTGGTAAGACTAATGGGGCATACCATGTTTCCATGGCTGGAAATAAGGGTGGATTTACAAGAGGTGGGTTTACAAAAAATGGCTAAAATGGAGTGTTTTGAATAGTGGTAGTATGAATTGGAGTGGAATAAACACTTGGGCCAACAAAATGATTTTGAGCAGATTTGTTATGGAAAAGGCTAAAGTGATGAAGAAGCTAGGAATCAGGAGGAGTGGAAGGTGAGGCTTCTCTACTAAAGCGTTGTTGAAAATCTGCAAAGTTAAGGTCAGTCTTGTTTAAATCACCTTGAGATCTAGTTCTAAAGATGTTATGTGTATGATGTAAATCAAAGTGTGAATCTTCTAAGACAACAAGGTTTTCGAGGATGAAATTTGTTCTTAAGAGGCTCCTATTAGTAGTTGATTTTCCAGGGTTAGAAATTTGTCATAGAATTCTCTCAGGATTGTCAACGATTAAAGGAGGATTCGGGTCTGGATGGGATCTAGTGTTAATCCTATGTGAAGCCAGATTGTTTTTTCCAAAATGAGAGAGGTTAAGGTTTTAGGGACTGTTTTTGGGAATTTTACCTCTCACGATGTCTTTATCTAGTAAGGGACTAGGCTTCTAAACTTCTTCAAGGCTATTTAACACAGTCCTAAAGAGATCTAGGAACCTATATGAGTAATAGGCCTACTGGGGCTAGTGGAGTCGCCAGGTGGAAACTTTTTAGCTTTTATGAAGGTAAGATATTGGATGGTTCCACCACCATGTTTATTTGTAAGCCAAACTGAAATTTTTTTTGGTATTCTAAGTTACTTTGGTCTTATAGGTTATGAGAATGTCCTAAATCTGACTTAACACTTAGCTAGGGTGTCAAAACATACAGAGTTCACTCTTATGGCTTGGTAACTGACTCCTTCAAGGTTTGATAAGGTTTTATGAGAATCCTAAGGGTTACTTAGTTTGTCACTGATTCAAAAAGTCTTATCATGATTACCATTGCTTGGTAGTGCTTGAAGAATGTTACTTATGTTATACTGGACAGTGAGTGTTTTGTTTTGAAGATTTTACTTAGGTCCCACCGTGATCACCATTATGTTGGTGTGAGCGATGGGATAAGTCCAGAATGTGTTCTTTATTAAGTTTAAGGGCCTAAAGAGTTTTAAGAAGTGTTTTTAAACCACAGTATTCTCAGTAGGTCCCATCGTGATCGCCATTATGTTGGTGTCCCGTGTTTTGATAGTTTGGAAAATCAAAATACAAGGCAACATCAGAACCAATCTTTAGAGTTCCAAGATCTAGTCCTCCTGTTATCAGAGAGGGATCTCTCAAATATTTGTTTGCAAAGGTTTATCTTGTGTGCTTGGAGTATGGATTTTAGACTAGTTATTAAGTGCAAGTGTTTGTTTGTTTGTTTGGTTGGATTGATACAGCAGAACATGAAAGGTCTAGGAAAGACATATAGAATGGAGAAACATCTGGTTCATTGGGCAATGGAGTCAAAAAGAGGTCATAACATACTTATCAATGGATATGGGATATCAGAGGGAAAATCTAACTTGGCCACAGGATCCTTTGGTTTTTGGAATGAGATGGACATCAATGATTTAGAAAGAGAAGTTTCATTCTCAACAAAGGGGATTCGAAAACTCAATTTGAAAATTAAAGAGCTTTTTGATAGACAGGGCTAACCATGAATTCTACAAATCACACTTTAATAAAATAATGAGTTCAAAAAAAATTTTAAAATGAAATCTAAGATTCAGGGAACACCCTATTTCCTCAAAGATTTTATTTCAAATGTCTTAGAAAACATAAAAGATTAACTGATAATTTCAGTCATAGAAGAGGGAACACCTAACACATCTATTATTACAACTATAAAGACCTTTGAGACAATTGTTTAAGTAAGGACAAAGGGCAAGATCAGAATAGACCTCCTTGGCTCACTGTAAATAGGAAACTTCAAAGGGAGACTTCAATAACAGTTTTTAAGTGGCAGCAGACAAGCAGGGAAAACCATAAATCATGCTGAAACCAACTATTCGAACTATTAAGGAAATAAACAAGCATGAAGACTAAAAAGAGAGATTAAAGACTCTAAAATACTTTAGCAGAAGAAAAAATGAAATAGTGAAGGATGAACAGGTCTAAGGTGCTTCCAGGAGTCATTTCTTAGCCTAAAAATTTCAACCTACTGTAGTAAGAAATCATGAAACAAAATGAAAACAGAAGAAAACATTAAATAGTTTAGAATACTTCACCAATAACCAAGCTCATGGATCCAATGATAGAGCCTTCTTAGTAACAAACATGCAACAACATCATCAGGGCTTCCAAGACTTTAATTTCTTCTTCAATTTCAATAGACTATGTACTATTTCAGAGAGTTCCAATATTACAACTAGTGATCAACCAACAATTTCTCATCTTCTACAGAAGTATTTATAGAAGAATGAGGAGGTGAAATCTGATAAAAGATCTCTCAGGACAATTATTACAGAGTGATGACTTCTCGGCCTTTGAGGGGCTCGATGAAGAAGTTTACAGGTGTTTCACTGTATTAATTGATATACATTAAATATTTTAAGCTCGGTGGGAGCTCTTGGCTCTGCGTTATGTTATAGTAACTTTGCTGATATTTTTGTCATTAAATTCTTTCAGCATAATTAACTGTTTGGCTACATTGAGGCAAATAACTGATTTCGAACAATAATTTCGGCCTCTGTTTGAATGCTTTGAGGCACAGGTGGCTTCGTGGTAGCTGGGAGGAATCAATTTTCCTCAGATGTGGAGGTGGAGGCCTTTTTGTTTGTTGAACACTTATTATTTTCTTTTAACTGTGTTTTAATTTGGGGGATTAGGCTTTTGATAATCATTCTTAGTCGTAATCCCCGCAAATATCTCTTCAATCTTATGTTCTGTTGTGCTCTATCTTAAAAAATGATACTCTTTTAATTTGGATTTAATAGCACAGTGTCTTTTTGATGTGCAGGCCACGCAGGGCTCGTATGGCATCAATTCCTATGAAGCATCGACGAAACATGGATTGCGAACCCCACAAATGGTTTCCTTTGGTGAATCAAAGGCATGGAAAATGTCTTTCCCGGCCTTCGTCCTTTCTTTAATTATGATGGATAACCATTAATCCTGCAAAACACACAAAATATCAAGAAATCCTTCGTTGTGGGTTTAACTACTACAGAGGATGTGGGGATGAGTGTAGCCGTTGGATGGCAGCATCCAACGGTGGAGATCTGCGTATAATAGTCGAAAAGAGAGCAATGTGAAGTAATGCAGGAATGATCTAGGACCATTCGATCCGTACACATGGACGGTCTAGATCCAATCAGGGGATTGCAATCGGTGGGGAAAGAAGGAGGGTTTAACAAAAATTGCCGATGCGATTGTGCGATCGGGGAGGGCGATGCGATTGAGCGATGATCGTTGATCTGAGGATTAGATCAACGGTGGGGAAAGAATCAGAGGGATGGATGATCGGGGGGAACAAACAAACGCACTTGATGAAACTTGCAATGCAATTGAGCGCTGACCGTCGATCTGCAGATCAGATCGATGGTGGGAGATGCGTCGGGAGGTCGCAATTGGTGGGGTAAAGGTTAATGATCGGAGCAATTGTGGGCCATTGGATCTGGGAAGGCGGAGAGGAGAAAAACGGTGGACAACTAATCGGGGATCAGCAATCGGAGGTGGGTCGATGCGATGGTGCGATCGGGGCATCGCAATCGATGGTTTCAAAGGGGAGCAATCGGAAGAGTCTTCGTAGAAGTTTCCGATGCAATAAGCGCCTTCGGTCTTTGAACTTTGGTCCTTGGCATGAGTTATATGAATGAAGTGGAGGGTGCGGAGTTTACATATATGACCCAATCGCATCGGAACTTTTGATGCGGTCTTTCAATCAACCCATTGTAGATTCTTCCGATGCGATTATGCTTCAGGTCTTTTTGATCTAACCATTTTTTATATTAAAAACATGACTTTGGTGCATCAGATCAAAACATCGGGTAAGTGGGTTTTATGCATTAACAAAGGAAAGAGACCATCGGGAATGAATAATTTCAATGATTTAGCGCTCGATGGTGGGCCCACAGGTTACATGAAATGATAATACGATCGGGGGGTATGCATATGGGCTTAATCACATCAGAAATTTTTAAACATGGTAAAAAGACTTGCACATTTGGAATTTTGTGATGCGATAAGCACTATGAGGGGTTAGCGCCTAATTCTAGTGCTAGGGCACATGGAGGGGAAGTGGTTTTAAGATTTAGCCCAAGGGGGCTTAAACCTTTATGCAAAAAATATGTACTTTTCATGAAATTTTCAAGTTTTTGAATGGATATAGTTTAAAAATGAGTTTTAAACTATGTAAAGAGGATTTTCATGAATGGGAGATGGGGAGTCATGAAAAATAGAGGAATTTTATGGACAAAAGGGGGAGCAAATGAAGGTTAGTTTTGAGTGGAGGAAGGGGAAAAATGATGATTTTGCAACAATATTTTCACTTATGGAAACAACAGAAATTATGAGTATAAAAAAGGGAACAACAGTGAATATTTGGATAGAGGCATGAGGCCTTCAAGAGTCTTCAAGAGCCAACACTTTTTAGTAATAAAATTTGTTCCTTGAAGGCTCAAAAAGCTTTAGCCACCTTTTGCTATAACAAATTTTAAAGGTGGCTAACACCTTTAATGATATCACTTCTTTCACATAAGCCATCTCCATCTAAAACTGCATTATGCCTCGTTGATGGCCACTCCTCCAAGACAGCGTTGTAGATTTGGCCAAGGTTGACCCAGTCAAAATATCCAGCCCCTTTCACAACTAAGGGTGCATGTTTAAACATCCAATATTTAGCCTTTTTACATTTGGAATTTATTTATTCATGGTTTAGGAGTATTTTGGACCTCCTTTACACTTTTCTTCTTTAAAGAAAGAAAATAAAACAAAAATGAATATTCCAATTAGCTTAGGACTAATTGGGAATATTACATTCTTCCCCTCCCAAACGTTACTTGTCATCAAGGAACTAAAAAGGTGAGTGTTGCAACTCTTCTCCTCCTCCATTGGTGACCTCAACATGTGATAAGCTTCCTCCATAAGCTAAGTGCTCACCAATCCATCCCTCCATGAATTTCTCCTCCAAAGTTCTCATGAGATGTAAATAGTCCATCCCATAAGGAGACAATAGCTCAAATGAAACAAACATGGCTTGTCCAATGCTCTCCTTGAAACATGTAGCATAATACACATAAAGAGTCTCCATCCCATAACGTACATACATACCTCCCATCCTCCCTCCATACATTCCCATAAAAAGTACAAGTATTTCATCAATGTATGGGATCAAAACAACATAAGTACAAACAAAAATTTGTGCATATGGAGGTGGGTCATAGTCCAACATGTGGAACCAGTGTAGTGCTTCTCCTGCCTGCATCAGATCAAGATGTGGTAAGTGGTTTCCCCACCACTTACTTGCTACCCATTTCATCTCACTATGGCTAAGAGTGTGAGATATATTTGGTGCCTTAGGAAAGCACCCATCATAATGCAAAATCTCCCTTTTTCCTTCAAGGGAGTGGCCATATTCAGAAATTTTTGTGGCCCAGAGTTGGCCATGAAGTTTATAAGGTACAACACTCCTTCTCAGATTTATGGCCTGCATATACATGGTAATAGAATATATACAATAATCAAATGAAACCTTATTTACATGAGCATAATCTTCACCCATATTCCTCCTTAAACAAATGGAGTGGTGCATAGATCTATCCCTTTCCTCAAAAAGAGAAAGAGATGGCTGAATTAACTCCTCCATAGAGTTATGTTGTTGCCCCATCTCCACATGGTACATGCATATTTGCAAATGCTGATATAGTCCTCCTTCAAAGCCTTTCAAAATAAATATCCTGATGATGATGTTGTAGATCCTCATGGAATATGTGTGGCTGAAACAGAACTCTTCATAGGTCATTTGTAGAAAATTCTCCTTGAGCTTGGAAGCTGTAGACAAGAAGATCCTACCGTGATAATAGATGACTCCTTCTTGGACTAAATAGCCCTCTTCATGTATTTGGTCATCAAGTATAATACAAGTGTGAAGATCCTTGGAGTAATCCACCAACAGTTGGGATTTCCAATATGGATCTAAACTTCCCAACATTGACAATGCTGATGATCTATCAACTAAAATGTATATCATGTGGCTTCTCTCCTCCTTGACATCTCCCATGCCAAAGGTATGTGTTGGAAGGTTATTATCCCCTCCTTGGAGTTTTTCCAAAGTATGCATGTGTGACCACCATCTTCTTTCATGTATGGATGATTTATCATGAAGTGAGATCATCTTTTGAGTTTCCATAGCCAGGGACTGCTCTCCTTGCCCCATGATGGTGTCATCCTCCAATCTTGCAGCATTTTCTCTTAGTGAAGTATGAGATGAGAGAGTGGATAATGGTATTATTGGAAGAGTATCTCCCTCCTCCTTAAGCTCACCCAACCTTCTCCGTGCTGTGTTGTGGTCTTCTAATGCTCCCTTACTTCCTGGATCTATGGATGGAGCATCATGATGTGAGACATATTTCATAAAATTTAAATTAGGTGGCCTCTCGGGTGGTTTACCATAAGATAATGATGTCTCATGGATCATCCTCATGTGCATAATAGATGGGATCATCATATCCCTACTTCCACTGCACAAATTCATCTCTGTTTCTTGTGTGGAAGTTTCATGACAATTGGGTATAACTCTTAAGTATGCAAGAGTGCTTCTGATTGGAGAAATTTCTCCTTCCTCACCTCCATGTGCTGGTGGATCATCCCCTCCTATGCCAGCGTTGTGATCCCTCCTTTTTTCTTCTTCTTCTTCCTCCTCATCATCTGAGAAGACCTCTATGTAATGTGATTTTCTAGCTGCACATCTATTTCGAGGTGCCTATTATTCTTGGAAAGTGAAGCAAAGCTTCCTTCTTCTTAGATCTCTCTGGACTTCATCATCAAGAGGCTTCTTGTATGAGCTCTCCTTTGAAGGAGCAACTTTTTCTTCCTTTTCGTTATAAGGAAAAGAGGGCTTATGCTGAAAGTTTGCCTTTGCTTTTGGCAAGGAATCTTGAAGGTCTCTAGCCCTTTCAACAACATCATGTAGGGTAGTGGGCTTTGTAGATTTAACCAACCCATGAAGAGGTTCATCTAGACCATCGATGAACATGTACACCCTTCTTGTTGCAGAAAAATTAGGAACCATAACAGAAAGTCTTAAAAATTTAGAGATGTAAGTTTCAATATTACCTAATTGTTTCAACTTTGAAAGGCTCATGAATGGTGCTTCTGGATCTCTTTTATCAAACCTTTCCACCAGCCTTCTAGTGAACTTTGAATAAGTAGTCACATTGGCATGACCCAATGTAAACAAACCATGGAACCACCAGTCATGTGCTTCGCCTTCAAGGTGAAACGCTGTAATCTTGATAGCCTCCATCTCTGGGACTTTGTTCAACTGAAAGTAGATGTCACATTTTTCTACCCAAGATTTGGCAGAACTCTTGGATGACCCATCAAAATTGGGTAAAAAGAATCTACCCATAGTGTGGTGTCGATCAAGATTCTGAATGAATCCACCACCTCTAAGATGATGCCTTGGTATTCTATTGTCCTTTATGTGAAAAAAACTCTTGAAAACTCAGATTATCTTTGAATCTCTGATTTTGAGACTCATATTCTTCAAAATAGTCTTCAAGGGGTTCATGCTCTTGAAACCCTTCATTTCCCATAGCCAAAAACGTAGGCATGGTAGAGCATTGGAAAACTTGTGGCTGATGCACTGGTTGATCATTACAATGATGAGATATGCCAGAGCCTTCTCCAAGATGGAATCCTTTAGGGGATTATTTTATTCTGTCCATTCTCATCTCTTTGATCTCTCTAGAAATATCTTGCATGGTTCTCAACGGGATCTTAGGAAAATCCATTTCTTCTTCTTCACTTCCAAATACATTGGCTTTAAACACATATTTCAATAAATTTGGAAGTTTTCCGTCGATCTAGAATTTATAAATTTTAACTAGATTAAGTTTTTTCAAAATGTGGAATTATAAAATCACTTATTTTACTAATTTTAATGTAGATATTCACCATTTTTGGTGAAAAATTTATCATGGTAAACTATATAAAATAAATTTATAAAAACTTGCAAAAGAAAATCTTTCACATCTTAATCTTGGATTCCCTACATTATCTCTTTTAATATTTTTTATGGTTTGTACTAAAATCTAAGCTTGTTAAGGTTATATTATGAAAATATTGTTGTGTATGTTACTATTATTAACTTTATGAAAAGAACGTTGTGTATGTTATTATTATTATTAACCCATTTAACTATAATCTGACATAGTAAATATCATGTTTGTGATGACAACTGAAAGATATCTGATAAATTACTATGGATCACAAAAGCTTGAATTCAAATATTAAAACCCTGCTCGATAGGGCCATGGTAACCAAAATTCATCATGTATGTGTTAAGTTACGATAATTACTAAGACAAGGTTGGCACAATTTAAAAGTCTATCACCTTTTCAACACTAGTAATATGGTTGAAGATGAAGAACCCTCTTAGATCATCCACTTTATACTCATATTTGAATTTCAAAATATTTGTGGTGCTACCAACCTTCTTGATATTTTAGCTAAAAAAAATTATGATCATCTTGAAACACTTCTTTCAATGCTTTTTGAGCATAACAATAAAATTCTGAAGAATTTTGAGTAATATCTTTATAGCTTCTTATATAAAATATTTGGTCTTAGTGGATGATAATCATCATTATCACTATCATCATTACATACTATTGTAAGAAGTTTGAACCATTTTAGAGTTGACAGGAGAAAATATTTTTTATGATCAAATTAAATGTTGAATGATAGTATTATAATTTATTTATTATTTATTATTTGTACTTTTGTGTTAAAAACTAAGTTAATTGGGACATACTTAATGAATAATATATTAATATTCAAGATATATGTTAAGTGTAAATTTATTTAATGAAAAATTATCATAGTAATGTGTTCAATATATACCAGCATAGATACATCTTAAATACAAATTTAACATGAGCCTAGAGGGATCGAATTATATAAGACTTAACAAAATATATATATATATATATATATATATATATATATATATATATATATATATATATGAAGTTGATATCCACATTAATTAATTAACATAGACCTTCAAATAGTTTATTTGAATCTCTGGCTAAAATATTTTTGAAAAATAAAATATTTAAACATCTAATTCACACATTATTTTACTTCTAATTACTTTACAACATATTCATTTTTTCTTTAATTATAGCCGATATTATTTTTCTATTTATAACATATTTTTTATTTTTTATTTTTAATTTAAAATGGCATGAAACAGACAAACTTAAATATCCCCTCATACTAAGCTATATAATGAGCCTAGCCTCTCGGTTCAATTGCTGATCATTTTAATTATCAAAATCAATCATGAATTAGAATAGTAACAAAGTAATACAATTTGATTATTTTCAAATACAAGAGGAAAGAGAGAAAATTGACTAAACTATTTATTACAAATGTTTAGATTTTATTCCTAGAGTGTTTAAGGATATTAAATTGAAAAGAACATATTGGAATTCATCTAAAACTTACATTCATTACATTATTTCTATTATCATGAATATTTATATTTATGTATTAAATTTGGCTCGTGAATAATAGATTTTGTAAAAAAAATCTTACCTAGTATAAAGTTATTTAACAATATATTATTATTGTGTTTCTAACTATTATTGACCATTTTAAATTGGCACTAACTACTTTTCCTATGTTGAGTACAAATTTATTATACTAGTACAATGTTGGCACCACTTCAAAATCTATAAGAGGAAATATTTTATAAGTCTAGTTGTGTTTTTTAATGATCAAAATCATTTTTTTATAAATTAGAGTGCAACAAAACAACAAATTTTATTTATATCAATTATAACAAGGAATATTAAGGAAAACTCACTTCAAACATTATTACAAGTGTCTAACATTTTTTCACTAAGTGTTTAAATGGTTTATTTTAAATAGAATACTAGTTAGCTACTCCACTACTGTTTTAATAGACCAAATTTAGAAGATGTTGTTTTTAAGTGCATTATTGAATTTGATTATGCATATTTGATATGGTGATAATTCATGTTGGTCAAACAAAGATTTGAAAACTAAAATATTTTATGGCAATGTCATGTCATTTGTATCACCACATGATTACATTGAAATAATAAATAATATAAAACTTCTCCAAAAATAATATGAAGAGAATATTTGATATAAAAAAAATATTGAAAAGTGTGTCTGAATGTATATTAATAGATTTTTCAAAAAAACAATTACATTCATGAATCATATAAACCTAATCTTAAGATATTCGCTCAAGTATCCAATATTGGTCTAAAAAATTTCCATTGTATTTCCTTGAAATAGGCTTCCACCAATCAACCTTTACATGAAGATTTTCACTTTCATTATCCCTAAAGATGTCTGAGATCAATTTTTCCATCCAAATCATCTCTCCCACATCCTCATTTCCTAATCTAACTAGCAGCATCTTTCCATTCTCTACATCAATCATTGGATTGAATGTTGGCTTTGGCTTGTTGCATTTGGGTCCAACATATACTGGTTCATCTATTGCATTATCAAAATCTCCATCCATAATACTTGAGATTACATGGAGTTCATTACGATCAACATCAACATTGTGCCTTGTCTTGGGCTAGAAATCCTCTGAAGATGAATCAATTCCATCTATTATTCTATGATAATTATAGATTCCATCGGATGTATCAAGAAATCTTTCTCAGTACGCTAATTTATTTTTCCATTCCTATGTAACAATTGGTGAATCCTCATTCCCGATACTGTCTTTCCACATTTTTATGTATGATTTTATCTCTTCCTTTAGTTCTTTTAAATAGACATCATTATTTTTGGAAGTTAAGAAAGATGGGTTTCCTATGGGAATTATAGGTCGACCTTCATCATCTATATTCCATAACTCAATTGATTCTGACCGCTCAATATTTCTAATAAATTCTTTGTACCTTAGTACTGGAATATCATTGAGTACAAGAAATTGGAAGTATTGAACATTAAGATGTCCAACTGGTGCATTTTTTACCTCCTTGATGTATCCATTAAGGAAAGCTTTGAATTCATAAACATTGTTAATAAGTGTAGGTGTAAAGGCTCAATTTTCTTCAATTATGCGATATGTATCCATCATTTCAGGTAAAGAATATATAAATTTACCTTTTAGGTTTGAAGGCATTATTTTGTAGGTTCCATCTATGTCTTCATAGGTGTGCCCCACAAGAAAGAATACAACCTCAATAGTGATGAAGACACCAAGTGAATTTAATAGAAACATGAAAAGATAGCGATTCTTATTATCAATTGTTGCATTGTCCAATCGTAACAACAAATGTGGAGGAAGAGGTTTAAAATCAACATTTTGACTCTTTGATCTTCCATGAGATATAAAATCATCCTTGTGAAATTGACAGTTTGAGTAAATAGAGGTGTCAAGTAATGCATTTGTAAGTGGTTTTCTTGAACTTCCACTCTCATAAATTAGATCACCATACATATCAATTTGTGGGTCTTCAAGGTCCCTTAAGCACATTGCAATTGATGTAATAGTAAATTGTGATCCCATATGTACAAATGGTAGGGAGAAATTACCAAAACCTCTTGTCTTATGCCCATGTGTTAGCATACCTGTCAATGACAAACCTAATTTTTTTCCTACAATAGATTTTGATTTGACGCATAGCCTTGGGATTGAATTCTTTGTTTTATCCATTTTATCATGGATAATGCTCAAATACTCCTTTGGAAACCGCTCTAACATAATTCTATGGGTGTAGTAGCAATATCTTCCACACATAACAATCTTGTTATATTTTTTCAACCTACATCATGCCTTTTCTTCCAAATCTTTTGTAGTCACTGGCTTCATCCGTGCTTTCAACACAATACATTCACTGTGTTTACTGAAGTTGTTTTTGTTTGAAAATTCCACATCTCGAAACTTAGTATTCTAGATCTTTCTCATTGTTGACTATGATATTCGTGTATAATTGAGCTTTTGAAGAGCCTCATTGATATATTTTAACAAAGAATTTTGTGTGTAAGCTGAAGGA